>OZ012738.1:453981906-454581906 GCA_963859935.3 Lathyrus sativus | reverse complement strand
TAAAAGCACAGTATAGACCCTAGTCATCCCTATCCCTACATCAATTCCCAAGAGAATCAAAACCTTTTAAATATTCAAACCCGTCCTCTGAGTCTCCTATAAACCTCAACATGGTTTGACTTCCATCTTAAAATCCCCAGCAAGGGTCAGGTTACAATCAACAAATCCCCAAAAGAATCAAAGCCTTTATGGCAGTTCAATAAATCCAACTCTCCTTTAATATCCAGCAAAAGTTAGTTTCTCTTTTGATTCCTTAGAACAGTTGGAATCTGCTCTTGGATTTAATTTTCCTCAGCAAGAGTCAATCTCCACTTGAATTCCCTCAGCCTCCCCAGGGTGTAATGAATGTTATTTTTTCCATATCCTCAGGTGCCATCTTTATTTGATTATAACCGGAAAATCCATCCATAAATGAAAAGATATTGAACTTAGCAGTATTATCTACCAACAAATCAATGTGTGGTAGTGGAAAATCATCTTTTGGACTTGCTTTATTCAAATATCTATAGTCAACACACATTCGGACTTTTCCGTCTTTCTTTAGAACAGGCACGATATTGGCCACCCATTGAGGATATTCGACGATCACAAGAAAACCAGCATCAATCTGCTTTTGAACCTCTTCTTTAATCTTCATGGCCATGTCAGGATGAGTTCTTCTCAATTTCTGCTTCACGGGTGAACATTCAGGCTTTAATGGAAAATGGTGCTCCACAATACCAGTATCAAGACCAGGCATGTCTTGATAGGACCAAGCAAACAAGTCAACATATTCTCTAAGAAGCTCTACCATCCTCTTCTTAACATCTGACTGAAGCAGTGCCCCAATCTTGACTTCTTTCTTATCATCATCGGAACCCAGATTAACCAATTCCACCGGCTCTTCATGAGGCTGAATGGCCTTTTCCTCGTGCTCAAGCAATCGAGAAATCTCATCAGGAATTTCATCAATATCCTCCTCTTCCGCTTCAAACACAGGGAACTCAAAGTTGGGAGAGGGCATATGGTCATTGTTTCCAATGGGTTTAACAATCAATTTGCATAATGATTTTATGTTTGATTTTAGAATATGAACAAAAAAATGAAAATATTATGCAGATAAAAGTGATTATAACATTATTATACTTTTTTTTTTTCGGTTTTTTATGTTACCATTTTTCAGAAATAAAGCAAAAAAGGAAAACAATATATGGATAAACAGAAAAACATTTTATTGATGATGATAAAAGTTGAAACAAAGCCCTCACAAGTTCACTTTCACCTTGGGCAGAGTGAAAGGATTTTTGAAAGAAACAAAAACAAATTACTTTGAAACATGAACAACAGTAGGAACATCAACAGCGATCCAATTCTGGCATATCAATCCACGTGTCACAAAGTTGGGCATTTCTTCCTCTTGGTCATCTTCAAGAATTGCAGCTGTAGAATGATCTTTGCAATGGATGAACCCAGCACTTCGAAAGACTTCATGAATACTCTTCAGCTCATTTCGGGTTGAACCAGATGTAAAACCCAAACCAGCTCTATCTTTTTTCTCAGCAACTTCAATGATTCGGCCCCATCCATGAGCTTGGCCATTATCCACTACATGTTGTGCATCTTTTAGAGAAGACATGGATACCTCATCCTTCTTAACAGCTTTATCAACCACAGAAAGAGCCTGAAACGGAGTTCCAACATCCTCTTCCGCATCGATATAAGAAAAAGACGACAAACTGCTTACCAACATAGTCTGTTCTCCACCAACAACAACAAGTTTACCATTCTGCATGAATTTTAACTTTTGGTGCAGTGTCGAAGTAACAGCTCCAGCTTCATGGATCCATGGGCGTCCTAGAAGACAACTGTAAGCAGGACAAATATCCATGACTTGAAAAGTGATCTGGAAAAAACACAGACCAATCTTGATAGGGAGATCAACCTCTCCAATCACAGTTTTCCTTGATCCATCAAAGGCTTTCACAATGACCCCACTAAACCTCATAGGAGTACCTTGATAAGATAATCTGGACAAAGTAGATTTTGGCATCACATTCAACGATGACCCAGTATCAACCAGCACATTGGATAGAGCGTCTTCCTGGCAATTCATGGAAATATGGAGAGCCAAATTATGATTTCTTCCATGCTCGATCAACTCTTCATCACAAAAACTCAGATTGTTACACGCAGTGATATTGGCAACAATGCTATCAAACTGGTTAACAGTCACATCATGATCTACATAAGCTTGTTCCAATATTTTCTGCAACGATTCACGATGAGCCTCAGAGCTCATTAACAGATATAGAACATATATTTTTGACGGTGTATGTAACAGTTGATCCACCATATTATATTCACTCTTCTTGATCAATTTCAATACCTCATCATTATCTGACTTCTGATTTACATCACTTGATTGACCAGACTTCACAGAAGTCTTCAACTGAATTTGCTTACCCACAATATCTTCACTTGTCTTTGAGGGCACATTAGCAAATACTCGACCACTTCTGGTTACACGTCCAACATCAGCAATAGTCACAACTGAGGGAAGAGAAGGAATGGGAACCTCTTTTTCATCCTCCAACATAGTAGCGTTGTATTTGTAGGGAACAACTTTATCGGATTCATACGGTGTCGGGCCAGGCAAACGGATGACCAAAGGCGTCACAGCAGATTTCTGACTATTGTAAGAAATTACAACTCGCTCAGGAATATTGAAACGTGGGACTATGACATTCACCTCGTTCTCAACTTCATTTTTGTTTGCAGTAACCTGAATCAAATTCTCATCAATCATCTTTTGTAAGTCCCTTTTTACAATCACACACCCACGAGGGTTTACAGAACAAATACAACAAGCGGCATAATCATGCTCAATATCATGGAACTCACTCAAAGTAGCATGCATTTCAACAAGAGATCTCCGAATCCAGCGAATATCGAAAATACGGTATGTACCAGGACAACCATATACCATATTGACAGTTGCATTACCATGATTAGGAAACGGATTTGATTGCACATTAGGGTTGGTATCTTCAAAAGACAGAATACCGCTTTTTACGAGCTTTGCAACTTCATGCTTCAGAGGATATCAATTTTCGATATCATGTCCAGGGGCATCTTGATGAAATACGCAATGAGCATTTGGCTTATACCACCATGTAATTTCAGTTGGAACAGTCGGCGGATCACGAAGTTGAACCAAATTCTTCTTTATTAAAGCCGGAAATAGCTCAGTATACGTCATTGGAATGGGATCAAATTGTGTTTTCCTCTATGTACGACCTTGTTGAGTTGTCTTCTCTTGGAAATGTGGTTGATAACTTGCAGTAGCTTGAGCATTAGGGGTGTTACTGATAACAGGCGTAACAGATGCTACTTGTTGCTGACGACGACTACCATTGTTGTTCACAACTCTACGTCTTCTAGACCTTTCCTGAGATATAGCATTTGTTTCTCCCTCTTTTTTCTTAGGGAACCCAACACCAGGCTTTTTTGTACTTCCAGAATTTCCTTCTTTTATCAGACGTCCCTCACGGACAGCTTCCTCTAATCTCATCCCCATATTAACCATTTCCGTGAAATCACTAGGAGCGCTCGCAACCATCCTTTCATAGTAAAATGGACCCAGAGTCTTCAGAAAAATCTTGGTTATTTCTTTCTCTTCCAGTGGAGGGCTTGTCTGAGCTGCAATCTCACGCCATCTCTGCACATATTCTTTAAAAGTTTCTTTCTCTTTTTGAGACATTGCGCGGAGCTGATCACGGTCTGGCGCCATATCAAGGTTATACTTATACTGACGAACAAAAGCTTCACAAAGATCGTTGAATGTCTTGATTTGTGTACTATCGAGTCCCATATACCACTTCAGCGCAGCAACAGTAAGACTATCTTGAAAATAATGGATCAACAACTGGTGGTTGTCAGTATAGGTAGACATCTTTCTAGCATACATGATCAAATGACTTTGCGGACAAGTGTTCCCTTTGTATTTCTCAAAATCCGGAACTTTGAACTTGGCGGGAATCTTCACATTTGGAACAAGACAAAGCTCATGAGCATTCTTTCCAAATAACTCTTTTCCCCTTAAAGCCCTGATTTCTCTTTGCATTTCAGCAAACTGATCTTGAAAGTCATCTATTCGATCCATAACATCCAAACTCTCGCTCGAAGCAGTGTGGAAAATTTGTTCTTCAGTATAAGGCCTAGCGGGAGTTACAGGCGGTGGCACAGGTATGACAGTAGGAACAACCGGAATTTCAGCATTAGGAACAACATTAACCACAGGAGGTGGTACAACCATGACAACAGGGATTCTAGAACCTTCGGGAACAGGAGGTCGATATCCCTCTGGCACATAATTGGTAGGCATGCCCCAAGGGAAACCAACAGGCATTTGATATTGAGAAGTATTAATCGGGGCCACATAAATGGGCGTTGATCCGATTTCAGAAATCACAGTCATCTGCACAGGAGAAAGAGGAGGTGGTGGTGGCTGATTCTGAGCAGCCACCATAGCTTCCATTGCAGCAGTGAGTCTCTCTAGACCCTCTTTCAGAGTTGATACCTCTTCACGGAGCTCGCGGTTCTCTTGTTGCAACTGATCCATCTTTTTCTTAGAGTTAGCCCGAGTGTTGTAGTGATGCGACAGCTTGACTGAAGGAAGACCAAAAGAAACAAATAAGACATCTGGAAAAGGCAACACACAATGCACGATGATGCGAATGCAAATGCAAAATGCAGGTGTTTCAATCTGTTTTCAAGGATCTTTAAGATATAAAGCAATTACAAACATCATAAAGAAAAATAACACTTTTTGAAATACTGATAAACATCTCATTTCATTGAATATGGGAAAGAGTTACACTTGGAAGTACAAAATACAATAATATCAAAATAAGAAAAAGCTAGGTCCTAAGGAACATCTGATGACGATCCAAGCTGATACTTCCTTCGGAGTCTCTTAATCTCTTTCTCATAGTTGTGCTTCATGGTGATCTTCTTTAGCACAAGCTGATCCACAATACCCTTCCAAGCACCAGAAGTAGGAGGATGTGATGATGAAGTAGTAGAGGAAAATAAATCCTCTGCATGCCTCTTCACAGCGCGCCGCTCAAGTAACTCTATCAAGTCGTCTTTCTCCTTTATCTGTTTTTGCAATTCCATCTTCTCTTTGTCAGAAGCTTGAAACTTACTTTCCCACATCTCTTTCTCTTCCTTCATCTTAGCCAAAGCATCTTGAAGAGTCTTCACCTCATCAGAAGAAACAGGAAGTGGCGTAGAGATCACTGTAGTCAGGGGGTTCTCAATAGGATAAGGCATCTTAAGCTCCATAGCCCTCTTCTTCACCCAAAGCGTGTAAGGTTCCAAGGCAATGCAAACTTGTCTTCCAAGCTCTCCTCTATCCAACCTGTGAATCTTAGTCCAGGCATGAGCCATTTTTTTTCTCAAACCAAGAGAATCATCCCCTCCTTGAAAGAATAAACCCTCTAATAAAATATTTTTAGGCCTATCCTTCAACATATAACCCAGCTGACGGCGAGCTAAACTCGGGTTGTAGTTAATTCCACCTTGTATTCCAAGAAGAGGAACATTGGCAAATTCTCCACAACTATCAATAATCTGGACATTATCATAAACTGAAGAAGACCAAGTGATATCAACATGCGTAAGAGACATAATCCTTTGAGACCACCTTAAAAAATCCTTGTTTTTCCTAAAAACAGATGTCTGGGGTAAGTGTGAAACGAACCAATTATACAGCAGAGGTAGACAGCAAACAATGGTACCGTTTCCCTTAGAAGTCCTACTATGGATGGAGAAATAAGTGTCACCAAGCAAAGTTGGAACAGGGTTCCCAATCAAGAAAATTCTAATAGCATTAACATCCACAAAGTTATCAATATTAGGAAACAAGACTAGTCCATAGATGAGTAAAGCAAATATAGCCTCAAACGCCAATGTGCGACCAATGTCAGCAAATAAAGTAGCCTTCTCAATCAAGAACTTAGCAGTCAAACCCTTGAGGCCTCCCTTAGTCTTTAGATTTGCATCAATATCCGATTTCGTCAAGTGGGTAGCTACAGCAATATCTTGAGGCTTAAGAGCTTCCTCCAAACCAGTATACGGAACTTTATCAGAAATCGGTACACCCAACAAATAAGCATATTCTTCCAAGGTCGGCATGAGCTGATAATCGGGAAAAGTGAAGCATCGGTAAATAGAATCATAGAACTGCATAAGGGTATTCAGAATTCCGTCTTCAATGTTGGTAGAAAGAACAAATAAAAGTCTCCCATAACGAGATAAGAAGCCTGAACGATCATCTACCAAGGACACTAGCTTTCTCAACTCTGTAATATCAGGAGCCCGAAAACTATACTTCTGAGTGTTTCTCCTTCCAATATCCATAATCAACAATATCTGCGATGTTTGCAAAGGAAAATATCTGAGATCCTTAAAAACCAACTGAAACACAATGCTCATGAATGCATGAGTGCAAGATGTAACACCCTCAAACAAGACATACAAAGCACACAGGTTCAAAGGTTCGGCACGAGCATGGAGCCAAAGGTAAGAATCAACCAACCCACAATGGTATGTACTATGGTTATATCATCACCTGTAGAACAAGGTTCTAAAAAGTTCCCAAAATCATAATTTCATCTTTTGGATATTATCGGCTTAAACGACTACTCGTCGGCCAACAATATTCTCAAGAGAAACTCATCTGAGTGTGGTATCGCGTAACGACTAATTCAAGTCTACACCTGAACAGCCACCGCACCACGTCCTAATAAGGCCAAGATGGGTTAAAGGGTTCTAAGGTCCTCAGCTTCTCAGGCTCCCAGTCGGAAAAAGTAATATCAATTACGACTACTCGTAAGACATCAGTAATCCCAAAGGGGCCTCCACCGAGCGGGGGATCTCAAGTCATCTTAGTAAGGACTACTCCACGTAAGCCAACAAGACTATACCACCCTCCTATCATAAGTGCACTCAAGTCTGGGTATAGGACTTATCTCACCACACAGATTACCAGGCACCAAAACAGAACAATCAATAACAAACAAGTCAAACAAAAAACAATAAATAAATCAAAGTAGGCGAAACCCACTAGGAACCTAAATGTCTCCAGCAGAGTCGCCACTTTTTTGTAGCGGTAAAAATCGTGAGCGTAAGCTATTGATTAGCTTAACTCAAAAAACAAGAGTCGCCACCGCACTTTTATTTTTATCCAAATAAAGGAAAGGAAAAAGAGCGTACAAAACCAAAGAGTTCTAAAACAAGAATAAGAAACAGAGATCGGGGTAAGGGGGTTGGTTACGCAATGGGAAGGTGTTAGCACCCAAAACGTCTATAGTACTCTATAGGAGCCCTTTGAAATATTTACGTTTTTTGGTTTGAAAATGGTTTGTTTGAAAAGAGATTGGGGAGATGAGAAGAGAATTATTTTTTAGATTTTTGTGTTTGGAGAGACTTATCGTCTCATGCCTACGTACCCACAAAGTGCAATATAGGATCAAAACCCCGTAGTTCGTGGTACAAATGACAAAAATGTGTTGGTTTTGATTGATTTTAAATGTAAAGACAAGTCGTCATTTTAAGGAGAAGACTGCGACTATTCACCCACGAGTATTAAGACAACATCTGCGTCACATAAAGATGGAGGATTTGCTTGGATTATCAACAAGACTATCACTCAACATCAACGTGAAAAATGTCAAAGTCTTAATAATATGGGGAATAGGAGACTTACATCTCAACTATAGAAATGAATCATGTCTAGACTTTTATGAAAAGTTTTTAAAGTGAAAAAGTGCATAAAGGCACAAAAAGAGTTGATGAGTTTTTGTTTTTTTTATGTCTTTTGAAATTGGTCAAAGCATGATTAACATTGATTGACTTTTATTAAGAAGAACAAAAGTTTAAAAATCACTTGACGAAAGTCAAGGTTTTATTGCGAAAGCGGTTTTGAAGTTTGAAACCAAGAAGGTTTTGAAAGAGGGAGAAAGTTTTGAAAATTTAAGAAGGGAAGGAGATGAAGTGACTATCCTAGAAACCAAAATAAGAGCTAGAGGTAAGAAAGATCTAACCGACTTGTAGCACACTCCATAGCAAGCACAAAAAAGAATTCCATCCGATTTAAAGCATAAGCTAATGAGCGAGCCAAATAAAGGCTAAGATCCACAATACTCCAAGCATAGGAATAAGAGTCCTAATTCTAAGTCCAAAGGTCCATGAAGTTCAAGGTCTAAGAGTAGTCCAAGAGCATAACCACAAAGTTAATAGCACCAAGTTTTTTTAGAGATTTTTTATCCTTTATTAGTGTTTTGAACAAGGTATGGTCCAAGTGGACAAAAAAGAAATGACATAAACATAAACAAAGATATGATATGAAAATGATAACATGGAAGCATAAAAATAAAGAAATAAGGAGTAAGAAGAGAATATAAACAAAATTAAACAAGGATATTGTTAGTGAATTAGTGGTTAGTGGTTAGAACATATGATCAATGATGATTGATTCTTGCACTTAGACCAAGGTTAATGAAAACTCATTAGAGGATTGATAGAATCAAAGCCTCCTAACAATGATTTTCATATGTATTGGACTTAAGACAAGCAACTAATCATACTTGGACTTTTAAACATAAGTTTGAGCCACGAATGATCATTTTCCGATTAAGGGACACTTTAGCGCTATGTTAAGCAATCGTAATCGGTTTATGTAGAAACCACGACTATTTGAGGCCGGTCAATAAAATGTTAGTGTTAATACATGTTAGAGAAGTGATATGTAAATCACTCTCCTAAAACATGCCACACAAAAAGAAAAGAGGTAGTGATCTCATCATAATCAAGATTTTTCATCAATTAATCAAAGGTAATCTATCACTATTCCAAAGTACGGAGAATTATCTCAATGATTATTCGTCCATAGATTTGAAATAATGAAGATTAAACAACCTTGATAATCAACAATCTGTGATCCATAGATTTCATCGATCAAAAATAAAAAGAAGAAGGAAGAGAATTAAAATGAAAAGAAGCCTCAATTTGAATCTTAAATCGATTAAATCATCATCAATATCAATCACCTCTTTTGGTGGATAAAATCGACACCCAAAGTCCATTGATATTGATGAAATCTTATCAAAATTCAAGATCCAAAACAACCAACAATTAATCCAAATTAATATATTTTTTTCAAATCATTTTTTTAAGAGTTTTCTTATTTAAAATATAAAAACTAGTAAAAAAAAGTTGAAAGGCCCATACGGCCCAAATTCTTTAAGAAGAAAAAGAAAAACATAAAAAAAATAAAAAAACAAGTGAAAAGGAAAAAGAGAAAGAAAAATAATCAGTCATCTTCTCTTTCGCTTAGACGCGACACTGTTCACAGCCATGGATGCTTCGGTACTCGCTTAAATCAAAACGGCGGGATGCGAAAATCACACAGAATGGATCGTAATCAAAAGCTCTCCACAACAATATCAATAGTTCAAAGAAATGCAACCAAAAGTAACGGATCGAAAATGACGGTGAAGCTCAAACTACCTTTCAAACTCAGGTAAATGATGAAACCGAAACTCTCCTCTTCTTTCTTCTTCTTCTTCTTTGATTCTGGATGAATTTGAACTAGTGTTGTGTGATGTTGAAATGTATTGTGGAAAGATTATGAGATGTGGTTGTTATTGTTTGGAGCTGTTGTGAATTGATGGAGTTGTTGTTTGTAATTTATTTTTTTGAAGAATTTTGGAAGATATATGAACAAGAGTGATGAAGAATGGTGAGTTTGGAATTGATGGAAGTAGTTCGGTTGAAGGTTGAAGATGAGTATTAGCAAGTTTTCAACAGGGATTTTCTGGCTTTTCAAGCTTGAGAAAAATGAAGAGGTATGCATCCTATTTATAGATTGAGAGTGAGTGAAAAATGGTTGCCGTTTGAAGCTTTTTTCTGCGTTTTGGGATGCAAGTTATGTGTGACCTGTGGTTGAAAAATCTTCATGTCGTTTTTTATTTGCAAATTAAAGCTCATGACGTCGTTTTGCTTTTTCTCTTTCAGATCACTTACATGACGTGGATGGTCACTTTTTGCAATTGGCTCATGGCTTAGAAACAACTTTAAAGGCTTGTGGGGTCAGCTTGGAGTGTAACAGCTGGAATTATATTAACATGGCTTGAAAATATGGCTTGGATAAGTGATGAATTGTTTCCTCAGCTCAACCTCAATTTCGAGCCGTTTTTGCTCTGTTTTCAAGTACGTGACGTGGATTGGCTCTCATGGCTTAATTACGGTTCGGCTTCAATTTCGTTTGCATCAACTTCAGCCTGTTGCGGATCAGTTGAACAATTAGCAAAATCATCCTTTATCTTACACTTCGTATTTCCATGTAGAGCAATAATCCGCAAAACTTCACGGTGGACATGAACAGACAAACATGGCATACATAAGCCACTGATCCAATTTATTATTAACATCCTGTGACTGATGGGCTTTGACCATGATAATCTGGACCAAACTTCTCATAGAACATTGCTTGATAAACTGATGATTCCTCACAAGACCACTTGACCTTGAATAATCATCTCTTGAGAAAATAGACCACTGATACAGATACTTGCAAATGAAGTAATCCCCTGATAGTTTGACCTTAATTACACATGAATAGCTACACTCGATTCCAAGTCATTCTTTTGCCATGAATCTCCCTTAAACACACAGTGAAGAAGAAACAAACAAATTGAAAAATATTTTTGGTCTTTTGGTTAGAGGTTAGTAAACAGAAACAAACATAAAGCAAGTATGAAACAACAAGGGACCTAAGAAAAATCAAAAAGTATGGTCTTGTTTGTGGAATGATATGCAAATGAAATGTGGGATCTTAGGGGTAAAAATTAGGGTATTACAGCTGCCCCTATTTAAGATTCTTCTATCCGGAGATATGAAGATAGACATCTTTGTCTCGACCAGATAGAAGAGACTTAAATATAACAATAAACCCAATTTTTGGCCCTAAGAGACCACAAACTTATATGATTATGCTAATGATATGGTATGCAAATACAAGACCACCGTGGGGAGAAAATGCCACAGGAAAAAGAAAACACTAGAGCAAAAGAAAAGAGACTCCACAGGGGAAAGCAAAAAAGATAAAATCCTATTCCGATAAAAGAAAGGAAATGACTCAACAGGGAAAGAGATACCAACTGCCAGTTACTGGGCGAAAATATTCGAACCGAAGATAATATGTAAAATACTTTCTACTGGTTACTGAGTAGAAAATAAGTGCAAAAAAAACACAAGAGAATTGTTATCTACCAGTTACTGGGTAGAAAACAAAGAGATGTATTACTTACTACCAATTACTGGGTAAAAAGTAATCCACTTATTGAGATATAATCAACTACCTGTTACTGGGTAGGAAAAGAAGCAACGCTAAGTACTGGTTACTGAGTAGTTTAGCGGGAATAATAAACTTGAATGAAAGGGGTTACCAACTATCGGTTACTGGATAGGGTAAACAACATGTCAACTACCTGTTACTGGGTAGGACAGACTCGACTACCTGTCACTGGGTAGGAGAAGAAAATAAAGGTCAACTACCTGACACTGGGTAGGACAAACATACTCAACTACCTGTCACTGGGTAGGAGAAAGAGATATATCATCAGCTACTTGTTACTGAGCAGCTCCAATCACACAACAAACTTCTCAAATAAAGAGACAACCATTTGTTGGAAAAAAATATTAACAACTCTGTCGGGGATCTTTAAAAGAGATACGAGCAGATTAAACCATGTAATAGAATTCTCATCGGGAATTATTCCACAGAAATTCCAATTGACAGAAAAGCTGGTCGGATAAGGATCCATCATTTCACAATAAACTTCTCTGTTGAGGATGAACTAGAGAAATGTTATTTTTTGCGAAGGTAAATTTCTGGAGATTATACAAGCTGCTCAAATAAAGAGGCTTCCACATGAAGTTGCATAAGTAATTACCAAGAGAGTGTTATCAAAACACTACTGGGAAAATCAAATCTTCATCTTCTGATGGGGATCAATAACAGATTCCTGCTGAGGAAAATAAATCCTCAAAACTACCTTCTCGACATCCAGGTTTCACAGCCCAGGGAAAACCAAAGTAACTGCTGCAAGAGACCAAAGTTCAATCCAGGAACAAACTGGAAAGAAATGGTCAAACAAGACTCGACCCAATGAGGAAATAACTCAACTGGGGAACAATTCCATCCAGATAAAAGTTGGGGAGGAAAGCTAAACAAAACATCTTCCACGAGGCATAAACTCAGTGGGGAATTAAAAATGATAGGTATTTTCTACTTAGGGGTCGACACTCTAATAAAGGGAGGACGCACTCCGCGGGATAACAACATCGGAGAGAGGGAAACACCAAAAAAAAAAACAGGATGCACAATGCAACAAAAACATGCTATGCTCAACCAAAATTAATGCGCATGCAATGCATATGAATATGAATATGCTGACAAATCAGACAAAAAAGGCAAACAGAGGGTGAACAAAACACCACAACACCACTGAAATACTCGGCTAATCTCCGCAAGTTAGAGATATCATTGGAGATCGTGTTGGGGATCAGCAACAGAAAACCTGCAAGAAATACACAAGAGCCATCAAAGGAAAATAAATCCTACTACAAGGCTTAAATCTCGCTGAAGAGACAAAGATACCGCTTGGGAAAAGACCCCAAAGATCAACCTTCAACCAACAATAATTCAACAAAAGGGAACAACAATATGAACTCCGCTTTGAGAAAAAAAAATTGTTGGAGGAAACATAACAACACAAATCTTCCAACCCTGTCAGGGGAATAAGAAGTTAACATCATAGCAAAAAGTCAAACTGTGGGGGATTTTAAATCAACACACAATCACAAGGTGAGAGAAAACCCGACATGTGACTGCTATGTCAACACTTCTTAGAAATAAACAACATTGTTCTCTACTTGGGGAATAATCCAAAGTAAATATGCATAACCTCTGCTAGGAATCATCAAAGACAAATCTCCGCATGGGCAAAAACATCAGGGAGAAATGGTCTTCAAATTTCTCAACTGTTCGATCATAACCTGGTTGAATGAATAAAACATATTCATCATTTGAATCAAGACTTTGTTGTGGAAAACCGTTCAACACTCGTCTGGTTTATCCAAAGAAACAAAAACTTTGCTAAGGGAATATCAGCAAACTCTACTGAAGAGACCTCAATATAGCTCAAATGGGGAAACATCAACACAAACCTACTGGGGAGCTGCCAATAAATTCTACCAGAGAGGTAAGAAAGAACCTTGCTAAAGAGAACACTTACGCTTTTCGCTTCAAGATTCTACCATTCTTGGGATTACTGTTGACATTCTTTCTTTTATTTTCACAAATCAAAGAAAAATGTTTTTATAATTTTCAAAATTTAAATTAATTATTCACATTTGTTTCAAAAATCATCATAAAAAATAAAATGAAATTCTGTAAACAGAAACAAAATAAGAATTGCAAACAAAGGGACAAAGGCCCAAATTCTATTGATAGAATGGTAGTCCGCAAATGGCGTGACTCCATGGATCATTACAAAGTTTGAAAAATGGTAAGTACAATGGAAAGGGCTACATTAAAATACAATGACCATTATTCTCCCTAACAACTTTGAATTCCAACTGTGCTTGAGACTTCAGCGGAGAATATCTGATGTAAAACCTTTGATAGGAAATGTTGCTTCAAACAATCAAGACTGTCCAGATGCAGTTACTTGCCATGATCCCTAACTTTTGCCTATATTGCCCTCTCGAGTTTTCAATCTACAGGGATGATTATTTCTGTTTTGTCTCTAATTTTGGCCTGGACCGCCCTTTCGGATTTTCAATCCACCGAGACGCTCATTTTTGCCTAAGCTGCCCTTTCAGGTTTTCAACTTAGCGAGCTATTCTTTTATTTTTTAGGCAAAGTATTTCTTGACTCCATCGGCATTCACAGGACGAGTGAACTCTTCTCCATCCATAGTTGTAAGAATTAATGCACCGCCAGAGAAGGCTCTCTTAACAACATATGGGCCTTCATAATTAGGAGTCCACTTGCCCCTAGAATCAGTAGTAAAAGTCGAGATCTTTTTGAGCACGAGGTCACCTTCTCTGAACACACAGGGTCGAACCTTCTTATCAAATGCTTTCTTCATTCTTTGTTGATATAATTGGCCATGACACAAGGCCGTCATTCTTTTCTCTTCAATCAGATTCAACTGGTCGTACCTACTTTGACACCATTCAGCCTCAGACAATTCAGTTTCCATCAAAACTCTCATAGAAGGGATTTCAACCTCTATCGAGAGCACTGCTTCCATGCCATAAACAAGAGAAAAAGGGGTTGCCCCTGTTGAAGTGCAAACGGATGTACGATACCCATGCAGAGCGAAAGGAAGCATATCATGCCAATCCTTGTATGTAACAACCATCTTTTGAATAATCTTCTTAATGTTCTTATTAGCAGCTTCAACAACCCCATTCATCTTGGGTCTATAAGGAGAAGAATTATGATGCTCAATCTTAAACTCATCGCATAATTCCTTCATCATCTTGTTATTTAAATTCGACCCATTATCAATGATGATCTTGCTCGGAACACCATACCGACAGATGATTTGATTCTTGATAAACCGGACCACTACTTGCTTAGTCACATTTACATATGATGCCGCTTCAACCCATTTGGTAAAATAATCAATAGCCACCAATATGAAACGGTGTCCGTTCGACGCTTTAGGCTCAATCATTCCAATCATATCAATGCCCCACATTGAAAAAGGCCATGGAGAAGAGATAACATTGAGAGGAGTTGGAGGCACATGAATCTTGTCAGCATAAATCTGGCATTTATGGCACTTTTTCACATATTTACAACAGTCAGATTCCATTGTCAGCCAATAGTAACCTGCCCTTAACATCTTCTTAGCCATCGCGTGTCCATTGACATGGGTGCCAAAGGATCCTTCATGGATTTCTTTCATCAACATATCTGCTTCGTGTCTATCCACGCATCTGAGCAAGATCATGTCATAATTTCTCTTATACATCACATCATCATTCAAGAAGAAACCACCAGCCAATCTTCTCAAAGTTTTCTTATCCTTCTTGGATGCCCCAAGTGGGTACTCTTGATTCTGAAGAAAGCATTTAATATCATAATACCATGGTTTATCATCAACAACCTCTTCAACTACAAACACATAAGCTGGTCTATCAAGACGCATCACACTAATCTTTGGCACATCATTCCAATGATTTACCACAATCATGGAGGATAAAATTGCTAAAGCATCTGCCATTCGATTCTCTTCTCTTGGTATATGGTGAAACTCAACTTTATTGAAGAAAGTTGACAACCTTCTTGCATAATCACGATAAGGAATCAAATCAGGTTGACGTGTCTCCCACTTCCCTTTAATCTGATTAATCACTAAAGCTGAATCTCCATACACATCAAGGATCTTGATTCTTAAATCGATAGCTTCTTCCAAGCCCATAATACATGCTTCATACTCAGCCGCATTATTTGTGCAAGTGAAAACCAACCTTGCAGTGAAAGGAATATGAGAACCATAAGGAGTAACAATAATTGCACCAATACCTCTGCCATATTCATTAATAGCTCCATCAAAAATCAAACCCCAACGGGATCCAGGCTCAGGTCCTTCTTCATGTAATGGTTCCTCACAATCTTTAACCTTTAGATACATCACATCCTCATCAGGAAAGTCAAACTGAATAGGTTGATAATCATCAATTGGCTGGTGTGCCAAATGATCAGTCAAAACACTTCCTTTTATCGCCTTTTGAGTTCGGTACTCGATATCATATTCTGATAACAACATTTGCCAACGAGAAATCCTCCAAGTTAAAGCAGGCTTTTCAAAGATATACTTGATTGGATCCATTTTAGATATCAACCAAGTTGTACCATTCAACATATACTGTCGGAGGCGCTTGGCAGCCCAAGCTAGAGCACAACATGTCTTTTCAAGCATCGTGTACCGAGACTCACAATCAGTAAATTTCTTGCTCAAATAATAAATGGCAAATTCTTTTCTCCTGGATTCATCTTGTTGACCCAGAACACAACCCATAGACTCTTCTAGCACGGTCAAATACATGATCAAAGGTCTTCCTTCTACGGGAGGAGACAAAATAGGAGGTTCAAGCAGATACTCTTTAATTCTTTCGAAAGATTTCTGACAATCTTCTGTCCAGACACAACCCTGATCTTTGCGGAGAAGTTTGAAAATCGGTGCACATGTGGAAGTCATATTGGATATAAATCGAGAGATATAGTTCAAACGTCCCAAGAATCCTCTTACATGTTTTTCTGTTCTGGGTGCAGGCATCTCCTGGATAGCTTTAACTTTACCAGGATCAACTTCAATTCCTTTCTGACTGACAATAAAGCCTAACAATTTTCCAGAACGAACACCAAAAGTGCATTTATTAGGTTCAGATGGAGCTTAAACTTTCTCAAACGTTGGAACAACTTCAATAAATTTTTAATATGATCTTCTTCAGTCTTCGACTTACAAATCATATCATCCACATAGACCTCAATTTCTTTATGCATCATATCATGGAACAGAATGGTCATAGCTCTCTGGTACGTTGCACCAGCATTTTTTAAACCGAAGGACATCACTCTGTAGCAGAATGTTCCCTAGGGTGTAATGAATGTTGTTTTTTCCATATCCTCAGGTGCCATCTTTATTTGATTATAACCAGAAAATCCATCCATAAATGAAAAGATATTGAACTTAGCAGTATTATCTACCAACAAATCAATGTGTGGTAGTGGAAAATCATCTTTTGGACTTGCTTTATTCAAATCTCTATAGTCAACACACATTCGGACTTTTCCGTCTTTCTTTGGAACAAGCACGATATTAGCCACCCATTGAGGATATTCGATGATCACAAGAAAACCAACATCAATATGCTTTTGAACCTCTTCTTTAATCTTCACGGCCATGTCAGGATGAGTTCTTCTCAATTTCTGCTTCACGGGTGAACATTCAGGCTTTAATGGCAAATGGTGCTCCACAATACCAGTATCAAGACCAGGCATGTCTTGATAGGACCAAGCAAACACGTCAACATATTCTCTAAGAAGCTCTACCATCCTCTTCTTAACATCTGACTGAAGCAGTGCCCCAATCTTGACTTCTTTCTTATCATCATCGGAACCCAGATTAACCAATTCCACCGGCTCTTCATGAGGCTGAATGGCCTTTTCCTCGTGCTCAAGCAATCGAGAAATCTCATCAGGAATTTCATCAATATCCTCCTCTTCCGCTTCAAACACAGGGAACTCAAAGTTGGGAGAGGGCATATGGTCATTGTTTCCAATGGGTTTAACAATCAATCTGCACAATGATTTTATGTTTGATTTTAGAATATGAACAAAAAAATGAAAATATTATGCAGATAAAAGTGATTATAACATTATTATACTTTTTTTTTCCGGTTTTTTATGTTACCATTTTTCAGAAATAAAGCAAAAAAGGAAAACAATATATGGATAAACAGAAAAACATTTTATTGATGATGATAAAAGTTGAAACAAAGCCCTCACAAGTTCACTTTCACCTTGGGCAAAGTGAAAGGATTTTTGAAAGAAACAAAAACAAATTACTTTGAAACATGAACAACAGTAGGAACATCAACAGCGATCCAATTCTGGCATATCAATCCACGTGTCATAAAGTTGGGCATTTCTTCCTCTTGGTCATCTTCAAGAATTGCAGCTGTAGAATGATCTTTGCAATGGATGAACCCAACACTTTGAAAGACTTCATGAATACTCTTCAGCTCATTTCGGGTTGAACCAGATGTAAAACCCAAACCAGCTCTATCTTTTTTCTCAGCAACTTCAATGATTCGGCCCCATCCATGAGCTTGGCCATTATCCACTACATGTTGTGCATCTTTTAGAGAAGACATGGACACCCCATCCTTCTTAACAGCTTTATCAACCACAGAAAGAGCCTGAAACGGATTTCCAACATCCTCTTCCGCATCGATATAAGAAAAAGACGACAAACTGGTTACCAACATAGCCTGTTCCCCACCAACAACAAGTTTACCATTCTGCATGAATTTTAACTTTTGGTGCAGTGTCGAAGTAACAGCTCCAGCTTCATGGATCCATGGGCGTCCTAGAAGACAACTGTAAGCAGGACGAATATCCATGACTTGAAAAGTGATATGGAAAAAACACGGACCAATCTTGATAGGGAGATCAACCTCTCCAATCACAGTTTTCCTTGATCCATCAAAGGCTTTCACAATGACCCCACTAAACCTCATAGGAGTACCTTGATAAGATAATCTGGACAAAGTAGATTTTGGCATCACATTCAACGATGACCCAGTATCAACCAGCACATTGGATAGAGCGTCTTCCTGGCAATTCATGGAAATATGGAGAGCCAAATTATGATTTCTTCCATGCTCGGTCAACTCTTCATCACAAAAACTCAGATTGTTACACGCAGTGATATTGGCAACAATGCTATCAAACTGGTTAACAGTCACATCATGATCTACATAAGCTTGTTCCAATATTTTCTGCAATGATTCACGATGAGCCTCAGAGCTCATTAACAGAGATAGAACAGATATTTTTGACGGTGTATGTAACAGTTGATCCACCATATTATATTCACTCTTCTTGATCAATTTCAATACCTCATCATTATCTGACTTCTGATTTACATCACTTGATTGACCAGACTCCACAGAAGTCTTCAACTGAATTTGCTTACCCACAGTATCTTCACTTGTCTTTGAGGGCACATTAGCAAATACTCGACCACTTCTGGTTACACGTCCAACATCGGCAATAGTCATAACTGAGGGAAGAGAAGGAATGGGAACCTCTTTTCCATCCTCCAACATAGTAGCGTTGTATTTGTAGGGAACAACTTTATCGGATTCATACGGTGTCGGGCCAGGCAAACGGATGACCAAAGGCGTCACAGCAGATTTCTGACTATTGTAAGAAATTACAACTCGCTCAGGAATATTGAAACGTGGGACTATGACATTCACCTCGTTCTCAACTTCATTTTTGTTTGCAGTAACCTGAATCAAATTCTCATCAATCATATTTTGTAAGTCCCTTTTTACAATGACACACCCACGAGGGTTTACAGAACAAATACAACAAGCGACATAATCATGCTCAATATCATGGAACTCACTCAAAGTAGCATGCATTTCAACAAGAGATCTCTGAATCCAGCGAATATCGAAAATACGGTATGTACCAGGACAACCATATACCATATTGACAGTTGCATTACCATGATTAGGAAACGAATTTGATTGCACATTAGGGTTGGTATCTTCAAAAGACAGAATACCGCTTTTTACGAGCTTTGCAACTTCATGCTTCAGAGGATAGCAATTTTCGATATCATGTCCAGGGGCACCTTGATGAAATGCGCAATGAGCATCTGGCTTATACCACCATGGAATTTCTGTTGGAACAGCCGGCGGATCATGAAGTTGAACCAAATTTCTTTATTAAAGCCGGAAATAGCTCAGTATACGTCATTGGAATGGGATCAAATTGTGTTTTCCTCTATGTAAGACCTTGTTGAGTTGTCTTGTCTTGGAAACGTGGTTGACAACTTGCAGTAGCTTGAGCAGTAGGGGTGTTACTGATAACAGGCGTAACAGATGCTACTTGTTGCTGACGACGACTACCATTGTTGTTCACAACTCTGCGTCTTCTAGACCTTTCCTGAGATATAGCATTAGTTTCTCCCTCTTTTTTCTTAGGGAACCCAACACCAGGCTTTTTTGTACTTCCAGAATTTCCTTCTTTTATCAGACGTCCCTCACGGACAGCTTCCTCTAATCTCATCCCCATATTAACCATTTCCGTGAAATCACTAGGAGCGCTCGCAACCATCCTTTCATAGTAAAATGGACCCAGAGTCTTCAGAAAAATCTTGGTCATTTCTTTCTCTTCCATTGGAGGTCTTATCTAAGCTGCAATCTCACGCCATCTCTGTGCATATTCTTTAAAAGTTTCTTTCTCTTTTTGAGACATTGCGCGGAGCTGATCACGGTCTGGCGCCATATCAAGGTTATACTTATACTGACAAACAAAAGCTTTACAAAGATCGTTGAATGTCTTGATTTGTGTACTATCGAGTCCCATATACCACTTCAGCGCAGCAACAGTAAGACTATCTTGAAAATAGTGGATCAACAACTGATGGTTGTCAGTATAGGTAGACATCTTTCTAGCATACATGATCAAATGACTTTGCGGACAAGTGTTCCCTTTGTATTTCTCAAAATCCGGAACTTTGAACTTGGCGGGAATCTTCACATTTGGAACAAGACAAAGCTCATGAGCATTCTTTCCAAATAACTCTTTTCCCCTTAAAGCCCTGATTTCTCTTTGCATTTCAGCAAACTGATCTTGAAAGTCATCTATTCGATCCATAACATCCAAACTCTCGCTCGGAGCAGTGTGGATAATTTGTTCTTCAGTATAAGGCCATAAAGTGAGTTACAGGCGGTGGCATAGGTATGACAGTAGGAACAAACGAAATTTCAGCATTAGGAACAACATTAACCACAGGAGGTGGTACAGCCATGACAGCAGGGATTCTAGAACCTTCGGGAACAGGAGGTCGATATCCCTCTGGCACATAATTGGTAGGCATGCCCCAAGGGAAACCAACAGGCATTTGATATTGAGAAGTATTAATCGGGGCCACAGAAATGGGCGTTGATCCGATTTTAGGAATCACAGTCATCTGCACAGATGAAAGAGGAGGTGGTGGTGGCTGATTCTGAGCAGCCACCATAGCTTCCATTGCAGCAGTGAGTCTCTCTAGACCCTCTTTCAGAGTTGATACCTCTTCACGGAGCTCGCGGTTCTCTTGTTGCAACTGATCCATCTTTTTCTTAGAGTTATCCAGAGTGTTGTAGTGATGCGACAACTTGACTGAAGGAAGACCAAAAGAAACAAATAAGACATCTGGAAAAGGCAACACACAATGCACGATGATGCGAATGCAAATGCAAAATGCAGGTGTTTCAATCTGTTTTCAAGGATCTTTAAGATATAAAGCAATTACAAACATCATAAAGAAAAATAACACTTTTTAAAATATTGATAAACATCTCATTTCATTGAATATCGGAAAGAGTTACACTTGGAAGTACAAAATACAATAATATCAAAATAAGAAAAAGCTAGGTCCTAAGGAACATCTGATGACGATCCAAGCTGATACTTCCTTCGGAGTCTCTTAATCTCTTTCTCATAGTTGTGCTTCATGGTGATCTTCTTTAGCACAAGCTGATCCACAATACCCTTCCAAGCACCAGAAGTAGGAGGATGTGATGATGGAGTAGTAGAGGAAAATAAATCCTCTGCATGCCTCTTCACAGCGCGCCGCTCAAGTAACTCTATCAAGTCGTCTTTCTCCTTTATCTGTTTTTGCAATTCCATCTTCTCTTTGTCAGAAGCTTGAAACTTACTTTCCCACATCTCTTTCTCTTCCTTCATCTTAGCCAAAGCATCTTGAAGAGTCTTCACCTCATCAGAAGAAACAGGAAGTGGCGTAGAGATCACCGTAGTCAGGGGTTTCTCAATAGGATAAGGCATCTTAAGCTCCATAGCCCTCTTCTTCACCCAAAGCGTGTAAGGTTCCAAGGCAATGCAAACTTGTCTTCCAAGCTCTCCTCTATCCAACCTGTGAATCTTAGTCCAGGCATGAGCCATTTTTTTTTCTCAAACCAAGAGAATCATCCCTTCCTTGAAAGAATAAACCCTCTAATAAAATATTTTTAGGCCTATCCTTCAACATATAACCCAGCTGACGGCGAGCTAAACTCGGGTTGTAGTTAATTCCACCTTGTATTCCAAGAAGAGGAACATTGGCAAATTCTCCACAACTATCAATAATCTGGACATTATCATAAACTGAAGAAGACCAAGTGATATCAACATGCGTAAGAGACATAATCCTTTGAGACCACCTTAAACAATCCTTGTTTTTCCTAAAAACAGATGTCTGGGGTAAGTGTGAAACGAACCAATTATACAGCAGAGGTAGACAGCAAACAATGGTACCGTTTCCCTTAGAAGTCCTACTATGGATGGAGAAATAAGTGTCACCAAGCAAAGTTGGAACAGGGTTCCCAATCAAGAAAATTCTAATAGCATTAACATCCACAAAGTTATCAATATTAGGAAACAAGACTAGTCCATAGATGAGTAAAGCAAATATAGCCTCAAACGCCAATGTGCGACCAATGTCAGCAAATAAAGTAGCCTTCTCAATCAAGAACTTAGCAGTCAAACCCTTGAGGCCTCCCTTAGTCTTTAGATTTGCATCAATATCCGATTTCGTCAAGTGGGTAGCTACAGCAATATCTTGAGGCTTAAGAGCTTCCTCCAAACCAGTATACGGAACTTTATCAGAAACCGGTACACCCAACAAATAAGCATATTCTTCCAAGGTCGGCATGAGCTGATAATCGGGAAAAGTGAAGCATCGGTAAATAGGATCATAGAACTGCATAAGGGTATTCAGAATTCCGTCTTCAATGTTGGTAGAAAGAACAAATAAAAGTCTCCCATAACGAGATAAGAAGCCTGAACGATCATCTACCAAGGACACTAGCTTTCTCAACTCTGTAAGATCAGGAGCCCGAAAACTGTACTTCTGAGTGTTTCTCCTTCCAATATCCATAATCAACAATATCTGTGATGTTTGCAAAGGAAAATCTCTGAGATCCTTAAAAACCAACTGAAACACAATGCTCATGAATGCATGAGTGCAAGATGCAACACCCACAAACAAGACATACAAAGCACACAGGTTCAAAGGTTCGGCACGAGCATGGAGCCAAAGGTAAGAATCAACCAACCCACAATGGTATGTACTATGGTTATATCATCACCTGTAGAACAAGGTCCTAAAAAGTTCCTAGAATCATAATTTCATCTTTTGGATATTATCGGCTTAAACGACTACTTGTCGGCCAACAATATTCTCAAGAGAAACTCATCTGAGTGTGGTATCGCGTAACGACTAATTCAAGTCTACACCTGAACAGCCACCGCACCACGTCCTAATAAGGCCAAGATGGGTTAAAGGATTCTAAGGTCCTCAGCTTCTCAGGCTCCCAGTCGGAAAAAGTAATATCAATTACGACTACTCGTAAGACATCAGTAATTCCAAAGGGGCCTCCACCGAGCGGGGGATCTCAAGTCAGCTTAGTAAGGACTACTCCACGTAAGCCAACAAGACTATACCACCCTCCTATCATAAGTGCACTCAAGTCTGGGTATAGGACTTATCTCACCACACAGATTACCAGGCACCAAAACAGAACAATCAATAATAAACAAGTCAAACAAAAAACAATAAATAAATCAAAGTAGGCGAAACCCACTAGGAACCTAAATGTCCCCAGCAGAGTCGCCACTTTTCTGTAGCGGTAAAAATCGTGAGCGTAAGCTATTGATTAGCTTAACTCAAAAAACAAGAGTCTCCATCGCACTTTTATTTTTATCCAAATAAAGGAAAGGAAAAAGAGCGAACAAAACCAAAGAGTTCTAAAACAAGAACAAGAAACAGAGATCGGGGTAAGGGGGTTGGTTACGCAATGGGAAGGTGTTAGCACCCAAAACGTCTATAGTACTCTATAGGAGCCCTTTGAAATATTTACGTTTTTTGGTTTGAAAATGGTTTGTTTGAAAAGAGATTGGGGATATGAGAAGAGAATTATTTTTTAGATTTTTGTGTTTGGAGAGACTTATCGTCTCATGCCTACGTACCCACAAAGTGCAATATAGGATCAAAACCCTGTAGTTCGTGGTACAAATGACAAAAATTTGTTGGTTTTGATTGATTTTAAATGTAAAGACAAGTCGTCATTTTAAGGAGAAGACTGCGACTATTCACCCACGAGTATTAAGACAACATCTGCGTCACATAAAGATGAAGGATTTGCTTGGATTATCAACAAGACTATCACTCAACATCAACGTGGAAAATGTCAAAGTCTTAATAATATGGGGAATAGGAGACTTACATCTCAACTATAGAAATGAATCATGTCTAAACTTTTATGAAAAGTTTTTAAAGTGAAAAAGTGCATAAAGGCACAAAAAGAGTTGATGAGTTTTTGTTTTTTTTATGTCTTTTGAAATTGGTCAAATCATGATTAACATTGATTGACTTTTATTAAGAAGAACAAAAGTTTAAAAATCACTTGACGAAAGTCAAGGTTTTATTGCGAAAGCGGTTTTGAAGTTTGAAACCAAGAAGGTTTTGAAAGAGGGAGAAAGTTTTGAAAATTTAAGAAGGGGAGGAGATGAAGTGACTATCCTAGAAACCAAAATAAGAGCTAGAGGTAAGAAAGATCTAACCGACTTGTAGCACACTCCATAGCAAGCACAAAAAAGAATTCCATCCGATTTAAAGCATAAGCTAATGAGCGAGCCAAATAAAGGCTAAGATCCACAATACTCCAAGCATAGGAATAAGAGTCCTAATTCTAAGTCCAAAGGTCCATGAAGTTCAAGGTCTAAGAGTAGTCCAAGAGCATAACCACAAAGTTAATAGCACCAAGTTTTTTTAGAGATTTTTTATCCTTTATTAGTGTTTTGAACAAGGTATGGTCCAAGTGGACAAAAAAGAAATGACATAAACATAAACAAAGATATGATATGAAAATGATAACATGGAAGCATAAAAATAAAGAAATAAGGAGTAAGAAGAGAATATAAACAAAATTAAACAAGGATATTGTTAGTGAATTAGTGGTTAGTGGTTAGAACATATGATCAATGATGATTGATTCTTGCACTTAGACCAAGGTTAATGAAAACTCATTAGAGGATTGATAGAATCAAAGCCTCCTAACAATGATTTTCATATGTATTGGACTTAAGACAAGCAACTAATCATACTTGGACTTTTAAACATAAGTTTGAGCCACGAATGATCATTTTCCGATTAAGGGACACTTTAGCGCTATGTTAAGCAATCGTAATCGGTTTATGTAGAAACCACGACTATTTGAGGCCGGTCAATAAAATGTTAGTGTTAATACATGTTAGAGAAGTGATATGTAAATCACTCTCCTAAAACATGCCACACAAAAAGAAAAGAGGTAGTGATCTCATCATAATCAAGAGTTTTCATCAATTAATCAAAGGTAATCTATCACTATTCCAAAGTACGGAGAATTATCTCAATGATTATTCGTCCATAGATTTGAAATAATGAAGATTAAACAACCTTGATAATCAACAATCTGTGATCCATAGATTTCATCGATCAAAAATAAAAAGAAGAAGGAAGAGAATTAAAATGAAAAGAAGCCTCAATTTGAATCTTAAATCGATTAAATCATCATCAATATCAATCACCTCTTTTGGTGGATAAAATCGACACCCAAAGTCCATTGATATTGATGAAATCTTATCAAAATTCAAGATCCAAAACAACCAACAATTAATCCAAATTAATATATTTTTTTCAAATCATTTTTTTAAGAGTTTTCTTATTTAAAATATAAAAACTAGTAAAAAAAAGTTGAAAGGCCCATACGGCCCAAATTCTTTAAGAAGAAAAAGAAAAACATAAAAAAAATAAAAAAACAAGTGAAAAGGAAAAAGAGAAAGAAAAATAATCAGTCATCTTCTCTTTCGCTTAGACGCGACACTGTTCACAGCCATGGATGCTTCGGTACTCGCTTAAATCAAAACGGCGGGATGCGAAAATCACACAGAATGGATCGTAATCAAAAGCTCTCCACAACAATATCAATAGTTCAAAGAAATGCAACCAAAAGTAACGGATCGAAAATGACGGTGAAGCTCAAACTACCTTTCAAACTCAGGTAAATGATGAAACCGAAACTCTCCTCTTCTTTCTTCTTCTTCTTCTTTGATTCTGGATGAATTTGAACTAGTGTTGTGTGATGTTGAAATGTATTGCGGAAAGATTATGAGATGTGGTTGTTATTGTTTGGAGCTGTTGTGAATTGATGGAGTTGTTGTTTGTAATTTATTTTTTTGAAGAATTTTGGAAGATATATGAACAAGAGTGATGAAGAATGGTGAGTTTGGAATTGATGGAAGTAGTTCGGTTGAAGGTTGAAGATGAGTATTAGCAAGTTTTCAGCAGGGATTTTCTGGCTTTTCAAGCTTGAGAAAAATGAAGAGGTATGCATCCTATTTATAGATTGAGAGTGAGTGAAAAATGGTTGCCGTTTGAAGCTTTTTTCTGCGTTTTGGGATGCAAGTTATGTGTGACCTGTGGTTGAAAAATCTTCATGTCGTTTTTTATTTGCAAATTAAAGCTCATGACGTCGTTTTGCTTTTTCTCTTTCAGATCACTTACATGACGTGGATGGTCACTTTTTGCAATTGGCTCATGGCTTAGAAACAACTTTAAAGGCTTGTGGGGTCAGCTTGGAGTGTAACAGCTGGAATTATATTAACATGGCTTGGAAATATGGCTTGGATAAGTGATGAATTGTTTCCTCAGCTCAACCTCAATTTCGAGCCGTTTTTGCTCTGTTTTCAAGTACGTGACGTGGATTGGCTCTCATGGCTTAATTACGGCTCGGCTTCAATTTCGTTTGCATCAACTTCAGCCTGTTGCGGATCAGTTGAACAATTAGCAAAATCATCCTTTATCTTACACTTCGTATTTCCATGTAGAGCAATTTTCCGCAAAACTTCACGGTGGACATGAACAGACAAACATGGCATACATAAGCCACTGATCCAATTTATTATTAACATCCTGTGACTGATGGGATTTGACCATGATAATCTGGACCAAACTTCTCATAGAACATTGCTTGATAAACTGATGATTCCTCACAAGACCACTTGACCTTGAATAATCATCTCTTGAGAAAATAGACCACTGATACAGATACTTGCAAATGAAGTAATCCCCTGATAGTTTGACCTTAATTACACATGAATAGCTACACTCGATTCCAAGTCATTCTTTTGCCATGAATCTCCCTTAAACACACAGTGAAGAAGAAACAAACAAATTGAAAAATATTTTTGGTCTTTTAGTTAGAGGTTAGTAAACAGAAACAAACATAAAGCAAGTATGAAACAACAAGGGACCTAAGAAAAATCAAAAAGTATGGTCTTGTTTGTGGAATGATATGCAAATGAAATGTGGGATCTTAGGGGTAAAAATTAGGGTATTACACAAATGTGAATAATTTATTTAAATTTTAAAAATTATAAAAAACATTTTTCTTTGATTTATAAATATAAAAATGAATGTCAATAGTTATCCCAAGAATTGTAAGATCTCAAAGCTTAAAACTTAGTGTTTTCCTCAGTGGAGTTTGTTCTTGTTGATACAACTCCCCAGTAGACTTTGTTGATGTTTTCCTCATCAAGGTTTTTTCTTGCTCCTCTGGTAGAATTTATTGACAGCTCCCCAACAGAGTTGTGATTAGGTTTCTCCAATAGAGTTTGCTGATGTTTCGTTAGCAGAGTTTTTTTTTCCTTTGGGTAACCAGACGAGTGTTGTTCGATTTACCCCACTAAGTCTTGATTCAAATTTTTCTCCAGCTGGATATATTTCTTTCACCCAGGCAGGTTATGATCAGACAGCTGAGCAGTTTTGAGGGTCGCCTCTCCTTGATATTATTGCCCATATAGAGATTTGTCTTTGTTGATTCCCAATAGAGGTTATGCATATTTACTTTAGATTATTCCCCAAGTAGAGGACAATGTTGCTTTCTTCTAAGAAGTGTTGATATAGCAGTTGTCATACCTCAAATTTTGATATAGCAGTTGTCATACCCCAAATTTTGACCCTAAATTGTTTCCTAACCTTAACCTTGTTTGAAATTCATTGTTGTTGAATTCATCTGAATTAGGGGTTTGCATCTATGGAATCAAGAGGTTTATTACTTGATCAGTCAATGTTTTAGATTGGTTATCATCAAATAAAGGTTTTCCTGAATTTAAGGAGCTTATATTCAACAAGAATCAAGTGTTAATTGATCCCATTGCAAGTCAATTGAAACCTAATTTCATCTAGCCCCAAATTAGGGTTTTTATCAGGAATGTCAATTGTGCCTTTGACTTTTAATTCATGCATGATGCCAAGCCTTGCGACATGATTCAATATGTTCATGTACCTCATTGAATCCTACTCATGATGTTTAGGAAGTTCCAAGTGGCAAATTTAGTGAAGATTACACAATTGAATTCATTTGATTCAAAATTCACCTGACAATGTCAACTCTTTGACTTTTAGTGTTTTTGGTTCAAATTGGATCATCCAAGCTAAATTTCATCAAGATATGTTCAATACATGAGTTTGATCATGAGAAATCAAGATTTGAGAGGTTTCTTGCAAAAGAAGTAAACTTGGATTTTTTTTAAGTGTGGAAAAACCCTAGTTTTGGTGACAACTTTGAAAGGACATAACTTCCAATCCACACATCCATTTTTTGAGTTCCAAAGATCAATGTGTAGATCTCCTCATGTACTACAAAAGTGTCCTAGTGACATATGAGAAAAATATGCTTAGATTTTGAGTTATGAAGCCTCAAAGTTTGGAAGAATTTAAAAAACACTTAGAATTTTCCAAGACAACTTTGTTACTCCAATTTTCAACCAACTTCAAGGATAGTTTTCACTATGATCTCTTGAGATTCAAGAAATTCTCAAAACATGAAAGTTGTAGAGCATGTTTAGGGCTTTCCAAAAAGTACAAGAACTCCTTCATATCGTTTACGAGCTAGGAGTTTCGAAGCGAAAAAGTTAGGGTCCAAAACTTGATTTACAGGTCATGGCCTCATGAGTTCATTTTGCAAAATCATCCAAATCTCCAAGATCTCATGGGGCGGACTCTATTACTTGTTGAATTAGTTTAAATCAGATAAGTACACCTTGCTTTGGTGCATTATCGAAAAGGTTGAAGCTTAATTTCAAAGACATTTCCATTTTTGGCATAAAGGTGTGACTTCCATTTGCATAAAGCATGACCTTTCCACAAAACCAACTTCTTGAGCCTCTAACCTGTTCTCTATGCACTCAAGCACCTTTTAAAATTTAGAAAATATCTCAACCACTTAAGATATTGTTGTACCTTACCTTGGAACCATAAGAACTCACAAAACTTCAAGTTGGAACCAACTAGAACATGGAACCAACAAGTCATGAATTCTGTTTCCAACCTTGCCCTATAAATAGAGGTGCTAGTCATGCTTCAAAGAGCAGGAGAAAGCCAGAAAGGAAGAAAACAAAAGCTTGAAACCAGAGGAAACACCCTCAAAACCAGTTCTTGCATATTAAACACCATTTGTGCCAAAAACCATCACTTTGCACAAAACTTCTCCAAATCATTTCCAAACACTAAACCACCAAACCAATCTTTCTAACACATCATAAATAATGTGTTAGAGGTGTTCAAACCATCACAACCATCAAAAGACCAGCAAATCCAAAAGTCAACTCTCAAACCTCACTTTTGTTGACTTTCTGCATTTTGATATCCAAAACCTTATTCAGTCCATTTCCAAACCTTCAAACACTTCAAACACACACTATAAATCATCCTTAAATTGTTCCAAACCTGGTTTTCCATCTGTAACTTCATTTACTTGAAGTTTCATTTTGGTCATTTTTCACATTTCGCAAGAAGAAGAGGAGATTCTGCTCAAAGTGCTTCCATTTGATTCCAAGCATTCAAAGAGGTCCTTGAAGGTATATTGGAGCTGTTCAAATCAATAAAAAAATTATGTAAGAAGCTCTCTTGAAGATTCCAAGTTAGCTCCAAGAGGTAAATTCACTTGAAACTTGAACTTTGGAAACCATGTTATGCTTTGATGTGCATTAACTGTAAACATGAATGGTGTGTTGTATGTGATGATTTTGAACCATTAAAAGTTGCTTATCATTTTTGAATAAGGTTGTGATGTTGAAAATGCAAAGTTGTTACCTTTTTGATGTTTCTATCGGGTTTTAAAATAGAAGTGTTTTTTTAGCAAAAACCAATGGTACCATTGTGTTCCTTGGGAAAAACCAAGCAAGTTTGATCTTTGGATCATCCATTTTCATGGAGTATTTATGAAGTTATGATTTGTTTTGCAATTGATTTTTGTTGACCTTGCCCAGCCAGCCATGGCACATGAGGTTAGGCCTCAAGCCATCTCCAAGTTTATCAATTAATTCGTGGGGTGATACAATGGTTGTATCACCACTCCAGTGGTTTACCATGCGCTCTCTTATACACTTTTCCTTGCCAGACCTAGGTTCGATCCTGCTGATCAACCCTTTTGCTCTTTTTCATGATTTAATTGATGTTTAACATATATTGTTCTTTTTCCCCTTGATTCACAACGCGCGTGGTAGCTGGATAGGTAATGTTTTGACCTATGAGCTTGAGTGTGTGGGTTCAATCCCCATGGGATGCATTTCCAATACTTTTATCACTTATTTTCATGTATTTCTTCATAATTTGATTTGATCATAACTTCTTTGGTTTTTATCATTTTAATCCCATTCTCTTTTCATTTTGACCATGATAATGCTTATTTTTCATTTGTATCAAGAAATTTCCAAAAAGAATTATTTTCCTTGCATTTGTGTGTATTCAAAGTATGATGTTTTTTTTAGGGTTTTTATGATATTTCTCTTGATTTCTTTTGATTGATTATCTTGATTCTCCTTGCACATCTTGTTTGTATGAACCCAAACTTGCTTGTATGAACCTCACTTGATGTATGAACTTGTATACTCTTTTTGTTACATGTTGGGTATCACTCTTTCAAGTTCATGTTCATTTGTAAAGATATGTTTGAATGCCATGTTTGGTTGTTACCTTACCTTGAGTGTTCTCATACACTTGTTGTGTTACTTTGAAACATGTTCAAGTATGCATGATTTCTCTTTGAGATGTTTCTCATATTCCATGATTGAATCCCTCTACATGTTTTGTTGTTACCTACTTGTCTAACATGATTCACCATAAATCACATGATTATTCACACATGTCCTACACATGTTTAAGTTGTTTTGTTTGTTACCTCTACTTGATTTGTATCCATGTTAAGTAATGTCTTGAATTATACATGATCCTCTATGTGTTCCATGCTTAAATATTATTATGATTTATGCATGTTGATCTTTGACGTTTGTTATAAGTAATGTCTTGACTTATACATGATCCTCTATGTGTTCTATGCTTAAATATTGTTATGATTTATGCATGTGAAGCTTTGAACTTTGTTATAAGTAATGTTTTGACTTATATATGATTCTCTACTTGTATCTATGCTTAAATATTGTTATGATTTGTGCATGTTGATCTTGGAACTTTGCCATGGTAAGTAATGTTTTGACTTATGCACGATTCACTTATGCATGTGATGTTTGGTATTGTAAGAACCTTATCTCATACCCTTTTAGATGTTGTAATATCTATGATTACCTTTGGTTGTAACCATTTGGTTTGATTTCTTCTATGGATGAATAATTGGTTGTAACCTTGTTATTATCTTTGCTTTATGTTGTTACATGCTTGCATTTACTTTCTTGTTTGTTACCATGTTATTACATCTTCATCGTGTTTGAATGAATGTATGTTTGCTTTGATAACTTTCCCCCATGTGATGTATTTTGTTAGCTCACATCCTCAGGATTTGCTCCATGTCCCTAAGTCCAAAGGAAAGTCTTTCTATTGACTCAATGTCATAGATAGCTCATCATTTTTTTAGATCTCCCTTTGACCTTGTTAGAGTCATTAGGAATTTTAAGAGAACCTTACCCTTTTGACTTTGTTAAGTCAAGACCTTTAGCACACCTTCTTAGGAGTCATACACCTTAGATCGTAGGTTTAGAGTTGTTAACTCTTTATGTGTTCCATTGTTATGGGTACTCACCTCTCCCTTTTGGCTTTTGCTAAAGTCAAACCCCCAGTTAGTCTTTCAACTTAGACTTAGAGAGTTTGTTAACTCTACATAAGTATCATTGTTATGGATGCTTATTCCCCTTGGAACCTTGACCATAGTCAAGAGTTCTCTCCCTAGTTAGGAGAACTACATTTGCTCTGATTCTATCCTTGTTAGGATATGTAGGCACGAGATGCGACGTCTTGGCGAGAATACTTAGTGTACAAACCCATAGGTCTTTATGTTAGTATACAACCATTAGAAAACAGACATTAACACAAACACAACTACCAAATAAGAGGCTACTGTAGAGTACTACAGATACTTAGGGTGCTAATACCTGCCCTTAGTATAACCAACCCCGAACCTCCTGATCTCTTAGCTTTATTGTCACGTAGCATATTTAGGGTTTTCTTCAATCTTTACCTTTTACTTTGGATAAATCAAAGCTCGGTTGAATATTTAAAGATTTGTGATTCAAGTTAATTAATAGCTTGATATCCGATTCTCACCGTAACAGAAATGGCGACTTCACTGGGGAGAACTTGAGAGTTAATCCCACCTTATTTGCAGTTGTGTTTTGTTTATGTCTGTGTTCTTTATACATGTATATTTGTGAACATCTGTATATTATATTTGTTGCATTGCATATATGCATTGAGTTGCTACTTTGAGAGGTGAGATAAGTCATAGCCCGAACTTGAGTGTACACTTATGATAGGATTGTGGTAAGATCAATAGTTAACGGTTGGGAGTAATCCTAACATGTTTGATATATGATGTAACCGCACTCAGTCGAGGCCCATTTAGGATTAAAGATGGCGTATGAGTAGTCATACGTTCATTACTTTTTTCGACCTGGAGTCCGTGACACTGAGAGACCTTTTAGTTACCCACTTACCCCACTTGGCCTTTCAGGACGTATTGCAATGACTATAAGGGAGTAGTCATGAATGGTTGCTACGCGATACTACACTCAGACGAGTTTATCTTGAGAATATTTTTTACTCACATGAGTAGTCATGTAGGTTGATAGTATCTGAAAGATTTATCCATGACTATGAGAACCTCGTAGAACCCGTTGTGCAGGTACAAACAAACCATAATACATATCAAATTGGGGAGGGTATACCATGGCCCCATGTGTGTAACCCAAACCTAGGACCCTTATTTGTGTGCATATGCATTATATATGTAACTATGTGAATATTTGTGTATGTGTTGCTTGTGCATGATCTGATCATCCCACCATAAGCATTCATGCAGATGGTTTTAAGAAACTAAATTGTCTTCTTTATTGCAAAAACCTTAGATCATGGATTTTGGAAAAAGAAACACTAGGAAGTAAAACTTCAAGAAACCGAATTTGACAGAATTAAGGAAATTGGTGGCCTTAGTGTCTTGTCCTGAATATTTTGGAAAGAGATATGGAAGATTATCGGGACTTGTCAAGATCAAGATGCAAGAAAAAGTTCTCAACACTGTCGTGCAATTCTAGGACCCCTTATATCACTGTTTCACCTTCCCCGATTATCAACTTGTCCCGAATCTAGAACAGTACTCCTACCACATTGGTCTGTCAGTATTAGAAATAAAGTCGTTCAGTGGTTTAGAGAAGTTCCATTCACCAAAGGACATTGCAAATGCCATCTACCTTGAAGCTTCTGATGTCAAAGCCAGTCTCACTTCTAAGTATGACTCAGAGGTCTGCCTGCTGAATTTCTGATTAGAAAAGCTGATTTCTTTGCCAAAGAAAATAGCCTAGATGCTTTTGAAGAAGTCCTTGCATTGCTGATCTATAGTTTGGTCCTCTTCCCCGAAGAAGAAAATTTCATTGACATCAATGCTATCCAGATCTTTATCATTGGTAATTTTGTACCTACTCTGCTTGGAGATATGTACCATTCCATTCACTATAGGACTCTCAAAGGAGATTGGACTATCCTATGTTGTACTCCTCTGTTATATAGATGGTTTGTTGCACATTTACCAAGAACATATATTTTCAAAGAAAATATAAATGGACTAAGGTGGTCTCAAAGGTTCATCATGGCTCTGACTCAAACTGATATACATTGGTATGATCCCGTTTATGACAAAGAAGCGATCATCGACAGTTTTGGTTCATTTCCCAACATACCTCTTCTCAGTGTACAAGGAGGAATCAATTACAACCATATCCTTGTTAGACGTCAGTTTGGGTTTCCCATGAAGGAAAAGCATAACAATGTCCTACTGACAAGTTTCTTCTACCTCAACGTAGAAGCTAGTATGAGATTTAGAGATAGCGTTGTAGATGCTTGGAGGACTATCCACAAGAAAACCAAGATTGATCTAGGGAAGAATAATTGTACAACATTTGAGCCTTTCACGCAATGGGTCCGTGCTAGAGCCCGTGATCTCAAGATGCCTTATCTCTCAGCGAGACCTTTGCAGATTATCGATGCTTATTCCTCTATCATTCCTGTTGAGAAAATGGAGGAATACTAAGAAACTTTGGCTAGATTGGAGCTTGAGGGAGATACTTGGGAAGGCAGGTACCACGTTATTCATTCCGAGAAAATGGAGATGAAGAGACAGTTGAAAGAAAAGGATGATTTGATTGAGTTGCTTGAGAGGAGGGTTATTGATAGGTACGTGGCATAAGAGAATTTATTTTTCTCTAGTGTTCAGCCCATGCTTAGTACCTATGAGTACTCTGACATCCCGTCTACATCCGATGCTTGGAAGGGAATCACCGACAAGTTAGTATTGGAGAATGCAGAGTTGAAAAGACAAAAAAGGATGCGCATATAGGACCTTTCTAGCTAGAATCCATGGAGACTCTAGGGCCTAGTCTTTTTCATTTGTATTTTGGTCTCTTTTATTATACTTTAAAGTTGTAACTTTTTCCAATATTAATGAAGTAAGGTTTTGTGCCAAAAAGTGTTCCTTTTGCAAATCAATCTTCTGAGTTTCTAAAAACCAATTGCATTACATCTCATTGTTTTTGTTAACATTCAAAGGAGCCCTAACCGTTTTTTTGCAGACATTGTAATGGACTCAAGAAAGAAAACGACTCCAAAATGCACATTTAGAACCCTAAAGTTGGACAATCTGAGAATACTAAGAGGCCTAGTGGAAGATCCTTTGTTGTTTAGCAACAACTATGGAAATCTTCTACCTCTATTGGAGCTCCAAGTAGATGAGGAGATGTTAATGGAGCTCGTTCAATTCTACGATCCCATTCACCACTGCGTCACGTTTCCAAACTACCAATTGTTACCAACGTTGGAAGAATATTCTGCTTTGATGGGATTATGTGTTACTCCTCAACTATTCTCTGGAGAGAAAGAAGACCAAATAGGATAATCGTGGATGAGGCCTTACACCTAGAACCATCTGACCTTCAGACTCGTTTGGATGTCAAAGATGGATTCTCTGGTTTATAGGAAAGACATTTTATGAAAAGAGCTAACACTCACGCTGATAAGTAAGACACAGAAATCTTTGAGGTTATCTTGGCCTTATTGATTTATGGGATCCTTCTGTTCCCAAGTGTTGACGAACTCATAGACTTGAATGCTATCAACTTGTTTCTAATCAAGAACCTTGTTCCCACCCTGCTAGCTGGTGCATACTTCTCCGTTCATCTAAAGAACTCTCATGAAGAAGGCCAAATTACTTGTTGTACCGCTCTCCTTCACAAGTGGTTTATTTCGCACTTGCCAAGGACGATCTCTTTATGGAATCCAAAGAATAAGATTGCTTGGAGAGCAAAGCTTTTATCGCTCAGACACTATGACATCCGTTGGTACGATCCCATGTATGAGGGGGTTACCATGATTCGCAGCTGTGGGGATTTCCCTAATGTGCCTCTCCCTAGCACAAAAGGATGTATTAGTTACAACCTCATCCTAGCTCGCTGTCAGCTAGGATATCCTGCCAAGGAAGAGCCTAATCCAGTCCTTTTGGAAAGATGCTTTCTCGAAAAAGGGAGAAACCCAGATATTAAAGCACAAATTGAATATGCTTGGTGTCACCTTAATACCCAAGGGATGACTGCTCTGGGGAATCCAAACTGTACGATTTTAGAGGCGTATCTTCTTTGGTCTAAAGGGAAGCCTTAAAGATGTTCTACACTCGCTTCGAGTCTACTCTGACAACTCCGAAAGAACCCTTCTCTATGGAGGAATTGAAAGATGCTTTAGTCAAAGTTGAAAAGGAGAAGAAGACGTGGGAGGATAAACTCTCCACGATTGTTCAAGAGAATGAAGAACTCTGGAAGCTGCTCCATTAGAACTGTCGCGGTGAGAATTGGATATCAAACTATTGATTAACTTGAATCTTAATTCATTATTCACCACCATTCTTTAATTTGTCCAAGGGAAGGGAAAAAGATCGAATTACCCGCAATATGCAATGCAAATGCAAAGCTAAAGAGAAACTAAGGTTCGGGGGTCGGTTATACTTAGGGAAGGTACTAGCATCCTAAGAATTTATAGTACTCTACATGAACCTCTTGTTTTATTGTGCTATTGTTGTTTGCTAAGGGTAAGAGACCTAGAGGTTTATCTCTAAGTATACTCGTTAAGAAATCGCATCTTGTACCTACGTATCCTGACGGGAATGAAATCAGAGTATTCTTAGTTCTCCTAAAAGGGATTGAGGAACCATTAACTATTGGTCAAAGTTCCAGGGGGAAAAGGTTTGTTGATTGATTATAGGAGAAAAGACGAGTCGTCATCTTAAGAGATAACACTCGACTTAACCACCATAAATTGTAGGAGATGGTCTTTGCGCCACATTGAGAGAGGGGCTAAAAACTCGGATTTATCGACGAGTATGCCACATACCTCTATCAAGCGGAAAAAATTTTGTATCTCGCAATATTATTATGGGGCAGTAGAAATATATCTCGACTGTCAAGACGACTCACGTCTAATTCTCTTGTGGGGAGAATAAGGTTGAATTGTATATTGGTTTTTCTAAGTTGAAAGATAAATCTAGGAACTCTATCCTATCTTAAGGCGTAGGGATAAATCCTAAGCTGGTCGACTTGAAAAATCAAGGATCGAGCGGGGGAACATGATGCAAATGAGATGCAACGTGTACAAATTAAAGAAGTCATAGACGTGTTCTTCCATTGGATGTGAAACATGCGAGATTTAAATAGAATGATAGTGTAATTTAAAATTAACAATTGGATCATGAACTTGAAATTAAGACCCACAACTAAAAAAGTACGATTCAAATGAAATTACCGATTCGACACATCATGGTTAATTATCAAACCTAAGTCACCACGATCACATATGAGTTAAGATTGAATTTCAAAACGAAGTTAATAATTAATTTGAAATATATTATCGAGATTAATGATAGTTAAGAGGGGATTATAAGACGAGATTAAGTTTTAAGTCCCAAGAGTTACTAATTAATTGGATTAAGAAATTATCTTTAATTTGAATTTCTAAAAAAAAATAATTGTATTCTAATAGTTGATAATTAAACGAAAATTTTAAAAAGACTAGCCAATTGAATTTCTCTCTAAAGGATTAACCAAATATTTGAATTAAGTTAAAAATTAATTTGAAATTTTAAAACAAGGTTTACTAATATTTTTTTAATAGAATTAGATTAAGTTTCTTAAAAAAAAGGGTTAAGTTTTAAATATAAGATTAGATCAAGTTTTTAATATATAAAAAGATTAATTATATATCTTTTAAAAAAGATTGATTAAGTTTTAATAAAAAAAGATTAAGTTAAGTTTATAAAACCAAAATAGATTAAGTTTAATAACCAAACTAGATTAAGTTATAACCAAAATAGATTAAGTTTAATAACCAAGCCAGGAGGGGTGTCTGTGCGATTTGGTTGCCTTTAAAAGGGTAAACAAAAACAAAATGGACCGCAATGCATCTTCCACTCAGACCCAGGTTCCACCAAAATCAAAAACGGCGAACACCCAGTACCTCTCTCGCAAATCCTCTTTCTCACGAAGAAGAAGGCAAATGACGTAGAACATCACGGCGGGCCCAACCCCTCTAATCGAAAACCTCAAAACCTCTCAATCGTATTAAAAAGATGGAAAACCCTAAACCCCGAATTAGAACGACGCGAACCCTAAACCCCAAATTAGAACGACGTAGTGCACACGGATTTCTCAGCTTCAAAAAGCCTTGCTTTTTTTTTTTGCAATAGAAAACTACATATCCTTTTATATTCAACTTCCTTGACATTTCTTATTGATCTTGCAGCATCATTGTCGATAGAGGGTATGGCCGGGCCAATGCAAATGATGAGCAAGAGATGGAAGGATGCTTTGTTGGGGAATTTGTGTCGACGCGCCGGTCACAGTGTAATCCTTATTACCAATTCCAGCTTGTGCACCTCCTGTTTGAAGGATAATAGCACACTATCTGATTAATCCTGCTTCAAGAAAACCTTGACAGTAAAACCTTGTTGTTTGTAAGGAAATAAATAGCTTTCGGCATTATCGTATTCTTTCCTCTTTGGGTTTAACAAGTTGTGACGGGTTTAATGTTGCCAAGTTTCTGTTCACTTTAATTCCGTATTCTGTTTTTCTCCAAGTTTGTGTCTCGACATGGACAATGTGAATCGACTTTGATGGTGTTGTTGTTGCTGAATATCCTTCCATGGGGAGCTCGTGAGACCTGCTTGGAAAACTTAAATAGCAGACTAACAAATTCCCTGCGGTGAAGGAAAGTTGAGCCATGGACTAGAGCGAGCAACAAACTGAGCTTGGTGCTTCCAAAGCAGGGAGACCCTACCGGCCCACTTATTGTATTATGGCTATTGAATTGGGTTCTTGACTTTGTAATCCTTTGGTTTAATACATTATGCTTGGTAATATGCTGCCAATTTGTGAAGTATGAAAACTGCAACAATACCCAAAGCCTCGTAGTGTAACATCTCATAAGGTTCCAGTATTTGAATACCATTTAGGTGGATTTGGGATTTTGAATTGTCTTGACTGTCAATAAATAAAGGTCTCTTATCCTTATATCATTTTGAACTATGAATTTTAAAACTAAAATACGATGCGGATAACTCCTTGCTCTTGAATTTTGAGTTTCCATGATGACATATAAATTGCCTCTTGAATCATAACTTGTATTGTTGGTATCCCTTGAAATGGAGCTTTAGAATTGATTTTATGCAGGGACTTGAATTCATATTTTTTGCATACTTGAACTCGATGACCTCGTAATCTTGTCATGGAATTTTTGAGAATATGCCTTCTATGGCTCTTAGAACATATTATAAAATCAAATTCATGGCACAAATGAACTTGAACCCTTTCTCCCAAAATACCGTAAGACATGACCTACAATCACCTAGAACCATTGGAAATATGACTTAAAATCGACTTTAAGTACCCTTGCCAAGAAAATCCAATTAAATGCATCCTTCAACTAAACCTTGACAACCTTGGTCGAATTGAACTCGTGGACCCTTAATCCAATCCTTTGGCGACCCTAATTTAAACTCCAGGGGAATCTCTGAGGAGGATTAACTTTGGAATATAAAAATGAAACTTCAAACATATGGTCTTCAAACAGATTCTTCTTGCTCACGATGATTTTACCACAACAATAGTCATGCTCACTACCTATAGGCAGAAAACCCTAATTCTCTTGGTATGCCCGGAAACTTTCGAGAAAATTGGGGGGAGTAACCTTTGATTCCTGATATACTCAAACTCTAGTTCCACGAGAAAGCCAGAGATTCAAACTGGTAAAAAAAATCCCTAGGGCTTTTGGGTTAGAAGGGTTACGCCTGGAAATGCTTGACCGTGAGGACCTACTCTTGAAAATGTTGCACCTAAATGAACTGGTTAGTAACAAACAATCGCACTTACAAAAAGAAAGACACCTTGAAGGTGCTATAACAGACGAGACGCGCAAAGAGATGGGATTTTAAGGTCTGAAATTAGGGTGCTACAAGAACCAGAAAGAAGAAATTACAAGAAAGATGAAGCTTCAAGAAGGGGAAGGATCTTCTTATCGGAACGATTAGGCCTCTCAGTTTGAACTTTCAATCTTGTAATTTATGTCCACACTTGGCCTTTGGACGTGTATTTCTTTTCCTGTAAAACTTTCATTTGTTAATGAAAAAGTTACTTTTCTTTGCTCTTTCCTTCATTATTGATGTTTGTAAACATGATTTTTGGCTTCCTTTGAATGTTAGTTTTGCATTCACATTAGCATTCCATGAGCATTGCATATGCATTCTCCTGTTCTGTGGCTTATTTTGTGCTGTTTACCTCTAGTCAATCACACTGAATCCTCCACATCCTTGCAACACTAAGGCTTAAGCTTGAAAGAAGATGGACCGTTTGGAACAAGAGAATCAGGCACTTCGAGAAGAAATTTCTCCTTTAAGGGTGTCGCTACTGCGAAAATCGGCGCCGGCTGAACAGAAGAGTCGCCACCGTGCGTTATTTATCCCACGGGAGGGAAAGGAAACGCTCAGAGTAAACCTCGCACAACACGGGAAAGGTATGGTCATCGCAACCAAAACCGGGGTTCGGGAGTCGGTTACGCAAGGGGAAGGTATTAGCACCCCTCACGTCCGTCGTACTCGACGGGATCCACGCTTGTTTTCGGGTATGGATTGTTATTCTATCTAAACTATAGGTCAAGGGTTAAAAAGAAAAGAAAATGAAAATAAAAAATGACTCGGCAAAGTATCGCACTTTATGCCTACGTATTCCCGTCTGGAACGAGAAATCAGAGTCAACGTAGTTCGCCTACCTACGGGAAAGGAGGGGAAGGTTGCTCGCTAGGATATCGCATCCTATGCCTACGTACTTTCACACGGCATGAAAGATCAGAGCAAACGTAGTTCGGGCCACGTACGACACAGGTCTGTCTTGATTGATTTTATTCCTTCTGAAAAGGTTTTCTGATTAACAGTCCAAGAGGACAAAAATGACGTGTTGATGAGTTCACATTCTTTTACGGAAGAAGTGTCTTTTATTGTGTTTGAAATCTTTATGGTGTTTTTCTGTTTGTTTTGAGAAAGAAGAGACAGAACTCTAACCTACGGTTGCGAAGGGAAACAAACTAACCTAATGTTATCATGCATGGGTTAAGACCTAGTGTCTATCATGCTCCTCTCTTGCACAGAGAGAAACAGAGATCCTACGGGATAGGCAGAAACAGAAACAATATCAGATATATACAGTAAAGCAGTAAAATGCATGGATGCAACAGCACAAGCGAGGCAAGGGAGTCCCACTCGACCTCGAACCTAGAAAACAATAGGCAAAAGTGAACAGGCTTCACTTTCAACCCAGCAGGGTAGACAGCAAACAATACAGTTCAGAAAACCAATCAATACATCAACAAATGAAATACAGCAAACAAGAAACATCACCAGCAGCTCTGAATCAACATCTGGCTTCAAGTAATCTCCAATCAGTTACAGGCTTCAACAAGCATCAATCTCCATCTCCATGGCCTTCAGGCAAGGGCTTTGATCATCAGTCTTCTATCTGCAATGGCTTTTCTTCAAGCTCAAACCTCCAGGATGAGGGATTAGTCACAAGAGTGAAGAGAATAAATGTTAAACAGTTAATTACCTACCAAGGGTGGTTTATCAACTGTTAACATTAAACAGAAAGTTTCCTCTCAAAAGTTCTATCTTTCAAATATATTCACTGATCCTTCCAAAGGAAGGAGGTGGATATTTGAAAGAGACTTTGAATCATAGAGAAAGGATGGATGCAGACAAGGCATTCCATGTTTGAGAAACAAGCTTTCTAATCTAGAGCTCTGCCTAGCTCCTAAACCCTAATCTCCTCAGCCTCTGCTAGCAAGAAACTCCTCCTCAACTCTGGCAGTTGATCTTCAATCTTTGGATCTCCAATGGTCTTCATCTTCACAAGTCTTCAGCTTCCCCAGGGTCCCAGACAAACCCAATACCCAAACAAGCAAGCAATAAATCCCCAGAGGGCACACCACACCAGACAATCAGATATACAGACAGTACTAATAGCAGTAGGGGAATCTTAACTTTTTCTCTAAGGGATCTAATAACTACCCATAGCCCCTATAGTCCCATAACTAATCTATTCAAATCCTAAGTCCTAAGGGAAAAATCAAACTTCCTAAGTCATCACCTAAAAAACCCTAATTTGTTCATGATGTTCAAACCTATTTTAATCACCTAAAATTAATTCCTAAAATGAGAACTAAAATATTTCTACAAGTTCAACATCTCATCTAAACACCCTAAAAAGAATGAACAAAAAATATGAAAGCATTTAATAGAACAAAAATTATTAAAATCATGCATGAAATGAAACTAATTAATATGACATTTATTTAGAAAATATGGAAAAAATATGGAATAAAAATAAAAATGCAATTTTATTTAATGAAAATTTTCTAGACATTTTAATGAAAATGATGTAAAAAGAATGGATTGAAATGCATTTTTTATGAATTTGTTATGAATTTATGAAAATTGGAAAATAGTAAGAGAAATTAAAAATAAAATGAAAGAAATAAATGGGAGAGGGGTGTAGTTAGCAGGCACGCCCAGTTAAAAATCCAGGATGGGCCAACAATAGGGGGTGTGGGTAGCGTTTTGAGTTAGGCCCAGAAGACTTCAGAAATATTAAAAAAACTAAAACCACGCAGGGAGGTGAGAAAAGCATCAGATTCATGTTCAAATTGGTTTGGGCTTAGTATAGGGGGGTGGGGATAGCATAAGATTCTGAGGCCCGCCCGTTTCAATTAATGAAACGGTGCGTTTTGGCCAACTCATTTCCCTCCAGATTTTGAATCAAATATGAGCCCTTCGATCACGCTCCAAGTCAAAGGTCTTGCTCAAAATGGAAGGCCACGATTATCTCTTCTCCAATGGTTCTGAACTTAGGGTTTCAACCTCCATGAAACTCCATGCACGAGCAAACTTACACCACTCTGTTCTCATTCTACACGCAATGAATTGACACGATCTCAACATGAAAAATGCTCAGAATTCTTCACTCTACAATCCTATGGCATTAGATTGCTTTGAAATTCACTAGATCAACAAACCCGATGGCATCAAACTCTGGTCACCATAGAAGTCCTCTGAGATGCACCACAACAATTCTCCCTCAAACCTAGACTAAACTAATCTATGCATAATGGTGATTAACCTATGCTATCAAGCTAAGATTCTAATGCACTAACCTAAGAGTTTAAACCCTAACAGTTTATGGCACCTGCTAACAAATGTCACCAAATCACTCCAAATTCATCCTAATTGCTCTACTAACCACCTAGATCATATCTAAACTAACAACAACATGCCTAACTAACTGAATCAAGCTGTTTGAGTGAAAACGTACCTGGTGCAAAAGCTTGAAGACAGCTATGGAAACTTGTGGATCTGAAGCTTTTGAGACTTGGATCTTGATCCACAAACTCAGTACTCAATTCTGTATGCAACACTTGAGTGAGATTTGGCTTGAATTGTGCTATCCACTTGCAATTGTGATTTTGATGTTGATGAAGCAAATGCACGAAAATGGATTCTAACCACCTTGTTCTTGATTGAATTCTACTCTATGATGATGATTGAGTGAGATTGAATTGATGTGGATGAAAATTGATGAAGGTTTTGGAGAATTGGAATGAAAATTCAATGAAAAAGAATGAGAGAATTTTGTGAAATTCTTGGTGCAAATGAAGCCAACCCTTGCTAAATTCTCATTTCATGAATATATAGACCTCATATGAACATTCTAGATCCATCTTGCACATTCCCTTGCTTTCCAACTTTGATCCATTTTGGTTATGTTTCTTCAATTACAAGTAACCAAAGATAACTTTCTTTTTTCCTTCTAAACTCAAAAAAGTGTTTGAACCATTGTTCTTAGAATTGCTTTTCCATTCAAAATCATATATTGGAAGTCTCCATTTGGATTCATAAATCTCCCAAACCATTTTTCACTTTGAATTTCTTTGAATTATAAGCCATTTTAGTTCATATTTTGACCAATTATGCCACTTCATGTTATGAGCTTCTCCAATAATTTGTGACCTTCTTTCTAGACTTAAAATCCCATTTGGAGCAAGTTTGATGTTGTAAGTTTTTCCATTTGAGGCCTCCTTGTATGAGTTTTGGACATAGGTTAAAATGACCTGTAATTCACAAATGCCCAAAATACCCTTTGCTTGCCAAGACCATAAGTTGAGTTCCACACATCATATGAAGGCATGCCATACCATTATAGAAAGCTAAGACAATGAGGAACACTTCTTGTGTTGACCAAGAATTCATTTGAAATCTCCTTGAGGGGTAAAACTAGCTTGGAAGTCAAGTCACTTTCACAGACAAAAATTCAGACACCTCAGATGACCTGTAACTTGTAAGGACCATAACTTGAGTTCTATAAATCTCCTTGAGGTCTTCCACCACTCAAATTAAAGGTCTTGAGATCCTCTACAAGTTTCATGTTGGCCATGAAGCCATTTGAAGCTAGCATTTTGACTTATCTTGCTTGGAATTTTGACCTAAACTAGGGGATTTTACAGAGAAACCCTAATTTAGTAACTCCTCTTCTCCTTGATTTCTCTTGAATTCTCCTTGGCATATCTCCATATCCTTCTTTATATGTCAAATGATGAACCCCACATCTCTCCAATAGACTTGAATGCCCTTTTAAGTCAGTCAATTGACCTAGGGTTGACCTAGGGTTGACCCAGATGAAACCCTAGTTGACTATCTTCAACTATAGCTCTTGTGCTCTCATCAATGACTTGTCTCCTTCTCCAAATGACTTTATAAGCCTCTCATAATGCTTAGATACTCTCCATGCCTTCACTTCACAGCTCACAACCCTCTTGTTGATCTTCAGATACCCTCAACTAGGAGATGGACTCAAGGCTTGATCTGCTGAACTCTTTGCTTTCAAATTCTTTCCTGATGACTTGAATGAGATTGACTTGGGATAATAACCTCTTGATAGGCTTCTAGAGATGAAAATAATGATGGGTCCCCTGTTGAATGACTTGCTATGCTTATGCTATGCAGATGGTTAGCCTATGTACATGACTCTATATGCAAATGCTAATGATAATGAAACATAAACCAAGTGATAAGGTTGGGCAAATTTTAGGGTGCAACAGCTGCCCCTATTCAAGCGACTTGGACCCGATTGGATGAAGAGCCCGGAGCCTTCAGACATTCGCGGTACGAGACGGTTGAATACTAGTGAAACCAAAAATTTGCCAACCGCAAAAATAAATTGCGCTCCTGCTTGGGGAACGACATTCATCAGCTGATTCTAACTGTTACGGAAACCCACTGATCTCGCGCGACCGCGCTGGGGATTGTCTTCATCGTTCTGAAGAGGATTCTGTCATAACAGATTGCTTGCTTGTCCACGTTAGGACTCTGTCTGTCGTCAATACGAAGAACTCTCAACTAGAACCTGTCCACGTTAGGACTCCATTTGCTGTTAACCCAGAAAAATCTCGGCAACTCCGCTGGGGATAATTCGTCTGCATTTCCATAAACTGAATCGTCCACGTTAGGAATAAAACTCTTCCACGTTAGGAGTAACACTTGTCCACGTTAGGAATCATTTATTTTGTATCTGTCCACGTCAGGACTAACCCTTTCATCTTTCCACGTCAGGAAGCAATCTTCTTTCCGCATAAGGAGAACTGTATCAATCTGTCCACGTAAGGACTCCAATACCACTTGACATGTCCGCGTCAGGACTCCAATCTTTCCACGTAAGGAATTCTTTGGTTCTAAACCTGTCCACGTTAGGACTCAGCTTTCCACGTAAGGAGTACATCATTCTTCTAAACCTGTCCACGTTAGGACTCAACTTTTCTTGCATCTGTCCACGTAAGGACCCCAATTTCTCCGCGTAAGGAATAAACTTTCTTCTTCCACGTTAGGAATATCTTCTTTGATCTGTCCGCGTCAGGACTCAATCTTTCCACGCCAGGAATCAATCTTGATATGTCCGCGTAAGGACTTAATCTTTCCACGTAAGGAATAAACTCGTCTTTCCACGTTAGGAAACCATTTTTCTTCCACGTAAGGAATGCTCTCGATATGTCCACGTAAGGACTCTGATCTTTCCACGTAAGGAATACCAACTTCATCTGATTTGTCCGCGTCAGGACTCATTTTTCCACGTAAGGAAGGCCATCTTAATCTGTCCACGTAAGGACTCCACTCTTTCCACGTTAGGAATCACTTCTGTTGATATGTCCGCGTAAGGACTACATCGTCCACGTTAGGACCCACTTCTCCACGTTAGGAATAATAATCTCTTTGATTTGTCCACGTCAGGCCACTGATCTCGTCTTGATTTGTCCACGTTAGGACTCAGGCGTCTTCGACCTGCTGAGGAAATAAGACTTGTCCACGTAAGGACCCACATGCTGGTCTGATCTGTCCACGTCAGGACACCAACACAGAGAGTAATTACTTTTGTCAACGTCATGACCTCCCATTCCACCAATTCCGAGAAACCGAATCTGCCCACGATAGGACTAACACATCTCCCCAATCCAAGGAAATAAACCTGTCCACGTTAGGACGCCCACTTCTGAAGAAATCTCGTCAATATAGGAATAAATTGTCCGCGTCAGGACTTAGTTCTCCATGATCCTCACCCACAAACTTCTTAGCACTGACGTGACAGCGACTTTGAGGCGAACTCTACTGGGGATATCTGGAAACCAACTATCGGACGCCTGTTCTGATAACTGGCGGTGGCCTCTGAAATTCTGAAATATCTGGAAACAAACTCTGCTTGGGGATAAGGAGACACTTATCCTGGCAACTCTGGTGGGGAAAATAAGAGACATTTGCATAAATGACTCTGCTCGGAGACAAAGAGAACTTCATCATGATAACTCTGTGGGGAATAATGCCAAAGCTGACATTTTCGTCGAATGTCTCATGCCGAAATCTTGAATGTTTGATTGTTCATCTGAGCGAGAGCTCTCTCCATCTGAACTGCTAGAGTACAGAAACTGCTTCAGCAAAATAAATGTTGGAAGGATAATGCCGACTCGCCGGGGATAGCCAGATGCTACAGAATTATTCCAGCAAAATAAATGCTGGAAGGGTGAAGTCAACTCTGCTGGGAAATTGGGAACTCAAACCACACCCTATTGAGGTAACCCCCTGCTGGGGAATAGCAGATGTGCATAGTACGATTGGATTTCTGCTGGAACGTGAACTGATATCACCAGTATCTCTGACAAAATAAATGACAGGACCCACCATCAACTCTGCTGAGGAGAGTCTTGATCTTCGAGTTCCACTGGAAGGAATGAAAACCCTTGCAAAGAGAATTCCGTTGGGGATGGGATGATTCTCTTGGGGAAAATTAACTGACTCCACTGGGGGAGAGTGCATAACCCTGCGGGGAAAGATGAACCTGTCTGAATACAGCCTCACGATCTTGGAATCGCCAAACTCTGCTGAGGACGAATAACCTTTCTGGAGCACGTCCTTTGGATAAGCTACGGCTAGCTGGGGAATTCTATCCTTCTTCAGAAAGAACATGCATGACCTGCGTGAAGACTGAGTCTTTTGCTATCGCAATCTGTTGATCCCCTTCCTGGTATGGTTACGAAACCTGCAACAACACAAACAAGACACGACAAGCCTATGCAATCAAATCAATTCAGGTTAGTGACGTTACACTCAGTTAATTCAAAGCTTTAACAACTGTTGGCAAGGGCCAGTGATGTTATACTCATGCTAGCTTCAATAAACTTAGGCGTTTTATCATGCACAAAACAGCAAAGAACAGGCATCAAGTACTGAATAACACATTTTCATTGATCGGGCCCCTGAATGGGCGGAGTTTTTGTACACGGGATGTAACTCCTGAAATGAGGAAGCTACGCAAAGCAAATACATAAGTATGCACAAGAAGCATGAATATTTTGACAAATTAAATTTTGTACACATGTCGGCAACGGGATGCAGATGAACACCACGAACTGATCCTCCCATGACTCGTCCGACTCTAATACTTTCCCGGTATCCCCACTTCTGAAGAGGTTGTATCCGATAACTGACTCCTCAAATGTATTCTCCCGCATTGATGCTCATTGAACTATCAAGTTCGGACCGCAGTCATTTGCTTTTCACATCCCTAACTTTTGCGTGAACCGCCCTTTACGGGTTTTCAGTTCACCGGGATACCCCTTTTTGCCGAAGCCGCCCAGTGTAGGTTTTCAACTTCGCGGGTGTACATTTTTTTCAATTTTATCCCTAACTTTTGCCCGAACCTTTCATTCTGTTTTTGGTTCGCCAGGATGCCCCATTTTTGCCTGGACTCTCTTTTTTTGTCCAGCGGGTCTATTTCAAGCAAAGTATTTTTTAACTGCGTCCGAATTCACAGGTGACGCAAAGTCTTCTCCGTCCATGGTGGACAACAGCAACGCTCCTCCCGAGAAGACCTTACTGACAACGTATGGTCCTTCGTAGTTGGGGGTCCACTTGCCCCTGTGATCTGCTTGCGGCGGGAGAATCCTTTTCAGCACAAGGTCGCCCGTCTGAAAGCTTCGCGGAAGTATCTTCTTGTCGTACGCTTTCTTCATTCGTCTTTGGTACAAACGACCGTATGCCAGAGAAGCTAGCCTCTTCTCATCCATCAAACTCAGTTGGTTCAATCTATTCGTTACCCATTCTGCCTCGTCCAGCTGAACGTCCCGCAATACCCTCAGAGAAGGGATCTCAACTTCTAATGGTAGTACCGCTTCCATTCCGTATACCAACGAGAACGGAGTTGCTCCGGTTGATGTGCGTACCGTCGTACGATAACCGTGCAAAGCGAAAGGTAGCATTTCATGCCAATCTTTATAGGTCACCACCATTTTCTGGACTATCTTCTTGATATTCTTATTGGCCGCTTCGACAGCGCCATTCATCTTGGGTCGGTAAGGGGAGGAGTTGTGATGTTCGATCTTGAAATTCTGACAGAGCTCCTTCATCATTTTGTTGTTCAGATTCGAACCGTTATCCGTGATTATCCGCTCGGGAATCCCATATCGGCAAATGATATCTCTCTTGATGAACCTGGCCACCACTTGCTTCGTTACATTTGCGTAAGACGCCGCTTCCACCCACTTGGTGAAATAATCGATTGCTACTAGGATGAACCGGTGCCCATTAGAAGCCGTCGGCTCGATCTTTCCAATCATATCGATTCCCCACATCGAGAATGGCCATGGAGATGACATCACATTTAGAGGACTCGGAGGCACGTGTATCTTGTCAGCATAGATTTGACACTTATGGCACTTCCTTGCGAACTTGAAACAATCAGTTTCCATCGTCAGCCAAAAATACCCTGCCCTCAGCAGTTTTCTCGTCATAGCATGTCCACCAGCATGCGTACCAAAGGCACCTTCGTGAATTTCCTCCATGAGCAGCTTTGCCTCTTTTTTGTCTACACAACGCAACAACACCAAATCGTGGTTTCTTCTGTACAAGACGCCATCCGGGTTCAAATAGAAATTGCCCGCTAATCTCCTGAGAGTCTTCTGATCTTGACTGGATGCCCCAGCCGGATACTCTTTATTCTTCAGGAAATTAAGGATATCAAAATACCACGGTTTGTCATCAGATGCTTCATCAATAGCAAATACATAAGTTGGCCTGTCCAACCGAGAGATAGTGATTTGGGGAGCTTCGTTCCAGAAGTTGACCTTGTACATGGAAGACAAGGTGGCAAGGGCGTCAGCCATTTGATTTTCCGCCCGCGGTACGTGATGCAATTCAACTTTGTCAAAGAAAGGCAACAATCTCCTTGCATAATTCATGTAATGTATCAAATTGGGCTGCCGTGTCTCCCATTCCCCTTTGATCTGATTCACCACCAGAGCTGAGTCTCCGTATACGTCTAGATGTTTGATTCGCAAATCAATGGCTTCTTCAAGCCCCATTATACAAGCTTCGTATTCGGCCTCATTGTTGGTAACGGCAAAGGTCAATCGGGCAGTAAACGGGATGTGCGACCCGTGCGGCGTAGTGATAATTGCCCCTATTCCGCTACCGTAAGCATTCACAGCTCCGTCAAATATCATCTTCCACTGGGACCCCGGCTCTGGTCCTTCGTCTGGCAACGGCTCTTCACAATCCTTCATCTTAAGGTACATGATATCCTCGTCAGGAAAATCAAATCTCATCGATTGGTACTCTTCAATAGGCTGCTCCGCCAGATATTCAGACAGCACACTCCCCTTTATAGCCTTTTGCGAGACGTATTGGATGTCATATTCAGTCAAGACCATCTGCCAACGGGCAATTCTACCTGACAACGCCTGCTTTTCGAATACATATTTGATTGGATCCATCTTCGAGATGAGCATGGTTGTATGATTCAGCATGTACTGCCTCAAACGCTTGGCGGCCCAGGCTAGCGCGCAACAAGTTTTCTCCAGCATTGAGTATCGAGATTCACAGTCTGTAAATTTCTTACTCAAGTAATAGATTGCATGCTCTTTTCTCCCCGTCTCGTCGTGTTGACCGAGAACACAACCCATGCTTCCCTCAAGAACCGTCAAATACATTATCAAGGGTCTCCCTGCCACCGGGGGTATCAAAATAGGAGGTTCCTGCAGATACTTCTTTATTTTGTCGAACGCCTTTTGACAATTTTCGTTCCACGTTACAGCTTGATCTTTCTTTAGCAGCTTGAATAATGGTTCACACGTGGCCGTTAGGTGAGATATGAACCGGGCGATGTAGTTCAACCTCCCTAAAAACCCGCGCACCTCTTTCTCTGTTTTAGGCGTCGGCATTTCTTGAATCGCTTTTATTTTAGCAGGATCGACCTCTATTCCTCTTTCGCTTACGATAAACCCCAGCAGTTTACCCGATCTCACCCCGAAGGTGCATTTATTAGGGTTCAGCCTCAGCCTGAACTTCCTAAGTCTTTTAAACAACTTCAACAGATTCACCAGATGCTCTTCCTCCGTCTGGGACTTAGCAATCATATCGTCAACATAAACTTCGATCTCTTTATGCATCATGTCATGAAAGAGAGTCGTCATCGCACGCTGATATGTTGCCCCAGCATTTTTCAAACCAAAGGGCATCACTTTGTAGCAAAATGTTCCCCAAGGCGTTATGAAAGTAGTCTTCTCCATATCCTCTGGCGCCATTTTAATTTGATTATAGCCTGAAAAGCCATCCATGAAGGAGAATACAGAGTATTGAGCAGTATTATCAACTAATACGTCAATATGAGGAAGTGGAAAATCGTCTTTTGGGCTTGCTTTATTCAAATCTCTATAATCCACGCACATTCGAACCTTGCCATCTTTCTTCGGCACGGGTACGATGTTGGCAACCCATGAAGGATACTTCGTCACAGCCAGGAAACCAGCGTCCCACTGTTTCTGAACCTCCTCTTTGATCTTCATTGCCATATCTGGTCGAGTTCTGCGAAGCTTTTGTTTGACTGGCGGGCAATCTTCTTTCAGTGGCAGGCGATGCACAACCATATCTGTATCGAGCCCTGGCATATCTTGATACGACCAAGCGAATACATCACTATACTCTCGGAGCATTTCAACCAGCCTCCGCTTGATATCACTCTGCAGCGCGGCTCCGATACGAATATTCTTCTCAACCCCTTCCGACCCCAAATTGATAATTTCGATGACCTCGTCGTGAGGCAGAATGGATCTTTCCTCTTGCTTCACTAACCAAGACAGTTCTTCAGGAACGTCGCTATCTTCGACAACCTCTTCTTCGGTCTGGAATACCGGGTGATCGAAGTCGGGACGAGTCATAGATGGTTCAAGGATGTCATCTGAAAATGTTATCCTGCAAAAGGAATGGTTAAGTGCTTCAAAATGCGTATAAAGCGAATAACCACGTTGCCATTTTATTGAAAAATACAAAACAGGAAAGACAGGGATTACAGTATTTGCACATGAAAAAAACGCCATTTATTTAATGATTAACGCGCAATGTTTATAACAACACAGCCCTAAGCAAATCCTGATGTCCCGGGCAAGACATCAGATTATTCAACAATTAATAAAGCAAAACATTACTGTTTAAAAGTCACAGGAACAAGCTCCTGAATAGACCAGTTGCACAGTCCTTGTCCTGGCGTGCTTGGCTGAATCCAGGCATCCATATCACAGTCGCTGTCCCCTTCATCAGACTCTGAAGCAGCATTGACAGTTTCATGACATACTCCACTGGCAGAGATGGTGATTGACTTTCTGAAACGGGGGGCCCCCACGGAAGGAGTTGATGACGACGGTCGGTACCCCAGTCCGAACCGGTCCATTTTCACCGGAATGTCCAACACTTTGCCCCAGCCTTTGGCTTCTCCTGCTTCCACTAGCGCTTGAGCTTCTTTATACGATGAAACAGCTATCTCTGGCACTTTGCTCGGCCCGGGACCTTTGTCCTTGATGCGCAAACCTTCGAATGCCTGGCATGGCGTCTCATGGATCTCTCCGTCGACTTCCACATATTTAAACGATGAGAGATGGCTGACCAGGATGTCTTCTTCCCCACACACGGTGACTACGCTGTCTCCGACCATATATTTTAACTTCTGATGCAGGGTAGACGTGACTGCCCCTGCCCCATGAATCCAGGGTCTTCCCAGCAAGCAGCTGTACGCAGGCTGTATATCCATGATATAAAACTCCGTGGCAAACACTTCCGGCCCCACTTGCAGAGGCAAGGTAATCGATCCGAAGACTGTTCTCCGCGTGCCGTCAAACGCTCTGACTACCAAATCACTGGGTGTACACAAAATCCCTCGAACATCCAGCTTCATCATCGCCTTCTTGGGCAGCACATTCAAAGACGATCCGGTGTCAACCAATACGTGCGACATTACTGATCCCCTACACTCAACAGATACGTGTAATGCCATATTATGATCCCTTCCTTTCGGAGTCAAGTCGAAATCGGTGAAACCCAGACTGTGGCCAGCATTCACATGTGCCAATACTCCTTCTAGCTGATTTACAGAGACATCCTGGGGTACAAAAGAAGTGTCCAGGACCTTCAGCAAAGCGTTTCTATGAGCTTCCGAACACAACAGCAATGATAAGATAGATATTTTGGACGGTGTCTGCTGCAGATGCTCCACAATCTTATAATCACTTTTCCGAATCAAGCGCATGAATTCTTCTACATCCTTCGATGCTGCTTCTTTTTCATTTGCTTGTACCGGAACATTTTCCACCACTTTCCCTTTTCCTTTTGCTAGTCTTTCAGCCTCCACTTCCGGAGATATAAAGATCCTACCGCTCCTCGTCATGCCTCCTGAGCCCACAACATTATCCACAATCTCCACTGGCTGCTTGTTAACATCGATCTTAATCCCATCACAATACACCTCCAGCCCATATGACCATGGGACTGCTTTCGTGTTCTCATACGGGATTGGCCCGGCTTTAGTTATGGTAATCGGTGGTCGCTGAGCTGGTGCTGCAATAGTGATCGTCTTCCGCGGAATCGTTACCGTGGCCACATCACTCTGATTATCCACTACTGCCCCTGCAGGCTCATCAGTTGCCGCTCGATCAAACTGCAATATGCCATCATCAATTAAGGCCTGAATGCCTTTCTTCAAATCCTTACACCCCCCAGATAGGGTCCAACAGTCTAAACAGTACTCATTACATCCCGGGTAAACACCCCCTTGTAACAGTCGGCTCTTTATCTCGCTCAGCGGCGTCTTTAAATCTTCAACATTCATAATAAGATTCAAACCTTCCTCAGTCAGCACGGCGTTCGCCCCATGATTTGGCATGGGTTTCTGGACTATATTCGGACCCGCCGTTCCGAAATTGATAGTCTTGTTGTCTAAAAGATCCTGCACAACATGCTTAAAAGCATGACAACCTTCTATATCATGGCCCGGGGCCCCAGAATGAAACTCGCAATGCCTATTCGCATCGTAGCCGAACGGGGGAGTTCCCGTTATCGGCGCCAAAGTTCTTTTCTCGACCAAATTCAATCCCAACAATGTCTGCAACAAATCAGCATAGGTTGAGGGAGGCTTCTCGAACACCCTTCTCGGCTTACTACCCTGGAATCTTCGCTGAGCTTGCTGTGCCCCTTGCTGAGGCTGCTGGTGCTGTGGCATTGGTTGCTGCTGAACCGGTTGTTGTTGCTGGATTGGTTGTTGTTGATACGGAATAGTAACACTCGACACTTGCTGCTGCTGACGATATTGATTTCTTCCCCTGCCTCGGCCTCGGCCTCGGCCTCCAAATACCGCGCTTGCCTCGCCCTGACGGCGCCCACCGTAAGCTTTCTTATTACTGCCAGATGCAGTTGATTCCTCGACTTGGAATTTTCCTTGCTTAATATTACGCTCAATCTTTTCCCCCATCAAAATCAGGTCTGAAAAACTGGCCAGAGACGTATGAAACAGCATATCATGAAACAGCCCGGTGAATGTGCCGACAAACATATCGTTCATTTCCTTATCATCTACAGGAGGACGGACCCTGGCAGCCATATCGCGCCACCTTTGCGCGTACTCTTTAAAACTCTCCCCCTTCTTCTGCGAAAGCCCGGCCAACTGGACCCGATTGGGTGCTAGGTCGCTGTTATACTTGTAATGGGCTACAAATGCCTCCGCCAATTGCTTCCATGTCTTGATATCAGTTGGCTCCAACCCCATATACCACTCTAGGGAAGGGCCCGACAGACTATCCTGAAAGAAATGCATTAGCATTCTTTCATCAGTTGAGTATGCAGACATCTTTCTGTAGTAGGCTCGTACATGCACTTTCGGACATGTGTCTCCTTTGTACTTATCGAACGCAGGAGCTTTGAATTTAATTGGCACCCTCAAGCCAGGTACCAAGCCCATTGTTGCCATGTCCAGTCCCACAGCGCTTTGATTTAGGACTCCCTTCATTTGCTCTTCCAGCATTCTAATCTTTTGGGAATCATCCATCGGACCTTCAAAACCTCCTCCGGAGAAGGCGTCCTCCTGCTGATCCTCTTGCCACATACCGTTTCCAGCCCCGTACCCATCATATGCATTATTACGTCCAGCTCTGATCTGATTCATCCCCGGACCTCGGCCTCTGTTGCCGTACCCTTGAACACCTCCAGCAGGACCAAAACCCATAAATCCAGTACCATTTCCGTTTCCAAAGCCTCCGTAACCCTGATTGACCATACCATAACCATCTTGCCCAAAGCCTTGAGCATTAAAGCCATACTTGCCAGTATTATCGAATCCCTGATCGTTGAATCCGAACCCAGTATTGACAAAGCCATTGCCTCCGAGATTATCTCCCACATTGACATCACCCAGCCCAACATTATGGACAGCAGTTTCATTCCCCACTCCGACGTTACCATTCACAGCAGCGGTAGCGTTGTTGACGTTAGCAGCAGTCATATTGATTACGGGCGGAGCCACTGGCGTGGGAGTGCCGTCTCCATGAGCAGTATCAACCCGGACAGACTGATGATCTTCGTTACCATGACCAGCGTTGCGAGCCAACAGAGGCTGGACCATGGCCTGCAAGTTCTCCTGCCCTTTTGCTATAGCCTCCATGGTCTGCATGAAGAGAGCGAGCTTCTCGCGCACGTCCTGCATCTCGTTCTGAATCTGGTCCATGACTTTCCGACAGTTGGAGCGTGTAGAATAGCGGTGCGGATGTTGATCTGGAATCCTGTTAAGTACCTGGTACAGAGCAGGAAATAAGACACCATTCAAAGATTACCTGTAATGCAATATGAATATGAATGCAATGCAATGTGTCTGTGCATTAGGGAAGTTCATTCCCCCAGTTCTAGTGCGAAGGTGCCGGTGCAGTGACAGTGCTGACAATAGGAATATCGGAGTTGAATCATAGAAAAGCCTCATATATTGCAGAGAGAATCAATAAACCCAGAGTGCAGTATCACTGAGAATACAAAGAAGGCATGACCTCAACCAACAATCCTGGTGATGGTCAGCACTATGCAAATAAAGCATACAAGATACTACATGAAATGATCAAATCCTCCCAAAAGTCTGGTACTCCTCTATCAACTTCTTGGTCTCCGGATGGCTTGGTCGATCAAGCAGCCCTTCAACAAGCTGGTTTCTCCTCTTAAGGACACGGCGCACGTCTTCAGCAGTTTCTTCCCATGTTGCTTCTCCGAAGCAATCTTCTAGCTTTCGCTTCTGAGACACTGCTTCATCTCTGGATTTGATTGCCTTGTTCAGAGCATGCTGGACACTATACCGGGTCATCACTTCCTCCTCACACTTCTTGATGCTAGACTTCAACTTCTCTTCGAGGTCGGAAATTTGCTGCTTCAGCTTATCTTCCCTCTTCTTATTGTTGGTGAGCGTAGCATTCCAAGTCTTATTGCAAGAGGATATCTCTCGGTGTGCTGCGTCGAGCGGCTTCTTTTTGGCTGCCAGCATGTCATGGGAACTTCTGAACTCTTGTCCCAGACGTTCGCGCTTCTTCTTTTCCTCGGTCAACTCAGCCCCTAACCTGGTTACTAGCTCGATCTGTTGCTGGAAAGCATATACGGCCTTGTTTTTCTCACTGCGTGCTTGGGCTAACTCTTGCTCTAACCCTTCATTAATATTCATCAAGACTTCTTTCTCCTTCACAACTTGCTCATAGACTTCCCGAGAAACAGTGGTTGGCTCTGCTACCGGAACGGGAACAAGAATTGGTGCATCTGGGAACGGCATCTTCAACTGACTAGCCCTCTCCTGAATCCAAACTCTGTAAGGTGCATAGGCTTGACAGTCGTTCTTTCCTAACAAAGGCTTCCCTCTGCGGTTAATACGCGTCCAGGCATGTTGCAACTTGGCTAATAACTCCCCCTTCACGTCTCCGGTGAAGTACAGAGATTCCTGTACTTCTTCCTCCTGAGGTGGATTCTTCAGCGCATATCCGAATTGACGAATGAATAGAGAAGGGTTGTAGTTGATACACCCTTTCCTTCCAATCAGCGGCACGTTAGGGTACCCCGAACCACTGAAGATGAGCTCAGATCCCAACAGGTCTCGATCAAACCATACCACGTCTTCGGAAGATAGCCTCATCAGGCGTTCTGACCAACTGGCTGAGGTTGCACTGTCCACAAATGGTCCCTTCATGGGAAGGTGACTCTTGAACCACATATTCAACAGAGGGGTACAGCAGTAAACAACTTTTCCTCTTCGGTTCTCATTCTTATAGTGCAATGAATGATAGAAGTCTCCGATCAACGTTGGCACTGGGTTGCCTGCAGCAAACAGATAGAAAGCATCCAAATCCACAAAGTTGGGCAAGTTAGGAAACAGCACAATTCCATAGATGCATAAAGCCAGAATAGCATTGAAAACCACCCAACAACCGTTCTTGGCATATTCTCGAGCTTTGGCAACTAAGAAATCCAGAGAGAAACCTGACACCCCAAGCCAAGAAGGCAATAACAGATCTGCAGCGTTCATATGCAAGGTTTTGGCTAAGTCCTCCAACTTGGGCTCAGCAGCAGAGTGGATGAAGGGCACTTTGTTCTGCACAGGAAGCTCGGTAAACTCCACATATTCCTCAATGGTAGGTCCCAGAAGGAAGTCAGCAAAAGTAAAGCATCTCAATGCGGGGTCATAGAACTGCATCAAGGTGTATAGTCCATTCATCTCATCAGCAGTGGGCTTACAGACTAATCTCAGTAATCTCCCATGGCTCATTCTGAAGCTTCTTCTAACCTCCTCATCAGCGAGAGATATCAGACCAAGCAACGAAGTAATATCAGGTGAAGGCAGCTTATACGCAACTGTTTTCCTCAGACCAGCCATAATCAATACTCAGAAGTCCGGGCACTAGAACTAGGGAAATGCAAATGCACCTGCAGCACAGACACACGTTAGTGAAATGCAAATGGTAATGGATATGCAGGCGATGCAATGCAAGTATCATGCAACAGGGACCAAAGCTGTAGCTGAATAGCCTGAACTCAATCAAGAAAGGTCTCAGATAGACCATCCAGAAGTCATCAAACCCTGGTCTCAGATAGACCTAAAACAAAGCTCCAACACTGGTCTCTGACAGACCTCAAACCATAACTCGAACTGGTCTCTGGTAGACCTCAAATCATATCTCCAATTGGTCTCTGACAGACCTCAGAACATATCTCCACATGGTCTCTGACAGACCTCAGAACACATCTCCAAATGGTCTCTGACAGACCTCAGGACACATCTCCAAATGGTCTCGGACAGACCTCATAACTCTCCATAAATACCCAAGATCTCGGATCAAGAAATAACCGGTAGTCTGAAAGTCTAGTTACCTGCATAACCCTGAACCCTCTCACAGGTGGATGGCCCTATAACTGGCACAAGGTACGGCATCCTATGCGGTCGTCGGCGTCACAGACTTTCAGGGTTGATGATACGATTCCCAGAAGGAGTGGCATCATCAAATCCTGAAGAGGCCTCACTCAGCCAACTTCCAAATGATCGGTCCTCGGAGTCGACAATTCAGCTGACCAACAACCCCTTCGACCCAAAGGGTAGAAAAAGAAGCCAACCAGAAGAACCTCGTCCGAGTGTAGATTTCATGAGACACTAATGCAAGCAAAGCCGGCACGCGCCCACTACTTTCTACGCTAATTCTAGGTGCACTCAAGCCCAGGTCCGGCTTATCTCTCAATATCAGAACACCCGTCACACCCCAAATACAGCAATAATAATCAATATACAAAGCTGAAAATACAAGGTTAGAAATATACAATAAATCCATACAAAATCCTCGACGGGAAAACAAGCGCTAGGATTGACTCTCTTAAGGGACGTTGGATCCCAAATGCATAAGAACCATCGCAGTCCTTAGCAGCCAGGGGACGTTGTTTCCCCAGCAGAGTCGCCAGCTGTCGCTACTGCGAAAATCGGCGCCGGCTGAACAGAAGAGTCGCCACCGTGCGTTATTTATCCCACGGGAGGGAAAGGAAACGCTCAGAGTAAACCTCGCACAACACGGGAAAGGTATGGTCATCGCAACCAAAACCGGGGTTCGGGAGTCGGTTACGCAAGGGGAAGGTATTAGCACCCCTCACGTCCGTCGTACTCGACGGGATCCACGCTTGTTTTCGGGTATGGATTGTTATTCTATCTAAACTATAGGTCAAGGGTTAAAAAGAAAAGAAAATGAAAATAAAAAATGACTCGGCAAAGTATCGCACTTTATGCCTACGTATTCCCGTCTGGAACGAGAAATCAGAGTCAACGTAGTTCGCCTACCTACGGGAAAGGAGGGGAAGGTTGCTCGCTAGGATATCGCATCCTATGCCTACGTACTTTCACACGGCATGAAAGATCAGAGCAAACGTAGTTCGGGCCACGTACGACACAGGTCTGTCTTGATTGATTTTATTCCTTCTGAAAAGGTTTTCTGATTAACAGTCCAAGAGGACAAAAATGACGTGTTGATGAGTTCACATTCTTTTACGGAAGAAGTGTCTTTTATTGTGTTTGAAATCTTTATGGTGTTTTTCTGTTTGTTTTGAGAAAGAAGAGACAGAACTCTAACCTACGGTTGCGAAGGGAAACAAACTAACCTAATGTTATCATGCATGGGTTAAGACCTAGTGTCTATCATGCTCCTCTCTTGCACAGAGAGAAACAGAGATCCTACGGGATAGGCAGAAACAGAAACAATATCAGATATATACAGTAAAGCAGTAAAATGCATGGATGCAACAGCACAAGCGAGGCAAGGGAGTCCCACTCGACCTCGAACCTAGAAAACAATAGGCAAAAGTGAACAGGCTTCACTTTCAACCCAGCAGGGTAGACAGCAAACAATACAGTTCAGAAAACCAATCAATACATCAACAAATGAAATACAGCAAACAAGAAACATCACCAGCAGCTCTGAATTAACATCTGGCTTCAAGTAATCTCCAATCAGTTACAGGCTTCAACAAGCATCAATCTCCATCTCCATGGCCTTCAGGCAAGGGCTTTGATCATCAGTCTTCTATCTGCAATGGCTTTTCTTCAAGCTCAAACCTCCAGGATGAGGGATTAGTCACAAGAGTGAAGAGAATAAATGTTAAACAGTTAATTACCTACCAAGGGTGGTTTATCAACTGTTAACATTAAACAGAAAGTTTCCTCTCAAAAGTTCTATCTTTCAAATATATTCACTGATCCTTCCAAAGGAAGGAGGTGGATATTTGAAAGAGACTTTGAATCATAGAGAAAGGATGGATGCAGACAAGGCATTCCATGTTTGAGAAACAAGCTTTCTAATCTAGAGCTCTGCCTAGCTCCTAAACCCTAATCTCCTCAGCCTCTGCTAGCAAGAAACTCCTCCTCAACTCTGGCAGTTGATCTTCAATCTTTGGATCTCCAATGGTCTTCATCTTCACAAGTCTTCAGCTTCCCCAGGGTCCCAGACAAACCCAATACCCAAACAAGCAAGCAATAAATCCCCAGAGGGCACACCACACCAGACAATCAGATATACAGACAGTACTAATAGCAGTAGGGGAATCTTAACTTTTTCTCTAAGGGATCTAATAACTACCCATAGCCCCTATAGTCCCATAACTAATCTATTCAAATCCTAAGTCCTAAGGGAAAAATCAAACTTCCTAAGTCATCACCTAAAAAACCCTAATTTGTTCATGATGTTCAAACCTATTTTAATCACCTAAAATTAATTCCTAAAATGAGAACTAAAATATTTCTACAAGTTCAACATCTCATCTAAACACCCTAAAAAGAATGAACAAAAAATATGAAAGCATTTAATAGAACAAAAATTATTAAAATCATGCATGAAATGAAACTAATTAATATGACATTTATTTAGAAAATATGGAAAAAATATGGAATAAAAATAAAAATGCAATTTTATTTAATGAAAATTTTCTAGACATTTTAATGAAAATGATGTAAAAAGAATGGATTGAAATGCATTTTTTATGAATTTGTTATGAATTTATGAAAATTGGAAAATAGTAAGAGAAATTAAAAATAAAATGAAAGAAATAAATGGGAGAGGGGTGTAGTTAGCAGGCACGCCCAGTTAAAAATCCAGGATGGGCCAACAATAGGGGGTGTGGGTAGCGTTTTGAGTTAGGCCCAGAAGACTTCAGAAATATTAAAAAAACTAAAACCACGCAGGGAGGTGAGAAAAGCATCAGATTCATGTTCAAATTGGTTTGGGCTTAGTATAGGGGGGTGGGGATAGCATAAGATTCTGAGGCCCGCCCGTTTCAATTAATGAAACGGTGCGTTTTGGCCAACTCATTTCCCTCCAGATTTTGAATCAAATATGAGCCCTTCGATCACGCTCCAAGTCAAAGGTCTTGCTCAAAATGGAAGGCCACGATTATCTCTTCTCCAATGGTTCTGAACTTAGGGTTTCAACCTCCATGAAACTCCATGCACGAGCAAACTTACACCACTCTGTTCTCATTCTACACGCAATGAATTGACACGATCTCAACATGAAAAATGCTCAGAATTCTTCACTCTACAATCCTATGGCATTAGATTGCTTTGAAATTCACTAGATCAACAAACCCGATGGCATCAAACTCTGGTCACCATAGAAGTCCTCTGAGATGCACCACAACAATTCTCCCTCAAACCTAGACTAAACTAATCTATGCATAATGGTGATTAACCTATGCTATCAAGCTAAGATTCTAATGCACTAACCTAAGAGTTTAAACCCTAACAGTTTATGGCACCTGCTAACAAATGTCACCAAATCACTCCAAATTCATCCTAATTGCTCTACTAACCACCTAGATCATATCTAAACTAACAACAACATGCCTAACTAACTGAATCAAGCTGTTTGAGTGAAAACGTACCTGGTGCAAAAGCTTGAAGACAGCTATGGAAACTTGTGGATCTGAAGCTTTTGAGACTTGGATCTTGATCCACAAACTCAGTACTCAATTCTGTATGCAACACTTGAGTGAGATTTGGCTTGAATTGTGCTATCCACTTGCAATTGTGATTTTGATGTTGATGAAGCAAATGCACGAAAATGGATTCTAACCACCTTGTTCTTGATTGAATTCTACTCTATGATGATGATTGAGTGAGATTGAATTGATGTGGATGAAAATTGATGAAGGTTTTGGAGAATTGGAATGAAAATTCAATGAAAAAGAATGAGAGAATTTTGTGAAATTCTTGGTGCAAATGAAGCCAACCCTTGCTAAATTCTCATTTCATGAATATATAGACCTCATATGAACATTCTAGATCCATCTTGCACATTCCCTTGCTTTCCAACTTTGATCCATTTTGGTTATGTTTCTTCAATTACAAGTAACCAAAGATAACTTTCTTTTTTCCTTCTAAACTCAAAAAAGTGTTTGAACCATTGTTCTTATAATTGCTTTTCCATTCAAAATCATATATTGGAAGTCTCCATTTGGATTCATAAATCTCCCAAACCATTTTTCACTTTGAATTTCTTTGAATTATAAGCCATTTTAGTTCATATTTTGACCAATTATGCCACTTCATGTTATGAGCTTCTCCAATAATTTGTGACCTTCTTTCTAGACTTAAAATCCCATTTGGAGCAAGTTTGATGTTGTAAGTTTTTCCATTTGAGGCCTCCTTGTATGAGTTTTGGACATAGGTTAAAATGACCTGTAATTCACAAATGCCCAAAATACCCTTTGCTTGCCAAGACCATAAGTTGAGTTCCACACATCATATGAAGGCATGCCATACCATTCTAGAAAGCTAAGACAATGAGGAACACTTCTTGTGTTGACCAAGAATTCATTTGAAATCTCCTTGAGGGGTAAAACTAGCTTGGAAGTCAAGTCACTTTCACAGACAAAAATTCAGACACCTCAGATGACCTGTAACTTGTAAGGACCATAACTTGAGTTCTATAAATCTCCTTGAGGTCTTCCACCACTCAAATTAAAGGTCTTTAGATCCTCTACAAGTTTCATGTTGGCCAAGAAGCCATTTGAAGCTAGCATTTTGACTTATCTTGCTTGGAATTTTGACCTAAACTAGGGGATTTTACAGAGAAACCCTAATTTAGTAACTCCTCTTCTCCTTGATTTCTCTTGAATTCTCCTTGGCATATCTCCATATCCTTCTTTATATGTCAAATGATGAACCCCACATCTCTCCAATAGACTTGAATGCCCTTTTAAGTCAGTCAATTGACCTAGGGTTGACCTAGGGTTGACCCAGATGAAACCCTAGTTGACTATCTTCAACTATAGCTCTTGTGCTCTCATCAATGACTTGTCTCCTTCTCCAAATGACTTTATAAGCCTCTCATAATGCTTAGATACTCTCCATGCCTTCACTTCACAGCTCACAACCCTCTTGTTGATCTTCAGATACCCTCAACTAGGAGATGGACTCAAGGCTTGATCTGCTGAACTCTTTGCTTTCAAATTCTTTCCTGATGACTTGAATGAGATTGACTTGGGATAATAACCTCTTGATAGGCTTCTAGAGATGAAAATAATGATGGGTCCCCTGTTGAATGACTTGCTATGCTTATGCTATGCAGATGGTTAGCCTATGTACATGACTCTATATGCAAATGCTAATGATAATGAAACATAAACCAAGTGATAAGGTTGGGCAAATTTTAGGGTGCAACAAAGGGCTAACATGGAGGCTTTCTCTGCCGCCATTAAGGCAAGCCTAAAGGCTGCTAAAAGGAACTTGATAAATTTGGTCAAAGAATTGGTCATATCCCAACGACAAGATGGTTCTTCTTCATCTACTAATCAGAGGTCAGAACAAAGTGATGAATCCAGAGGAATTCCTGTGAGCTATACCCGGTTGTTCCCTTTACTCCTACAAAACGGGTTGATCAAGAAAGGAACTCCACCATTTACCCCTAAGGCTCACAAGAGTTACTTTAAGACTGATGTTTTTTGTGCCTTCCACCAAGGAGCACCTGGCCATGACATTGAAGAGTGTTACGTTCCCAAGGGGAAGGTGGAGGAAATGATTCAATCAAGGGTTATATCTTCCAAAATGTGCAAGCCTCAGGTTCGAATTAACCTTTTGCTTGGGCAAGAAGCAATTCCCTCCCTGTATATGGTGGATTAATGAAGAAAGTTTTGGATCCCTAATACCAGATTGAAGTATTTTATTTGTATATTTCCTACATTTTTATGTATTCGCTTTAGTTTGAATTCGTATTTAGTTAGTAGAAGCAAGAGCAAAGACAAACCGCCAAGGGTTGGGTTACAAACCAACTCAAGACAAGACTCAAAAGTTTTCCAAGAGACGATCGAAGACCATTAATGAAGTGTTCATCAGTGGAGGCATCCAAATCAACGTCGTTGAGGAGGATTTTGAGGACGACTATGTTGATCAATTGGTATATCATGATGAGGCCGCTCTAAGCAATTGGGAGGCTGTTTAGATTCCTACCATCTTTCCTGTAACAAAGTAATTTGCTTGTTTTGTTTTGTAGTTTCCTTCAAAAAAATTCCATAACCCTGCCCAAGGTTATCAGATTATTTTGTATGGGCCACATGCTTTCAAATTATCATAATCAATGAAGATGTTTCGTTAAAATCCTCATTTGTTTTTTTAATTGTTTTTTCCTTTTTAGTTTTAAAGAAAATGACATTTCTTTTGAAAACTAGCAAAAATATATTCCTTTTTTTCTGTGCATTTTGTCTTTGTGCGATTTAATAAATCAAGTCATTCCAAACTGCAAAGAAACTCCAAAACCCATTGAATCCAATGACTATGCTTTCCTTCCTGACTTTGATTCACCCTTAAATCAAGCCGGAAATGGAAACGACAAAGACTTTGAGATTCTGGATGAGTTGGTAAGAATGTCTGAGTATGAGTACACGGAACTTCAACCGCACCAAGAGCAAGTGGTTGTTATTAATCTTGACACAGAAGAAAACAAGAAAGAGGTCAAGATTGGGGCAACACTTAGGGCATAAATCAGACAGCGACTAGTGAAGCTTTTAGAAGAATATATTGATGTATTTGCTTGGTCATATCAAGATATGTCTGGTTTAGACACTGACGTAGTGGTTCACAAATTACTGCTTCGACCAAAATGTCCATCCGTCAAACAAAATCTCCAAAGGACTAGGCTTGACATGGCTCTCAAGATTCGAGATGAGGTCAAAAAGCAGATCGACGCAGGTTTTTTAGCAGTATCCAAATATCCAGAATGGGTGGCCAATACCATACCCATGCCAAAGAAATATGGGAAAGTTAGAATGTGCGTGGATTATAGGGATCTGAATAAGGCTAGTCTAAAGGATGATTTCCCTTTGCCACATATTGACACTTTGGTAGACAATACAACCCGATTTGCAGTTTTCTCATTCATGGATGGTTTTTCTGGCTACAATCAAATCAAGATGGACCCAAATGATATGGAAAAGACTAATTTCATTACTCCTTGGGGGACTTATTGTTATAAGGCCATGCCCTTTGGTTTGAGGAATGCTGGCGCCACTTATCAGAAAGCCATGGTCATATTATTTCATGACATGATGCACAAAGAAATTGAGGTGTATGTCGATGATATGATAGCCAAATCTCAGAGTGAAGAAGACCATTTAGATCATCTATTGAAGTTATTCAAGAGGCTTAGGAAATATCAGTTAAGGTTGAATCCTGCCAAGTGCACTTTTGGGATGAGATCTGGAAAGCTGCTCGGTTTCATCGTTAGTCAACAAGGGATTGAAGTAGATCCTGACAAGGTTTGAGCTATCCAACAAATTCCAGCTCCGCAAACCGAGAACCAAGTCAAAGGTTTCCTTGGAAGATTGAATTATATCTCCAAATTTATTCCCAATATGACTCCTACCTGTGAGCCAATTTTCAAGCTGTTGCGCAAAGACCAGACTATTGTTTGGAAAGCCTCTTTTCATGTATTTAACTATGCTAAAGGGATCAATGGGTTGTGTGTTGGGTCAACAAGACGAGTATGGACGAAAAGAGCATGTCATATACTATTTGAGCAAGAAATTCACTGACTGTGAAAGCTGATATTCACTCTTAGAGAAAACTTGATGTGCTTTGGCATGGGCTACCAAACGTTTGAGGCAATACATGATCTGTCATACTACTTTACTGATTTGAAAAATAGATCCGATAAAGTATATCTTTGAGAAACCCACTCAAATAGGGAGACTCGCTCGTTGGTATATGTTATTATCAGAATATGACATCGAGTATGTTGCTCAGAATTCTATCAAGGGTAACATCTTGTCAGATTACCTTGCAGATCAGCCAGTAGAAGACCATGAACTGTTGATGTTTGACTTTCCTGATGAGGACATCATATTGATAAAGAAGGATTATGAAGAGCATGGTCTAGATGAGGGACTCGAGCCTTGTAAGTGCTCTTGATTGGCTGCATTTTGTGGCAAAACATTAGTGTATGTATGAATGTCATGTCTGATGTTGATACATTCATAATATGGACTGTGCAGGGTAAGTTAACTCAGCTAACTATAAGTTAAGCTGGATGTCATACTCAATGTCATGACATAGGTCGTATGACATCAAGCGCAGGTTTGTTATTCTGGTAGCTAGAACTCAGGAAAAAATCAGAAGCTCAAGCTAGAATGCATGAGACATTTTAGAAGCCCTAGGGGAACTAATATGTACTTGATTAAAGTGGCAAGTGTGCAGAATACTGAAGAGAGGTTTTATTATGGATAAAACCTAATTTATGCACCAAGGCCCAAAGGGCTGAAGCGGCTATAAACATCAGAAGAAGCAAGTCTGAAGAGGAGCTCTAGATAGAAGATTAGAGAGTACTAATTAGAGAGTCCTTGTGTGTGAAGAAGGCTAGTCTTCACGTGTGAATTATGCTTAGGAATACTAGAAATCCAAGCAATTGTCTGGTGGATGATTTGCATTGGATAGGTAGATTCTAGGTTGTGTCTCACTCGAAGCTTTGAAGCAAGAGTGTGTGTGTTCCGTGATCAAAGCTGTGAAGCAAGATCAAGGTGTGTATGAAGTGTCTCTTCATATTGATTTCTGTAATTGAATTATAAATCACTGTTGTGTGATTGAGGGGGAGTGAGTGGGTATACTCAGGTCTAGAGTGTCTCTAGGGTGAAGTGTCATTGGGTAGAGATTAAGTGAGGAGTGTAAACTGAAGGTTTAACTCTGAATTGATTCTACTAATAGTGAATTTCCTCCCTGGCTTGGTAGCCCCCAGATGTAAGTGTTGTTGACACTGAACTGGGTAAATAATTACTGTGTTATTTACTGCCTTTATTATTGCTGAGTATTAGCTGTTAAGTAGCAGATGTCACAGTGGATGTTATAACTTTGGGAATAACATCCATCGTGTGCTTGCCAGAATTTTCAATTGGCATCAGAGCAGGCACCCTGCCTGTTTAAATCTGGGTGAGATCTAGGGAAATCAAATTCTGGTACTATGGATAAAGATATTGGATTCACCAATAGACCTCCAATTCTAGATGGTTCGAATTATGACTATTAGAAGCCTAGGATGATTGTATTCCTAAGGTCCTTAGACAACAAAGCTATGAGAGCTGCAAACTCTGGCTGGGAACATCCTGTGAAGACTGACAAGGATGGAGTATCTGTGCAAATTCCTGAAGAGGAATGGACCAAAGAGCAAGAGGCATTGGCTCTTGGAAACTCTAAAGCATTGAATGCACTCTTCAATGGTATAGACAAAAACATCTTTAGACTGGTTCACCAGTGTGAACTAGCAAAGGATGTTTGTGACACTCTCAAAACCACTCATGAAGGAACTTCCAAGGTAAAAATGTCTAGACTTCAAATGCTGACCACACAATTTGAAAGTCTAAGAATGAAGGAAGATGAGACCATTCATGACTTTTACATGAATGTTCTTGAACTAGCGAACACCTCAGGAGCTTTGGGAGAAAAGATGACTGAAGAAAATCTTGTAAGGAAGATTCTAAGGTCATTACCTAAAAGGTTTGCCATGAAGGTAAAAGCCATTGAAGAAGCTCAAGACATATGCCACATGAAGGTGGATGAACTCATTGGTTCCCTCCAAACCTTTGAGATGGGGATGTGTGATCAGGCTGTGGAGAAAAAGAGCAAAAGTATAGCTCTTGTCTCAAACACTGCTGAGGGTTCAGATGATGAAAAAGAGGATAATCTATCAGAGGCAATAGCCATGCTTGGAAGACATTTCAACAAACTGGTCAAAAGGATAGATGCTAAGTCTAAACCTTATACCAAAATCATGCCTTCTGATAAAGAGAAATCTAGAGAAAGTCAGCCAAGGTAGAGGAGTTCAATGTCATGAATGTGAGGGATATGGACATGTTAGGAAGGAATGTCCCACATACCTCAAAAAGAAAGGAAAGGGCTTGACAGTCATCTGGTCTGATGAAGATTCAGACAGTGGATCAAAAGAGGAATCAGCTAAACATGTCACTGCTCTTAACAGTGTGTGCATCTCTGATGATGATTCAAGTGATGAAGAGTTGTCTTTTGAGGAGCTTGCAGCCTCATACAAAAAGCTTCACATCAGAAGCACAAAACTAGTTCAGCAAGGAGAGCAACAGAAGAAAATCATCAAGGAGTTAGAAGCTGAAAAAAGAGAGCATTTGGCTACAATTGACACACTCATTAGTGAAGTACAAGAGTTGAAAAGTAAGAAAGATCAAATGGCAAAATCCATAAGGATACTGAATTCTAGGACTGACACCCTGGAGGAAATCCTTCAGAGTGGACAGACCTCAGGTGATAAATCTGGTCTAGGATTTGTTGGGAAACAAAATCCTGTCTTGAAACTCAATAGGTTGCAGCCTGAACTTCAAAAGCTAAAAAGGATGTCACGACCAAAGTCACAACTTCCTCCACACAGAAATTGGAATCAAGTCAAGAGACAGTTCCAAGGGCACAGATGCTACCACTGTGGAAAACTTGGGCATATAAAAGCTGTGTGTTTCTGGCTGCATGGATTTCCTAGCCAAAGCAAGACCAAACAAGGTAAACATGTAAAAATGCAGCATCATGCTACACATGAAAAAAGACAGCATCATGACAAGCCTGGCAAGAGGCAACATCCGGGTAAGAAGGATGTACATAATAGGAAAAATTAATAGATAGCCAAGAATGTTGCATTAGCAGTTCACACTTCTCCAAGGATGCTTACCAATGAAGATTGGTACTTTGACTGTGGTTGCTCCAGGCATATGACTGGAATTGAGGATCTGTTGATCAAACTCATACCTAATTCAACTAGTCACGTAACCTTTGGAGATGGAGCTAGAGGAGAAATCACTGGTGCTGGACAACTTGACAGTCCTAAAGCTCCAGAATTGAAGGATGTCATGTTAGTTAAAGGACTAACTGTTAACCTAATAAGCATAAGTCAGCTATGTGATCAAGGTTTAACAGTCCACTTTTCCAAAGACAAGTGTGTGGTGATCAATGAAGAGGGTAAAGAAGAAATGAGGGGATCTAGATCCAAGAATAATTGTTACCTATGGGAGCCCAGAAGTAACATAAATGGATTGGTTAATGAGGAAAAGAAGGACCACCTATGGCTAGAGAAAAGAACCAGGTCCAACTCATCAGCAAAAGGATCCTCAAAGTATACTTCAGAAAGAAGGACAGGCTGTCAGAAAAGTCAGGTGGGAAGGCTAGACAAGACGGGATACCCAAATATTGGTCATCAGGTAAAACTAGATAGGCTATATTGGAACCTGATGGAGTCCATGGAGGATACCCTGCAGAAAAGAAGCAATGTCACTCCTGATGTCATGACCTTGTTCTGTGACATCAAGGGCACCATTCAAACAAGCTCTGCTGAGTTAAAGGGAGACAGGCTTAGGGGTAACGTGTGGAAAGGGCAAAAAGCCTGTGCAAAACTTGGTGGCTATGTCTTAAATATTGCTGACAAGGATTCAAGAAGCATCAAGGAGCCTCAATTTAAAAAACTGAGTTCCTCTAGTGCTGATGAGTTATAGAAATTAAAGGGAATGGGAAATTACATTTTGAAATTAAATCATTTAATGATAAGTCAAAATGGTAAGTTCCCTCCTAGTGGGCAATCGTACCTCACTCCCACGTATATAACACACTCCCTCTACTATTGGTATCTTCACAAACGCTCCAGCTTCCATACCATCTCAAACAAGCACAGAAAAGCTCCTTCATCTCAATCAACGTCACCAACTATGGCGCAACCAACCTCCAGGATGAACACAAGCAACGCTATGGAAAACCCTAATGAGGCTCTAGAGGTTGCTCCACTTCGTATGATGGCTCCTGAAGGATTGATGGTAAAGAAACCTAAAAAGATGAATGCAAGACGACCTAAAAACCTTGGCTCAGGTCAAGCTCCTCCTACGACTACATCTGATGACCTAAATACAGAGGAAGCTAGACGAAAGCACCTTGAAGTTACTGCGATGGTTGCTAGTGCTCTCAACATTCCCACATCATCTACCATTAAGGGGACTGAGCTTAATCAAGGTGATCAAGTTGATGTCCCACACAATGTTAAAGCATTGAGAAAAAACACTCCAGAAGGGAAGAATAAGGATGAAAGGTCTGATAAAGGGAATGATGATTTGCATGAAGCCAAAGCTGCTGAGGTAGTAGACCTAGAAGAGTATTCTGACAATGATCTCATAGCAATGATCAATCTAGGCATAGCCAAACGATTGATGAAAAGGAAAGGGAAAAAGGTGGCTGACCAAAGCTCACCCAAGAAAAGGGATGTTGAGAAGACTACTGAGCAAGAAGCTTCCACCAAGAAGGCTGGAACTAAGAGGGCTCAGGTTGGACCCTCCAAAGGGTGGAACAAGGTAACCATCAAGAAGAGGAAGATTGAATCAAGACCAGAACAAGAAACAGATTCTGATGTTGCTATGGATGTCACTAACACCCAATCTAAGAGGAAACCTGCTTTCAGCAAGCTGGCTGAAAATGTCCCTGAGGTGCCTATTGATAATATATCTTTCCACTATCCATCATGTGTTAATAGATGGAAATATGTGTATCAAAAGAGGTTGGCTTTGGAAAGAGAGTTAGCTCAAACTGCTATTGACTGCAAAATGATCCTTGGCCTTATTCATAAGGCTGGCTTGATGAAGACTGTCACTCACTTTCCACCATGTTATGAGATTCTTGTGAAAGAATTCATAGTGAACCTGTCAGAAGCATGTGCTGATAGGAAGTCTAGCGAGTTTGGAAAAGTATATGTGAGGGGAGAGTGTATAAATTTCTCGGACTCCATCATCAATATGTATTTGGGAAGACCACATGCAGGAAAGTCTGAACTTATTGTATCTGACCATCAAGTGTGCCAAGAGATAACTGTTAAACAGGTCAAGAACTGGCCCTCCAAAGGGAAGCTAGTGGCTAGCAAACTCAGTATGAAATATGCTATGCTTCACAAAATGGGTGCAGCCAATTGGGTGCCTACCAATCATAAGACGACTGTTGCTACTACTCTGGGAATATTTTTGTATGTTGTAGGGACAAAAGTTGAACTCAACTATGGGACCTACATTCTGGAGAAAATAATGAAGCATGCTGGGAGCTACAATGTCAAGGGACCTATTGCCTTTCCATCACTTATATGTGGAATCATCTGTCATCAGCACCCCAACATCATCAAAAAAGTGATATAGTATGCAAGAGAGAAACTATTTTGTCATTCAATTACAAATTGTTTAAAGGAATGCATGTTCCTGACATTGATTTAACTTCAGCTGAGACATCCAATAAGGGTCCCAAAACCAAAAAGGCTGAAGTCATGGCGACCATTAGAGAAACATGCAAAGAACTGGAGGCAAGGAAGAAAACACTTGAAAAGCTGCTACAGTCTCTTGAACAAGATGAGGATACATACAACTCAAAAGATGCTACCAAGTAAGATGATGATACTAGGGAAGATGGTAGTCAAGAAGCTGGTTCAGAAGATGCTGATGACGGCTCAGGGAAAGGAAGTGACACTACAACAGACATCTCTAAAGAAACTGGTGGGGACGAGTCCAGCCCAGCTGCAGAAGAGGATTGATGACTTGCAACACACACCACTGATGGCTGAAGTGGTGCACAAAGGAGTACTGTTGGTAGATAAGTTAGAATCATATGAATCTTGTGTAAACCACTGATTTTTTTTTTATGCTCTGCTTGAGTTACCTTTTTGTAATATAACCTCTAATAATTGTCATGTTACAATGAATGATCTGTGCTAAGTACTTAGTTGGATCTTAATTTGTGGCTAAAAAGGGGGAGAGTATGATAGAAAATAGAAAAAAAACAGGTACAGCAGGTGAGAGAACAGGTTGAAGACTGGCTAGTGCATAGCTAGAGCATATGTACCAGTGTGCATATGCAGGTACAACAGGTGGGAGAACAGGTTGAAGACTGGCTAGTGCATAGCTAGAGCATATGTACCAGTGTGCATATATGACATAATCATACTTGCATGCTTGCAGGTGCTGCTGAAGATATGTGTGATAACAGCTGATTAGGGCTGTTAATATAGGATTGTGCTGATGATATATATGAAGGACTACTTTGAGTAGGGTTGTATGGTAGAACTAGGATGCTAATCAAGTATGTGTCTGCAAGGTGTAAGCAGAAGGAGAGCAGTGTGCATCCCTTCAGGGGGAGCAGCACAGGTGTGTGACATCAGAAGACTATGCTGAATGTCATAACATCCAGATTAGACTGGATGTCTGTATGACTGCAGGATGTGCAGGTAAAGTGTTCAGCTGGTGAGTTGCATCAATTGAGGGGGAGTAACTCTATATGTTACTCACTTAGCAAAGAATGACATGTGTAGTGATGACTAACAGGTGGTTAACAAGGTGAGTGTTGACAGGGCTAAAAGCCAACTGTGAGGACTCTGAGAGCTTGAGCAGCAAGTGACTTACCTGCATGACAGGACATATGTTAAGTCTTCTGCTGTGTGTAAATCTCTGGTGTAAGTACAGAGTGTTTTAGCCAAAAATTTGCCAAAGGGGGAGTTTGTAAGTGCTCTTGATTGGCTACATTTTGTGGCAAAACATTAGTGTATGTATGGATATCATGTCTGATGTTGATACATTCATAATATGGACTGTGCAGGGTAAGTTAACTCAGCTAACTATAAGTTAAGCTGGATGCCATACTCAATGTCATGACATAGGTCGTATGACATCAAGCGCAGGTTTGTTATTCTGGTAGCTAGAACTCAATAAACAAATCAGAAGCTCAAGCTGGAATGCAGGATACATTTTAGAAGTCCTAGGGGAACTAATATGTACTTGATTAAAGTGGCAAGCGTGCAGAATACTGAAGAGAGGTTTTATTATGGATAAAACCTAATTTATGCACTAAGGCCCAAAGGACTGAAGCGACTATAAACATCAGAAGGAGCAAGTCTAAAGAGGAGCTCTGGACAGAAGATTAGAGAGTACTAATTAGAGAGTCCTTGTGTGTGAAGAATGCTAGTCTTCACGTGTGAATTCTGCTTAGGAATACTAGTAATCCAAGCAATTGTCTGGTGGATGATTTGCATTGGATAGGTAGATTCTAGGTTGTGTCTCACTCAAAGCTTTGAAGCAAGAGTGCGTGTGTTCCTTGATCAAAGTTGTGAAGCAAGATCAAGGTGTGTATGAAGTGTCTCTTCATATTGATTTCTGTAATTGAATTATAAATCACTGTTGTGTGATTGAGGAGGAGTGAGTGGGTATAATCAGGTCTAGAGTGTCTCTAGGGTGAAGTGTCATTGGGTAGAGATTAAGTGAGGAGTGTAAACTGGAGGTTTATCTCTGAATTGATTCTACTAATAGTGAATTTCCTCCCTGGCTTGGTAACCCCTAGATGTAAGTGTTGTTGACACTGAACTGGGTAAATAATTACTGTGTTATTTACTACCTTTATTATTGCTGAGTATTAGCTGTTAAGTAGCAGATGTCACAATGGATGTTATAACTTTGGGAATAACATCCATCGTGTGCTTTCCAGAATATTCAAGCCTGGTTCCCGGTGGAAAATGATGTTCGATGGTTCCTCTATCTACAATGGGCATGGCATAGGCACCATTTTGATGAATCCAGAAGGTGGTTACACCCTGTTTATAGCTAGATTATGTTTTGAGCGTACCAACAATATTTCCGAATATGAAGCTTGCGTTCTATGCCTCGAAGCAGCAATTTATCTTCAAATCAAAATTATTGAAGTGAGTGGTGACTCAACCTTGGTGATTTATCAAGTCAAAGGTGAATGGGATACCAGAGATGAGAAATTGATCCCATATAGAGCGTACATTGTTGAAATGATTGAATACTTTGATGAGATCACTTTTAAACATGCCCCGAGGACTGAAAATCACATTGTTGATGCATTGGCTATGCTAGCCTCAATGTGGAAAGTCAAATTTTTTAATGAAGCAACACTCATCTGAATCGAGAGGAAGACCGAGCCTGCTCATTTCCAGATGGTAGAAGAAGAGACAGATGGAAAACCTTGGTTTCATGATATCAAGAAATATCTTCAGACTCAGGAGTACCTAGTTGATGCTACATCACTTGACAAGAAAACTTTTAGGAGGTTGGCGTCCAAATTCTTTCTCAGTAACGATGTGTTTTACAAAAGAAATCATGACATGGTCCTGCTCAGATGTGTCGATAGACGAGAAGCGAATTTATTAATACAAGATATTTAGGTAGAAACATTTGGCACACACGCCAATGGATATGCCATGTCCAGAAAGATTCTAAGAGCTAGATACTACTGGTTGACTTTGGAAACAGATTGCATCCAATATGCTAGAAAATGTCATAAATGCCAAATTTATGCGGATAAGGTGCACGTGCCTCTGACATTGCTAAATGTTTTATTATCGTCGTGGCATTTCTCTATGTGGGGGCATTGACATGATTGGGGTAATTGAGCCAAAGACCTCCAATAGACACTAATTCATTATAGTCGCTATTGATTACTTTACAAAGTGGGTTGAAGCTGCATCTTATGCCAATGTTACTAGAGAAGTGATGGCCCGTTTTATCAAGAGAGAGACTATCTTTCGATACGGAATCCCAAGTCGAATCATAACAGATAATGGAACCAATTTGAATAACAAGACAATGTAAGAGCTTTGTGATAGCTTCAGGATCGAACATCACAACTTTTCTCCTTATCGACCAAAGATGAATAAATCTATTGAAGCCGCGAACAAGAACATTAAGAAAATCGTGCAGAAAATGGTTGTAACCTATAAAGATTGGAATGAGATGTTACCGTTTTCCCTACACGGATACAAAACATTTGTTTGCACTTCAACAAGGGCAACCCCCTTTTCCTTGGTATATGGACTGGACGGAGTCCTTCCCATTGAAGTAGAGATACCTTCTTGGAGAGTCCTAATGAAAGCTAAGTTGGAAGAAGCTGAGTGGGTCAGAGAAAGGTTCAATCAATTTAACCTCATCGACAAAAAATGAATGACTGCCATGTGCCACAACCAGCTGTATCAGAAAAGGATCAAAAGAGCCTTTGACAAGAAGGTCCGTATTCAAGAATTCCGAGAAGGAGAACTTGTACTCAGGAAGATATTGCCAACTCATAAAGACTCATGTGGAAAATAGATGCCTAACTATGATGGCCCATTTATTGTAAAAACAATCTTCTCAGGAGGCTCGTTAATTCTCACAACAATGGATGGAGAGCAACTTACACACCTGGTGAATTATGATGCATTACGTAAATATTACGCCTAAAGAACCCGATAAGTCGAAAACCTGAAGGGTGGCTTATGCAATAATGGGTATCCTGCTGGATCATAACCTATGAAGGAGGTCAAGGAAAAAGTTAGGGATGAAATGAAAAAATGAGCTGGCTAAGTTGAAAACTTGAGAGGGCGACTTAGGCAAAAATGAGCGTCCTGGTGGATTGAAAACCCGAAAGGGAAATCCAGGCAAAATTTAGGGGCAAAGGAATTTCACTGCATCAGATGGTTGTCACCTCTGCAGAAGATTATACGAGAAGTTTATTTCAACCTCTCTTGTCAGAGGCGAAGTTTTGGAGGACTCTCAGTCATTAGGGATAGTTGTCATTGGATCCAATGTAACCTTTTTCTCTATTGCCATTTTCAATTGTAAATGTCCCATGGAGCTTTTCCATTTGCAAGCTACCATTCTTGAATAAAATTAGATTTTTCACCACTCATTTATTTGCAATTTACTATTTTCACTACTTTTCTTTGTTATACAAAACGTCGTTTAGTTGTTAATATTGATTTTGAAAGCAAAAGGTTTTGAGCTTAAAAATAGTTTTTGAAAACTTAACAAAATATAAAGCTGCTTTGGCTCATGGAAAGATTCAGTAGAAATCATATATTCCCCAGGAAGTCTTAGGTTGGTAGAAGCCTTGATGTGCCATCTCAGCATTATTGGCCCCACTAAAGAATGATTTCTCTGGTACCTCTCACCTGATGGAAGTTTTGAAGACCCATTCTTAGAATGAATACTTTGACTCTCCGAAGAGGTTTGTGCTGGCTTGCCTAAGCCCTATTTTTCCCCCAATAAAGTGAATGGGTTTGACCTCTGTGTGTTATCGAGGATACCTTGTTTCCCTAGATTCAGTGTAACACATGTTTCCCCCGCGAAGTAGATTTTGTCTTCCCTTCGGTGTCTCTCGTTAGAGTCGGTTCTTGCGCATTTTTGAACATTTGCATCATACCATAGCATTTTCATTTAGCATATCTTTTCGGGTTGTGTTTGCTAGTTTGTTGTTTTTATTCTATGTCCAGTTGTAACTGTCAATCTTTCGCATATTTTGTGGATGTTGTCTACCTTTTTCTCCCGCAGAGTCGCTTGCCTCCCCCTTTGAGATCTTTGGTTATCGCCAAACCTTTCTAGATCAGTTGTTACTGCCATCTTTTAACCTTTGGTTGTTACCAATTTCCCCTGCAGTCTAGTTGTTACTAGCTCCCTGTTGATTTTGCTTGTCTGATTAGTATCGTCGATTTGGTTGTTAGCATATCCGCTTTGAAGTCCAGTAATATGTTGACTGGCATTGTTTAAAGTCCAATTGTTATTGGCATCCCGGTTTTGGTCGTTACCATATCCGTTTGAAAGCCCAATGGTTATTGGAAATGTTCACCTAATCCTGATCTTAGGATGGTTGGTTATTACCAGTATCCCCAATGAATCCTAGGATGTTTGGTTGTTCACCTAATTCTGGAGAAGTGTCATAAATGTCATATTTATGCTGACAAAATTCATGTTCCTCCAATTCCTCTCAATGTTATCTCTTCTCCATGGCCTTTCTCCATGTGGGGAATTGATATGATTGGTATGATTGAGCCTAAAGCGTCGAATGGACACCGTTTCATATTGGTGGCTATTGAATATTTTACCAAATGGGTTGAAGCGACATCATATGCCAATGTGACCAAGCAGGTAGTGGTCCAGTTTATCAAGAACCAAATCATCTGTCGGTATGGTATTCCGAGCAAGATTATCACTGATAATGGGTCGAATCTGAATAATAAGATGATGAAGGATTATGCGATGAGTTTAAGATTGAGCATCATAGTTCTTCTCCTTACAGACCTAAGATGAATGCGGCCGTTGAAGCTGCTAATAAGAACATTAAGAAGATCATTCAGAAGATGGTTGTTACATATAAGGATTGACATGATATGCTCCCTTTTACTCTGCATAGGTATCTTACATCCATCCGCACTTCAACAGGGGCAACCCGTTTCTCTCTTGTTTATGGTATGGAAGCAGTGCTCTCGGTAGAGGTTGAAATCCCTTCTATAAGAGTTTTGATGGAAGCTGAATTGTCTGAGGCTAAATGGTGTTAGAGTAGATATGACCAATTCAATATGATTGAAGAGAAAAGGATGACGGCCTTGTGTCATGGCCAATTATATCAACAGAGAATTGAAGAAAGCATTTAATAAGAAGGTTTGACCTCGTGTGTTCAGAGAAGGCGACCTCGTGCTCAAAAAGATCTCGACTTTTACCAATGATTCTAAGGGCAAGTGGACTCCTAATTATGAAGGCCCAAATATTGTTAAGAGAGCCTTCTTTGGTGATGCATTAATTCTTACAACTATGGATGGTTGAAAGTTCACTCGTCTTGTGAATGCCGATGCAGTCAAGAAATACCTCGCCTAAAATGATAAAAGAACAGTTCGCTAAGTAGAAAACTCGAAAGGGAGGCTTAGGAAAAAAATAGCGTCTCGATGGATTGAAAACTCGAAAGGGCGGTCCATGAAAAAATTAGAGATAAAAATAGAAAATAATCATCCCGGTAGATTGAAAACCCGAAGGGGCAATCTAGGTAAAAGCTAGGGATTATGGCAAGTAACTGCATCTGGCCGGTCTTGATCGTTTGAAGCAACAATTTCTTTCGAGGACTTTACTTCAATTATCCTCAACTGAAGTATCAAGCACAATTAAAATTCAAAGTTGTTAGAGAGAATAGTGGTCATTGTATTTCAATGTAGCCCTTTCCATTGTACTTACCATTTTTCAAATTTTGTAAGGATTTGTTGAGTTACGCCTTTTTGTGGACTACCATTCTATCAATAAAATTTGGGCCTTTATCAATTTGTTTGCAATTCTTATTTTGTTTCTGTTTATAGAATTTCATTTTATTTTTTATGATGATTTTTGAAACAAATGTGAATAATTGATTTAAAATTTGAAAATGATAAAAACATTTTTCTTTGATTTATGAATATAAAAAGTAATATCAATAGTAATCCCAAGAATGGTAAGATCTCAAAGTGCAAAACTTAGTGTTTTCCTCAATGGAGTTTATTCTTTTTGATACAGCTCCCCAGTAGAGTTTGTTGATGTTTTCCTCATCAGGGTTTTTTCTTGTTCCTCTGGTAGAATTTATTGACAGCTCCCCAATAGAGTTGTGTTGAGGTTTCTCCAATAGAGTTTGCTGATGTTCCCTTAGCAGAGTTTTGTTCCTTTGGGTAACCAGACGAGTGCTGTTCGGTTTACCCCGCTAAGTCTTGATTCCAATTTTTCTCCAACTAGGTACATTTCTTTCATCCAGCCAGGTTATGATCAGACAGCTAAGTAGTTTTGACGGTCGCCTCTCCTTGATATTAATTCCCATACAGAGATTTACCTTTGTTGATTCCCAATAGAGGTTATGCATATTTACTTTGGATTATTCCCCAAGTAGAGGACAATATTGATTTCTTCTAAGAAGTGTTGATATAGCAGTTGTCATACCCCAAAATTTGACCCCTAGACTCCATTACCATTTTAGGAGCATCAAGCATTGTTTCCTAACCCTAACCTTGTTTCAAGCTTGATGTTGTTGAATTCATATGAATTAGGGTTTTGCATATGTGGAATCAAGAGGATTATTGCTTGATCAGTCAATGTTTTAGATTGGTTATCATCAAATCAAGGTCCTGTTAGAACACAGATTGGTGTTTGATTATATCTCTATGTTTTGATGATAACTCTAATGAAATTTTGTATTAAGAAAATATATACTCTAATTTTGTTCAAGTGTTTTTGTTTCAGATATTAAAATAAATATTCTTATGGAAGCAAAAATGCATTTGAACAGTATTTTACGCAAAGCTCTGAAGCATCAGAAGAAAGTCATCAGAAGACTCTGAGCGCTGCCAGAAGACTCTGAAGCAGAAACTGCAGAAGACTCTGAAGCGTAGCTGAAGAATTTGTATGAAGAGTTTCAAGCATTGTTTCAAGAAGACTCTGAAGTACTTTACACTGCAAGTACAAAGGCTTTGTTATTCAAACTCTGCTCTGAGTGATATTCACGCTGAAAGCACTGGCTGCAAAACTCTGATAACATCAAGACTCTGATGTTGATAACTTTGAGACAGAAGCATTGTTGAAGAAAATATTATTCAAAGATATATCCGTTGGCATATTTCAAACGAATCTTTCCTTATTCATGTATGGCACAGGAAATCATACAAAAGGAATTTGTCTGAACATTCCTCTTCTAGGAAAGCTAGAGTCAATAGAAGACAAAAGGCTACAGCTACTCAGCAGTGTACGGTCTTCAAGCATTGAACTTTCTGCCTATAAAAGGACTTCTTCAACAACATTTCAAGGTTAACGAATCATTGACGAATTACTAAGAAATCAAATCAAAACTACTCTCAAGCTCTCATATAATTTTATTTCATAAGATGAATAGTTTTATTCGTTCTTAAACTAAGTGTAAAAATCACAGTTTGTGATATAGCTTTTTAGAAGCAACTTAAACACTTGTTTAGTTTACATTAATTTGTAAAAGGTTCCTTAAGAAGACCAAGTTGTGGTCAGAATTTCTTGAGAAGACTAAGACAGTTGTTCTTAGTGGTTGACACTGTAATCTCTTTGAATATAGTGGATTAAGTCCTTGTGGAGAAAGGCAAATCACCTTGATAGGGTGGACTGGATTAGTTGAGTTCAACGAACCAGAATAAAAATCTTGTGTTGTTTTTATTGCCTTATTTATTTCTAAACCCTTATTCAACCCCCTTCTAAGTGTTTTTCTCACCTTCAGGTTCCCCTACATTCAAGGATCTTATATTCAACAAGAATCAAGTGTTAATTGATCTCATTGCAAGTCATTTGAAGCCCAATTTCATCTAGCCCCATATTAGGGTTTTTATCAGGAAAAGTCAATTGTGCCTTTGACGTTTGATTCATGAATGATTCCAAGCCTTGGGACATGGTTCAATATGTTCATATACCTCAATTAAACCTACTTATGATTTTTATTTCTAAACCCTTATTCAACCCCCCTTCTAAGTGTTTTTCTCACCTTCAGTTGGCATCAGAGCCCCAGTTTTGTTAGTGCTCTCACTTCACCGTGAACAGAAAAGATCCAGTTGAGAAAAACTCCATACATCTTGCTCTTTATTCATCATGGCTGCTGAAGCTTCTACTTCAACTTCATACAACAACAGATACGATGATAAAGATATAATTAGAACCAAACTTCCCATGTTTGATGGTGAGAAGTTTGACTACTGGAAAGACAGAATAGAAAGCTTCTTTCTGGGTTATGATGTTGATTTGTGGGATTTAGTAACTGATGGTTACACTCATCCTACCAATATGAAGGGTAAAAGATTGACAGAAAATCTATGTCTGATCTTCAGAAGAAGGAGTTTAGAAACCACCACAAAGCAAGAACCATCTTATTAAATGCAATATCTCATACAGAGTATGAGAAAATAACAAACAGAGATACTGCATTTGATATGTTAGAATCTCTGAAGATGACTCATGAAGGGACCTCACAAGTTAAGGATACCAAGGCTCTGGCGCTGATCCAGAAATATGAAGCCTTCAAAATGGAGGAGTCTAAATCTCTAGAAACTATGTTCTCTAGATTTCAGATTCTCACAGCTGGCTTGAAAGTTCTGGACAAGGTTTATTCCACTGCTGATCATGTCAAAAAGATCATCAGAAGTTTTCCAACCAGATGGAGACCAATGGTCACAGCTCTGAAGCTTGCGAAGGATCTGAACAAGATCACGCTGGAAGAACTGATCAGCTCTCTGAGGAGTCATGAGATTGAACTAGAGGAAGATGAGCCTCAAAAGAAAGGTATGTCAGTTGCTTTAAAGTCTAACAAATCTGTTAAAGAGTTGCAGGTTATAGAAGAAAGTTCTAAAGAATCTTCTTCTGAAGAAGAAGATGAATTGTCCCTGCTGTCCAGAAGGATCAACAAACTCTGGAAGTATAAACAGAGGAAGTTCAAGAACTTTAAGAAACCAGATCAATGTAAAGAGTCTTCTGGACACAGAAGATCTGGGAAGAAAGAGGTTGTCTGCTATGAATGCAAGGAACCTAGGCACTATAAGAATGAATGCCCAAAACTTCAGAAGGAGAAGCCAAAAAGGAAGTCTGATCATAAAAAGAAAGTTCTGATGGCAACCTAGGATGATTCAGATGCATCTGATTCGTCATCAGAGTTAGAAGAAGAATGTGCAAACATGGCACTCATGGCAAGATAATTGGCTTTGGAACCATAGGTAATGGTAACCTTCCTTCCATTTCTAATGTGTTACTTGTTGAAGGATTAGCGCATAACTTATTGTCCATAAGTCAATTAAGTGACAATGGTTATGACATAATCTTCAATCAAAAATGTTGCAAGGCTGTCAGTCAAAAGGATGGCTCAATCCTCTTTAATGGAAAAAGGAAGAACAACATTTATAAAATCAATCTTTCAGAACTTAAGGTTCAGAATGTAAAATGCGTTCTGTCTGTTAATGAAGAGCAATGGGTCTGGCACAGAAGATTGAGGCATATTAGTATGAGACATATATCTCAGATTAATAAACTCAATCTGGTCAGAGGACTTCCTCAGTTGAAGTTCAACTCAGATGCTTTTTGTGAAGCATGTCAGAAAGGAAAATTTTTAAAATTTTCTTTCAAAACAAAAAATGTTGTTTCAACCTCAAGACCATTAGAGCTGCTTCATATTAATCTGTTTGGACCAGTGAAAACTGCATCCATCAAAGGCAAGAAGTATGGATTAGTCATTGTTGATGACTACAGCAGATGGACATGGGTAAAATTCCTAAAACACAAGGATGAGTCCCATTCTAAATTCATTGACTTCTGCAAACAAGTCCTGAACGAGAAGGATTTTAAAATTGTTAAAGTCAGAAGTGATCATGGTGGTGAATTTGAAAACAAATATTTTGAAAAATATTTTAAAGAAAATGGCATTGCACATGATTTCTTCTGCCCTAGAACTCCACAACAGAATGAAGTTGTAGAGAGGAAAAATAGAACATTGCAAGAAATAGCCAGAACCATGATCAACGAGACTAATCTGGCAAAACATTTTTGGGCAGAAGCAGTGAATACAACTTGTTATATTCATAACAGAGTGTCAGTTAGACCTTTCCTGGAGAAGACTCCTTATGAACTGTGGAGGAATAGAAAGCCCAACATTTCTTATTTCCATCCTTTTGGATGTGTATGTTTTATGTTGAATACTAAAGAGAATCTGAACAAGTTTGATTCTAAAGCACAAAAGTGTTTCATGCTTGGGTATTCTGAACGCTCTAAAGGCTATAGAGTATACAATACTGAGACACAGATTGTGGAGGAATCAATACATGCTAGATTTGATGATAAGCTTGGCATTCAAAAGCCAAAGCAGCTTGATAATTCTGCAGATAAAAAAGTAATTCTAACAGACTCTAAAGACTCAGAGGCAGATAAAGCTCAAGTAGAAGCACCAGAAGCAACGCCAGATACAACTCCATTGGCTGCTCAGATGAACAATTTGAATATTTCTGAAGAACCAAATGTTAAAGGATCATCATCCAGAATCAAGGCCTCTCACCCAGAGGATATGATAATTGGAAAGAAGGATGACCCTATCAGAACAAGGTCATTTCTCAGATCATCTGGAACGTCACTTTTTGGGTTGGTGTCTATCATTGAACCAACTTCTGTTGATGAGGCTCTGAATGATAGTGATTGGATACTTGCTATGCAAGAAGAGCTAAATCAATTCACCAGAAATGACGTTTGGGATCCCAAGACCAAAAGGTTTCAACATCATTGGAACTAAATGGGTCTTCAGAAACAAATTGAATGAGCAAGGAGAAGTTGTAAGAAACAAAGCAAGGCTAGTTGCTCAAGGATACAGTCAGCAAGAAGGAATTGACTACACATAGACCTATGCTTCTGTGGCCTGGTTAGAGTCTATACGCCTACTCATTTCTTTTGCTGCACAGAATAACACCACTCTGTATCAGATGGATGTTAAGTGTGCCTTCTTAAATGGTATTATAGAAGAGGAAGTTTATGTTCATCAACCTCCTGGCTTTGAAAATGATAAATTTCCAGAACATGTTTTCAAACTTAAGAAATCACTCTATGGCTTAAAACAAGCTTCTAGAGCTTGGTATGAGAGGCTGAGTAATTTTCTTTTGGAAAAGAATTTTATCAGAGGCAAAGTGGACACAACTCTCTTCTGTAAATCATTTAAGAAAGACTTGTTAATTTGTCAAATTTACGTAGATGATATTATATTTGGATCTACCAATATTATGCTGGGAAATGAGTTTTCTCTATCTATGCAGGCTGAATTTGAGATGAGCATGATGGGAGAACTCATATTCTTTCTGGGAATCCAAGTCAATCAAACTCTAGAATGCACTTACATACATCAGACTAAGTATGTTAAGGAGCTTCTGAAGAAGTTTAATATGATTAAAATCAAATTAGCTAAAACTCCAATGCATCCTACAAGCACTCTTGGTAAGGAAGAGGTAAGTAAGAAAGTAGATCAAAAGCTTTAACGAGGTATGATTGGATCTCTTCTGTATTTGACTGCTTCTAGACCTGATATTCTATTCAGTGTTTGTCTGTGTGCCAGATTCCAATCAGATCCTAGAGAATCTCACTTAACAGCTGTTAAGAGGGTTCTAAGGTATCTGAAAGGTACTACTAACATGGGTTTGTGTTACATAAGATCTGATGATTATAAATTAGTTGGATTCTGTGATGTTGACTACGCTGGAGACCGAGTTGAAAGAAAAAGTACTTCTGGAAGCTGCCAGTTTCTTGGAAGTCATCTGATCTCTTGGTTCAGCATGAAGCAACCCACAATTGCGCTTTCAACAACAGAAGCAGAATACATTGCTGCTGCTGGTTGTAGCACTCAGATGCTCTGGATGAAGAGTCAACTAAAAGACTATCAGATCCATGAGAGTAACATTTCAATTTTCTATGATAATAATTCTGCTATATGCTTGTCTAAAAATCCTATTTTACACTCTAAGGCAAAGCATATAGAGATAAAACATCACTTCATCAGAGACTATGTTCATAAGGGAATTATCAGTTTAAACTTTGTTGATACAGATCATCAATGGGCTGATATTTTTACAAAACCCCTTGCTGAAGATAGATTTAAATTTATTCTAAAAAATATAAGTATGGATTTCTGTCTAGAATAAAATGTTTATCAGAAGAAAATTTTCTCAGATGAAAATGTTTTAACTCTGAAGTATTACATCTATTTATTTATTGTTTATTATTTTATTTATGGTGTGCAAATCTGAACGTTGGCTAACGTTTCATTTCTCAAAGAAGTTTCAGAAGCACATGCAAGCAAACGCGTGTAACTCTGAATTTGAAAAGGTGGAGTGCATATTACTGAATTGACGTTTGAGGTACTGTTTTTGAATATTGAGTTTCTCGTTTTCCCCCCAATTTGTCAGAATCATTAATTACTTGAAATGATTATATTCTTTTTATTAAATGCTAAGTGTAAGCGTGTTGAACATGCGACTCTTGTGTGCCCTAATTTCTTCTATAAATACCACAACACTTCACTTTTCACTCTCTCACACTCTTGTATGCATTTCTGCTTATTTCATTGTTTTCATCTCTCTCCCAAACCCAAAACCGTTCGTAACCCTAAAACTCTTTCAAGAACAACAATGGCTACTTCTTCATCAACTTCTGCTCAGTTTCAATCTTCCATGGCTGCTGTTTCTTCTTCCAACATGGGTGTTGTTGCCTTCAAGGAACCTATTAGAACATTACTCACACCTATTGATAAACTGGAAGTACTATGTGAATCGATTGTTAACTTTGAATCTTTTGCTGAAAATGGGTATGATCTTCGTCCCATTGTTGATGTTCAATGCTGGACTAAGTTCTTTGATAGGATGATGGGACCAGTTTATCCTTGTCTGGTAAAAGAATTTTTGATCCATGCTACTACTTACCCTAAGTTCATTGTCTCATATGTTCTGGGTAAAGAAATCATCATAACTGAAGATCTGATAAGGAAACTCATAGGCTATGAAGAAACTGATGGTGTCACAAATCTGCCAGCTGGGCGTGTTGATATGACTGATGTGTATAGGGAAGTTTGCTCATCTGGAGAAGCTTCAAACAAAGTGAAAGATCTAAAGCCAAATTACAGGATCTGGGCCAAGATCTTTATGGGTTGTATTCACCACATGAAGTCTTCAAACTCTCTTGACTATGTAAACACTGATCAGATGTACTTCATGTACTGTCTGAGTCAGAGCACAAAAGTAGATCTGCCTTATCTACTTTTCAATCATCTGTGGACACACGTAAAGCAATCAAGGGAAGAAGTCAAAACCAAACATCAGAAGATGAGGAACTGGATTCCAATGGGAAGACTCATTTCAGACATTCTGACTGAGAATGGTCTTGTTGGACATCTGGTAGAAGCTGGATTGAAGGAAGAGTTAACTTCTGTAATAGGAAAACCTCTGAATGGAAAGAGTCTTCAGAGGATGCAAGTTATAGAAGAAGTCACTTCTGCACCAAAGCAAATAAACTCTGAAGAGGCCAGCAAGAGAAGGATACCAGTGGATGAGTTTCCTATGTTCTTTGCTAATGAACCAAGGAAAATTATTCTGGAGTACATTGCAACGTGTCTGAAAGATGGAACTCCTCTACCAACAAATTTGGTTCAGAAAGCAGGTGAACCTACACCAGATCTTTATGAGGCAAGACACAAGAAGAAGAGAAAGGTTGCTGAAGAAGGATCTTCAAAACCCAAGAGGAAGGCCTCTGGTGAAGCTGCTGCTGTCAAACCCAAAAGGGCCAAGAAGCAAAAAGCTAATCCTCCTGAGTCAAGTTTAGATTCTATCTTGCAAACTGTCAAAGAGGTACTAACATCTGATTAACCTCTCCATGAACCTTTAACCTCACCTTCACCTTCTCCTCCTCGTGTTTCTAAACCAAAGAAACCTTCTATAACAGTTCCTTCTGTACCCCAACCACAAGAAACTCCATCTGAAAAGCAAAACTCTGCACCAAAACAACCTTCTGATATTCCCCCCTCTGATAAAAAAACCTCTACACCACAACAAAAATCTAAAATTCCCCCACCAGAACCACAAACTTCTAAACCACTACCAGAAGAACCTACTCCACAACAACCTGAACCACAACCAGAACAACCCATCCCTCTGTTCCTCACCCTGAACAACATCAACCTTCTGAATCATTCATATATGATTCTGAAGTTCTTGACGTTCAACCTTTGAAGATGCTATTTGACGTTTCTTCCACATCTTGTCATTCTTCTGCATCATCTGATTCTTCTGAATCTGATGTTCCCCCAAAAGTAAACTCACCACCCTCCCTACGTGGCTATGAACCAAGATCATCTGATTTTGTTTCCTTTGCTTCTTTGAAATCCTTTTCATCTGATGACTTTCCATCTGGACTCAAACTCAAACACTTCTATCCAAAACCACAAGATTCTGCTGAATCATCTGGCCAAACATCTTCTACACCATATCCTCGTCCTCTGTTCATTATCCCAACCTTCATAATACCATCCCCACTAGAACAACCAATAACACCATCTCTAGAAAACTTCCTAAAACCTAAACCTAGAATGGATGTTGGTACGCTCTTTGATGGCTTCAAGAAGGAAATGAATGTGTAGATATCTTCTGTGAAGAAAGAATGTTTGTCTAGTGTGAACCCAGATGCTTCTGAAGCTACTTGGAACAGATTCATCTCAAGGTTAAACATTGTTGCTTCAAATCTTCGCACCATTTGCTCTGATGATGCAAAGGTGAAATTTGCTGAAGTTATCAGACAGACTTTTCTGAACATGAGTAGACCTCAAGTTCTTCCTCTGGAAAATGCACCTGCTGATGATCCTATGTCTGAAGATACTCCTCCAGAAGCGGCTTTTGTTGAAGAAACTATTGTGCCTAATCAGTCAGCTCTAATGATTGTGGAACAAGCTTCTACTTCTAAGATTCAAGAACCTGCATCTGCATCTGCAATGGTCATTGATAGTGCTCCAGCTACTGAATCTGCATCTGCACCTGCTTCTTCTGAGATCAAGACTGAACGACTAGATCTAGAAGAAAAGTTTGCTCTGCTAGAAGCCAGTAACAAAGAGATCAGAACATGGATGGTCAAGCAAGAACAAACAACCGATGAGATTAAGACTTAGATGTCTAAGCAAGAGGAATCTAATTCTCAGATTATAGATCTTCTGAAGTTGATAGTGTCTCGCCAATCTTAGTTTCTTTTCTGTTATGTTTGTGCACATGTTTGCTGTGTTTTGTTATCTTGTGTTTATCTGAATGTTTTCTGGATTCTATTTATCAAATGAAGTTGACTGTTTCCTTATCTGCTCTTATATTGTTTTTCTCTATTAATGTTTTCTGTCTTAAAAAGTTTTTCTTTTTAATTATGACAAAAAGGGGGAGAACAAGAAATTCTGTTTGTTAAAAAAAAACAGTTAATAAAATGGAATTCAGACATAATGAATTATAACTAACATTTAATTTTAGTCTTTCAGAACTATAATGTATCATCTGAAAAATTCATTGAAGTTACCCTGAGAATCCCCAAACCAGACTTTTATTCAAACTAGGTTCTGATTACCAGGCTCTGATAATTCAAACCAGGCTCTAATCATGAAAGATAACCAGGCTCTGATTCTAGAAAGAAAATCAGTAAGAGTAAACCAGGATCTGATTCTGGAAAGTAAATCAAGCTATTACTAGGCTCTGATTTTGGAAAGCAAATCAAGCTCTGATTCTGGAAAGTATATTCTAACCAGAGGTTTTTAACCAGGCTCTTAACCTGAAACATATACTCATGCAAAAAGGGAAGTATTTTCTTCTATTAGAGTATTCATTTCAGGGGGAGATTCTTTATCTCAGGGGGAGTTGTATATTTATCTTTTTTATTGAACAAAATTTCCTATGTTTTTGTCATCATCAAAAAGGGGGAGATTGTTAGAACACAGATTGGTGTTTAATTATATCTCTATGTTTTGATGATAACTCTAATGAAATTTTATATTAAGAAAATATATACTCTAATTTTGTTCAAGTGTTTTTGTTTCAGATATTAAAATAAATATTCTTATGGAAGCAAAAATGCATCTGAACAGTATTCTACGCAAAGCTTTGAAGCATCAGAAGCAAGTCATCAGAAGACTCTGAGCGCTGCCAGAAGACTCTGAAGCAGAAGCTGCAGGAGACTCTGAAGCAGAAGCTATAGAAGACTCTGAAGCGTAGCTGAAGAATTTGTATGAAGAGTTTCAAGCATTGCTTCAAGAAGACTCTGAAGTACTTTACGCTGCAAGTACAAAGGCTTTTTTATTCAAACTCTGCTCTGAGTGATATTCACGCTGAAAGCACTGGCTTCAAAACTCTGATAACATCAAGACTCTGATGTTGATAACTTTGAGACAGAAGCATTGTTGAAGAAAATATTATTCAAAGATATATCCGTTGGCATATTCCAAACGACTCTTTCCTTATTCATGTATGGCACAGGAAATCAGACAAAAGGGATTTTTCTGAACATTCCTCTTTTGGGAAAGCTAGAGTCAATAGAAGACAAAAGGCTACAGCTACTCAGCAGTGCACGGTCTTCAAGCATTGGACTTTCTGCCTATAAAAGGACTTCTTCAACAACATTTCAAGGTTAACGAATCATTGACGAATTACTAAGAAATCAAATCAAAACTACTCTCAAGCTCTCATACAATTTTATTTCATAAGATGAATAGTTTTATTCATTCTTAAACTAAGTGTAAAAATCACAGTTTGTGATATAGTTTTTTAGAAGCAACTTAAACACTTGTTTAGTTTACATTAATATGTAAAAGGTTCCTTAAGAAGACCAAGTTGTGATCAGAATTTCTTGAGAAGACTAAGACAATTGTTCTTAGTGGTTGACACTGTAATCTGTTTGAATATAATGGATTAAGTCCTTGTGGAGAAAGGCAAATCACCTTGATAGGGTGGACTGGATTAGTTGAGTTCAACGAACCAGGATAAAAATCTTGTGTTGTTTTTATTGCCTTATTTATTTCTAAACCCTTATTGAACCCCCCTTCTAAGTGTTTTTCTCACCTTCAGGTTCCCCTACATTCAAGGATCTTATATTCAACAAGAATCAAGTGTTAATTGATCTCATTGCAAGTCATTTGAAGCCCAATTTCATCTAGCCCCAAATTAGGGTTTTTATCAGGAAAAGTCAATTGTGCCTTTGACGTTTGATTCATGAATGATTCCAAGCCTTGGGACATGGTTCAATATGTTCATGTACCTCATTGAAATCTACTTATGATGTTTGGGAAGTCCGAAGTGGCAAATTTAGTGAAGATCACATAGTTGAATTCATCTGATCCAAAATTCATCTGACAATGTCAAAATTTTGACTTTTAGAGTTTTCTTTCAAATTAGAGCATCCAAGCCAAATTTCATCAAGATATGTTCAATCGCTTAGATTGATCCTGAGAAAACAAGATTTGAGAGGTTTCTTGCAAAAGAAGAAAACTTGGATTTTTTCTAAGTTTGAAAAAACCCTAGTTTTGGTGCCAACTTTGAAAGGTCATAACTTCCAATCCCCACATCCATTTTGTGAGTTTCAAAGATCAATGTGTATATCTCCTCATGTACTACAAAAGTGTCTTATTAACCTATGAGTAAAAGATGCTTAGGTTTTGGGTTATGAAGCCTCAAGGCTAGTTTTCACTATGATCCCTTGAGATTCAAGAAATTCTCAAAACATGAAAGTTGTAGAGCATGTTTAGGACTTTCTAAAAAGTACAAGAACTCCTTCATAGCAGTTGTGTTCTAGGAGTTTCGAAGAGAAGATGTTGGGGTCCAAAACTTGATTTCTAGGTCATGACCTCAGAAGTTCAATTTGAAAAATCATCCAAATCTCCAAGATCTCATATGGCATACCCTATTACTTGTTGAATTGGTTTGAATCAGATAAGTACACCTTGCTTTGGTGCATTATCCAAAAGGTTGAAGCTTTATTTCAAAGACATTTCCATTTTTGGCATAAAGGTGTGACTCTATTTGCAGAAAGCATGGCCTTTTCACAAAACCAGCTTCTTGAGCCTCTAACCTGTCCTCTATGCACTCAAGCACCTTTTAAAAGTCAGAAAAGATCTCAACCACTCAAGATATTATTGTACGTTGCCTTGGAACCATAAGAACTCACAAAACTTCAAGTTGGAATCCAACTAGAACATGGAACCAACAAGTTACAAATTTTGTTTCCAACCTTGCCCTATAAATAGAAGTGCTAGTCATGCTTCAAAGAGGAGGAGAAATCTAGAAAGGAAGAAAACAAGAGCTTGAAACCAGAGGAAACACCCTCAAAACCAGTTCTTGAAAACCAAACACCATTTGTGCCAAAAACCATCACTTTGCACAAAACTTCAAATCATTTCTAAACACTAAACCACCAAACCAATCTTTCTAACACATCAAAAAACATATGGTAGAGGTGTCCAAACCATCACAACCATCAAAAGATCAGCAAATCGAAAAGTCAACTCAGAAACCTCACTTTTGTTGACTTTATGCATTTTGATATCTAAAACCTCATCCAGTCCATTTCCAAAACTTCAAACACTTCAAACACACACTATAAATCATCCTCAAATTGTTCCAAACCTGGTTTTCCATCTGTAACTTCATTTACTTGAAGTTTCATTTTGGTGATTTTTCACTTTTTGCTAGAAGATGGGGAGATTCTGCTCCAGGTGCTTCCATTTGATTCCAAGAATTCAAAGAGGTTCTTGAAGGTATATTAGAGATGTTCAAATCAACAAAACATTTCTATAAGCATATCTCTTGAAGATTCCAAGTTAGCTCCAAGAGGTAAGTTCACTTGAAACTTGAACTTTGCAAACCATGTTATACTTTAATTTGCATTGACTGTAAACATGATTGGTGTGTTATATGTGATGATTTTAAACCATTGAAAGTTGCTTATCATGTTTGAATAAGGATGTAATGTTGAAAATTGCCATACCCCAAAATTTTACCCTCGGATCCTTGATCATGTCATATTAGATTATGTCAATCTTTTTCCTTTTTGTTAGTTAAACATTTCATTTCATCATTATTCGTTTTTAGTCGATTTTATATTTCCATTTTAGAGTTTGTTTTTTTTTCCATTATATTAAGCATTACTTAGAATTAATTTTAGTTTTTGATTTAGTGTTGTATTTCGTTAATATAACGCCTTTTTTTAGGTATTTTCTTTTCTTATTTATTTTGTAATTTAGTTTATATTTTTCGTCACATTTTCTTTTTAGTTAATTAAGTTGTGATTTAGAATCTTTTTTATTTACGTATTAAGTTTAGATCACTTTTAGTTTCAATTAATTCCTTAACTATTATTGTTGTTTATTTATTTTATTTAGTTATTTTATTATTATTATTATTATTATTATTATTATTATTATTATTATTATTATTATTATTATTGTTATTTATGATTATGTAATTTATTTTTATTTCATATTGTCAAAATCTTTGCTATAAGTGGAAACAAACAAACCATATCACTAATCCCATGCGGTCAATTTGCTACAAACCATCATGTACCACTATATTCCAAATTTCTGTTGCACATTTACACCAATTTCAATAGCATCCAAAAACCTTGCCTGCACTTTGCGAAAAACACTTCTATGCTACACTCCAAAACTGAAACAAAATCTGCAAAAAAACAATACACCAAAGTGTACCCTTGCATCACACACAACCTTTTTTCTGCAACAATTACCACCAACACAGATCTGCATCATTGACAATCAAGACCAAGCCAAAATTCTGCTAAACCAATTTATGAAAGGGACTGCAGCTTGTATAGACCTGCCATTAGAAAATAGCCTGTTATAACAAGACAAAAGATAATTTCTGATATAACTAATTTGATTTGAACATAAGAAGGGAAGGACAGAAGAGAAAAAAAGATGGACCTCATTCTTCACAATTTTGAACCTCTCCATTCTTTCGTGAACCAATAACCTTCAACTCCTCTCTATTTTTTTTCCAGAACCACCCTTCAAATCTTCTGCTAGTCATCACCACCAACCGCACGCGTTCATCCCGATCTTCATATATCCATCAACTACAAACAAACCCTCCGTTCTCTCCCCCTCCTTCACCATTCCCTCCTTCAACCTCCATTTTTGATCTACAACATAAATTCCCCATTCAAGCAGCGATGTGTTCTTTGAACTTTTAATTTTCTCCACCATTGTAACGACAACATTGATCCCAGCAGCTCAATTTCATTATTTACGGAGAGAATGACCAAAAGCAACTTTGCGGCACCATCCCTCTGTTTCAAGTATAATAACAACAACATTGAAGTCGACTTTCCACTTCAGCAAACCACTGCATCCTCAACATCCTTGCGCAATCACCTGAGATTCGCACCCAAAGCTTCAAATCTCCTAAAACAGACCCATGTAGTTTCGATCCGCCGTCGCCTCTATACTTTCATTACCGACGTGAGAAAAACAGAGGGAGTCGTCACGTGAGAAATTGAAGACGAGCTACCGTGCTTCTGCAAGCAGACAAGGACGCGAGAGAGAAAGAGACCGGATTTGAGAAAAATAAAGATCGAATGAGAGTGAGGCAAACACGGCTAACCTGTTTTTGTTCCCATTTTCTCTTTTTTTTTATTATTATTTTATTTTCATCTTTTTTAATTATTTTTTATTTTTATTTTATTTTAATTATTTTAAGTTAATTTGGGACTTATGGGTTTCTCAAGCCCATTACCTTTGCACCTCCCGCCGGTTTTTTTTAGTTTGCTTTAAATTAATTTCAATTTAGTTTTGTAGTTTAATTAGGCTAATTAGATAATTATATTTATTTAATTAAAATTAATTAGAATTGTATTAATTAGATTTTAATTTATTTAATTTTATTTTTAATTAGATTTTAGTTATCTATCTTTAACTAGTTAGTTTTTTAACTAGAAATTAGTTTTTAGAATTAGGTTTAGTTTTTAGAATTAGTTTAGTTAGTTTTATTATACTTAACCATTAGTTTTTTAATTTAATTAGTTTGTCTAGCTATTTATTTTTTATTTATTTATTAGGATTTTGGCTTATTTAGATTTTTTTATTTAATCTTTAATTTAACCTTGATAAATCTTTGTTTTCTTTTAATTGATTTTTGATGTTCGTTTGTGAGTTTCAATTCTTGTTGCGTTTAGCCATGTTTAAATCCTGTTTTCTTTGTCCTATCTTTTGAGTGTTTCATCTCCCTGATTCCAAAGGAAGGAGCCCCCTTATTGACTTCCATGTCATATCTTAGCCTAACTTTAGGTCCTTATTTCCCATGTTTCCTTTAGCCTTAGACTTAGAGTTGTCGTGCTCTATTTAGTAGTCCCGTCATGGACGTTCACTTCTTTTACTGTTTAACTTAGTTTAGAGTCGCCGCACTCTATGTAGGTGTCTCACCGCAGATATTTACTTTTCCCTTTGAAACCTTGACCACAATCAAGAGTTCCTCACCTCTATTAAGGGGAACTACGATTGCTCTGATTCCATTCTTGTCAGGATACGTAGGCACGAGATGCGATGTCTTTGCGAGCAAACTTTGTATGTACTTTAGATCTTTACCTTAGCACATTTTCCCTTAGCAAGCAACTTTAGCATAACACAAATACTAACAAGAGGTTCGTGTAGAGTACTACAGATACTTAGGATGCTAACATCTTCCCTAGGTATAACCAACCCTCGAACCTTAGATCTCTTAGCTGTGTTGTTACATAGCGCACTTAGGGTTTTCTTCGATCTTTACCCTTTCCTCTGGATAAATCAAAGCTTGATGGTGAACTCCATGATTTGTGATTCAAGTTAATTTGATAGCTTAATATCCGATTCTCACCGCGACAGAAATGACAACTTCACTAGGGAAATTCCCTAAGAGGGTTAAGCCCACCTTGTTTGTATTTGTGTTTGTTATATGTTTGCTTGCTTGTATATTTGTATATATCTGTACATATATATGTTTGTGCCTGGGTTTTTCTGGATGCAGGGTTGTTACCTTGAGTGGCGAGGATAAGTCCTACCCGGACTTGAGTGCACCTATGATAGGAAGGTGGTATATTCAAGAAGGCTTATAGGGAGTTGATTCTCGACCAAGCTGATTTAAGAAACCACCGCTCAGTGGAGGCCCTCTTGGGAGTAGTTTTATTGAACGAGTATTCGTGAAAACATTACTACTTTCAACCTAGGAGCATGTGACACTGAGGACTTTTAGTTACTATTTACCCCCACTTGGCCTTTTAGGACGTAGTGCGATGGCTATGAGGGAGTAGTCCCGAAGTAGTTGATACGTGATACTACAATCAGACGAGACTCTCTTGAGAATATTATTAATTTCCAAGTAGTTGGTGTGTCGATAATATCCGAAAGATGGGTCGATGGCTTTGGGAACTTTGTTAGAACCCGTTGTGCAGGTGCTTTACCCCTAGTACACATCCTGTGGTTGATTATTTACCCAGACCTCATGTTGTGATCTCGAGCCTTTGATCATGTTATGTGTGTTTTGCATCCTATCTTGCATTGCATTGCATTGCATTTGCATCTTTGCATGGTTCATTGCATACCTCTATTTGTCCAGTAGCTCATGTCCAGCTGTCTTCATCTTCCAGTGTGCCTCTGAGTCGTCAAACTGATTCCTCGACACTGATATCAGACTAGAGCTAATTATAGATGCAAGATGTCAGAGCAAGAGGTACACAACACAAAAATCCGAATGGAGATCGACGAGTTGAAATCAGGCATAACTAAGCTCACCGAGATACTTCAAGTTCTGATGGCAAGAGGAGAATCTTAAAGGACTGTCATTCAGGACGTTACAAATGCTGATCCTTCTCTTGTTCAAATGCCACCATCTACTTGGCCAGAGTTTAGTTTACCTTCTAACTACTCTCCACCCCTTGCGTCCACTGCTATGATTGGCCATACTATCAGACCGGTTTTTCAAGCTCCAGTCTTTGCTGAGCCCAGACCTGTTGTCCACACTGTTAACCAGACTGTCCGAGCTCCCTTTGAGAATCCTCTCTATAAGTACAATGCTGCCAGTGCTCAAGGGGAAGACCATGAAGATTTTGTTAAGCCTGAGATTGTCCGTGAACAGTTTCAGAACATAGATAAAAGACTCAAAGCTGTCGAGGGTACTGACTTCTTCAAGGTAGATGTAGACAATATGTGCCTAGTTTCCGGTCTTGTTATGCCTGCTAAGTTTAAGACTCCCGAGTTCGTGAAGTATAAAGGTCACTCATGTCCAAGAGCCCATCTGGTCATGTACTTCCGAAAGATGACAGCTTACACCAACAATCAGAAGCTGCTCATCCACTTCTTTCAGGACAGTTTGAGTGGTGCCTTTCTCAAGTGGTATATGAACTTAGAGCATAACAGTGTCCAGTGTTTCCAAGATCTCACCAACGCTTTTATGATACAATACAAATACAATCTGGACATGGCTCCTGATCGCCGTCAACTTCAAAATATGTCTCAGGGTGAAAGAGAGTCGTTCAAGGATTACGCTCAGCGTTGGAGAGAGTTAGCTTCCCAAGTTGAACCCCCTCTAGCGGAGAAGGTGCTAAGTGGAATGTTCATGGATACTCTGTCCCCCTTCTATTGGGAAAAGATGATTGGGAGTGTCTCTTTAAACTTTAAATATCTGGTGACTATTGGCCAAAGGTTAGAAGAAGGATTGAAAAATGGTAAAGTATCCAAAGCTGTTGAATCTTATAATGGTGCAAAGAAATCCTATGGGAATTTCCAGAAGAAAAGAGAAGATCAGACTAATGCTATCATGATTGAAGTAAGAAGGCCTCTCCCTAGACCTCAGTTTGTTGATCATCATGTTGTTGCTGCTGTTGCTGCTCCACGACTAGCTCAAATTCCTAAACATCCAACTATTTGACAGAACTAGTATCGAAATAGGAATCAATTTGATCCTATTCCCATGACATACACAGAACTTTATCTTGACCTGATTCAATAAGGGCTATGACTACAAAGACTTTGCAACCTCTTCTAATCCTCCTCTATCTGGATTTAGGGCTGATCTCCATTGTGCTTTTCATGAGGGTTCCCCAAGCCACGACTTGGAGAATTGTTATGCACTGAAAGCCAGAGTGCGTGAGTTGGTTAGAACTGGAATCCTTGATTTTAAGGATAGTCATCCGAATGTCCAGAACAATCCCTTGCCAGTGCATCAAAAGTGAAGCTTCAGTCCGACTTCAGCAGACTATCTTCTTAAACACTAGTGCTTCAGACAAGACGACTCCTCTTTGTACTAATTTAGTCACTAGACTTTTTGTTTCTCGTTGTTTGTACTTTCTTCCATTTTGTTTAAGTTGTTTGCTTTTAATTAGTGTTTGTACTTTCATACCAATGAAATGAGCAATTCGACTTTTGATTTTAATTTATTTTGTCCATTATTTGCATCTTTATGCTTTATCTTTTAAAATATGCACCTTTTTGTTCAAATTTTTGATATGCAAAGATTGGAGGGAGGATGATGAAAATGTTATACACATAACTGATGCCAGTATGCTTTCAATCAAAATTTGTTGATGATGTAAGGCATTGTTTCAATCCCTAAACACTGGAGAAATATGGAAGTTATTCCCTTGTCACCCCTTTGAGCCCAGAAGTTGGAGTTTCGTTCTTAAAAAAAACCCGCAATCTTAACCTGGGGCATGGGTATTTCTCAGTTAACTTGGTTGTGTGGTTCTGCAATACGCCTTTCATGTGAAGGTTTCATTCACAAGTTTTCCTTCGCACACCGCAAGCGAGTGTTGGAGATGTCTTTTAAGTCGATGATGGTTCACCGTAATCATTAGAGCTAGGTTCACTTTCTTCCAAAAAAATCAAAAGAAAAATCCCGCTAAGTCAAAACCTATGAAGGAGACTTAGGCAAAACTGGGGCATCCCGCTGACTGTAATCTTCACAAGAAACAGTTCAGGCAAAAGTTAGGGATAATAAAAAGAGGAGATCTTTAAGCCATTCACCATGTAAATCCTCAATGTCAGAATAACCAAATGTTGTAAAGAAGCAGTGACTGCCTTTTCAAAAAGTCTGTTGATTTCTAAACCATCATCATGGCTGTCAATCAGTGCAATTCCTAACCTATTGGAACCTGAGTGAATAGTATGAGTTAACTGAGCGTAGGACTGAAGATCATCACGTAGATTGGGTGGGCACAAATAAACTTTGAGCCTTTATCTTTTGTTTCTTAAACCGTGAACCATGCCACATTACAACCCTCAAAAGACCTAACTCAAGCAAGGCTATTTTGAAAGCATACTAAAACAAGGTTGCGTAAGCTGACTCTAAAAGATTTTGCAAATCAATTATTTTGGCATTACACCTTTGCTTTAAACTTTGAGTATTTTGAACCGCCGTGTTCTGATACGAAACTCTTATACTTTGCATATTTCAAAAGTGATTTTTGATTTCAAAAGTTTCATGAACTTTGCATTACCATGTTTGTATGAACACTTTTATTTGCAAATTGGCTTTCCTCTCAAGGAATTTTCAAACATTGAGAAACTTGGTCAAGTGATCCTATCAGGGGCAAGTTCCTTCTAAATCCTGTTGAGAATTAGTTTGAGGTTTGTTGCTCAGTGTAAGTCCTTCTCAGATTTGGTTTATCCAAAAGATCTTTCAAGACTCAGACTGGGGTAGACCTTCTAGGGACACAGTAGCACAATCATCTACAGAATCAGATAAGCTGAAGCAATTACCAGCTCATCTATAACAGTCAGCTAATCTGGGCCAGTTTACTTGAAGAATCCCCAAGCAGCTCTCTATCTTTCCTACAAAGATCATCTATTTGGTACAGTTTACCAGTGTGACAGAGATGTGCTTAGCAGTAACATCTTGGATCCCTAAGCAGAATGACATTGATCTCCGTGTTGAGGAATCGGTCTTCCAGTCTTGTCATCTCACCAAAGGAGTCGAGCCTTGTCGTCGGCGTCTGCATTTGCATTTCATCATATATCATCTGCATAATTCATTTATCATATGCATATTATGAGTGTTTCATCCTCATTTGCTTTTCTCCCGAGGTCGTGTTGTTATCCATGTCTTACCTTGTTGTCAAAGTCCAACTCACTTGGCACCTACCAACAGATTTTGTCGTGTATATATGATGTTCTTCCAGATATAACATTTCTTATTCGATCATTTTTCCGATATGTTTGTTCCTCTTACATCCAATACCATTCTTAGATATTGTGATTATACCTTTCATTCAAAGCCATTATTAGATGTCTGGTATCTTTTTATCCAATGCCATTCTTGGATGTCACCCTCGTGTCTCTCTTTGATGTTTTTCCAAATTGAGTCTTTGTTCTGATGTTCTTCCAGAACTTATCTGATGTTTTTCCAGATATTTCCTTTGATTCAGATGTTTTTCTAGAATCTATCCGATGTTTTTCCGGATTTGTTTCTCTCTCTGATGTTTTTCCAGATTGAGTCTTTGTTCGGATGTTCTTCCAGAACTCCTTTTGTGTCTATCTGATGTTTCTCCAGATATTCCCTTTGATTCTGATGTTTTTCCAGAATCTTTCCGATGTTTTTCCGGATTTGTTTCTCTTTCTGATGTTTTTCCAAATTGAGTCTTTGTTCTGATGTTCTTCTAGAACTCCTTTGTGGCTTATCTGATGTTCTTCCAGATATGTATTCAAACCTTTTCCCGTACATTTAATGCTCTTCTAAATGTTTCGGATGTACCTTTAGAATCTTTGTCTTCATCTAATGCTCTTCTAGATGTCTTCATTTTGTTTCTGGATGTGTCCCAGAGTTTATTCGATGTTTTTCCGAGTATCTCTGGTGTGTTTCAGAGTTTATTCGATGTTCTTTCGAATGTCTCTGATGTTTGTTTCTTTGTCCCTGATATTTCCCAGATTTCTCCTCACCTCATTCGATGATATTTTGAATGTTGTGACTCTTTTTCATCCAGTTTCGTTCATGGATGATGTCTGTCGCCTCCTCGGTGCTGCTGTCTTTCCTCAGTGGTTACTCTTTGTGTTGACTCTGTCACGTTTTGCTTTCGTGTTTGTCTGCATTTTAGCACCTTATTATTTTCATCATACTAGGTTTCATGGCATGTCAGCATCGCATATTTTTCTCTTGTCCATAGCATAACATGTCATTGCATCTAAGGATAAAATTTTTGGTTATCTGTATTTAAAAACCTTTCACCATGATTTCATGAGGATTTTCATCACTCATGTCATCTGGTGAAGATATTTAAATAGGGGCAACAATCATACCCCAATATTTTACCCTCGGATCCTTGATCATGTCATATTAGTTCATGTCAACCTTTTTCCTTTTTGTTAGTTAAATATTTCATTTCATCATTATTCGTTTTTAGTCGATTTTATATTTCCATTTTAGAGTTTGTTTTTTTTCCATTATCTTAAGCATTATTTAGAATTAATTTTAGTTTTTGATTTAGTGTTGTATTTTGTTAATATAGCGCCTTTTTTTAGGTATTTTCTTTTCTTATTTATTTTGTAATTTAGTTTATATTTTTGTCACATTTTTTTTAGTTAATTAAGTTGTGATTTAGAATATTTTTTTATTTATATATTACTTTTAGATCACTTTTAATTTAAATTCATTCCTTAACTATTATTGTTGTTTATTTATTTTATTTTGTTATTATTTTATTATTATTATTATTTTTATTTATTATTATGTAATTTATTTTTATTTCATATTGTCAAAATCTTTGCCATAAGTGGAAACAAGCAAACCATATCACTAATCCCATGCGGTTAATTTGCTACAAACCATCCTGTACCACTACATTCCAAATTTCTGTTGCACATTTGCACCAATTTCAGTAGCATCCAAAAACCTTGCCTGCTTTTTGCCAAAAACACTTCTATGCTACACTCTAAAACTGAACAAAATCTGCAAAAAAACAATACACCAAAGTGTACCCCTACATCACACACAATCTTTTTCTGCAACAATTACCACCAACACAGACCTGCATCATTGACAATCAAGCCAAGCCAAAATTCTGCTAAACCAGTTTATGAAAGGGACTGCAGTTTGTATAGACCTGCCATTAGAAAATAACATGTTATAACTGAAATTCTAGGTACCCAACAGTGGATGTTATTACGGATGTTATGACATCCACTATAACACAGACTACAAAACTTAATGACAAACTATAAATGAAAAAAGTAAATGACACAAGTAATTGTTTATCCAGTTTAGTGCAAACCACACCTACATCTGGGGGCTACTAAGCCAGGGAGGAAATTCACTATTAGCATAATTAATTCAGAGTCAAACAACCAGTTTGCACTCTTCACTTAAGACCTACCCAATGATACTTCAGCCTAACACTAGACCAGAGTTACCCACTCACTCCCCTCAATCACAGCAGTGATATCAACCAATTCAAAGTTACAAATGAGAAATTGAAGACACACTTTAAACAGATCTTGATTTTGTTTCACAGCTTCAATCAAGATACACAACACTCTTTCTTAAAAGCTTAGAGTGACCCACAGCTCAACAATACTAAACCAATGCAATTATACAGCAGACAATTGCTTGGCTCATAAGTATTCCTAAGACACAATACACACGTGAAGAACCACTAATGCAATCAGACTTCTTCACTCACAAGGTACACTCTTCAATCTCTACCTGATTAGGCTAGATCCTCTATTATTTATAGCAGCAGATTGTCTTTGGGCCTTCGTGCAGAAGTTAGGTTTACCCAAGATAAACCTCTCTTCATGAAACTGCGCACGTCCAATTAGGTCAGGGGCATTCCGTTTTATCCTCAACAATGCCCGATATGTCACCTGAAATAACTAGGCTTCCAAAAATGTTTCCTAAAGTATATCCTGAGCTAATACCAGAAACTAAAACCTGTGCGCCCTGATGTCATACGCTTGATGTCATAACATTCAGCATGACATCCAACTTAACTCACTCTTAGCTATCTCAACTTACCTCGCAGAATACCCTTCATGTATGTCATAACATCAGTTATGACATTCACACATACTCCAATGTTTTTCCACAAAATGCAGCTAATCAAAAGCATCTACAAACTCCCCCTTTGGCAAATTTTTGGCTAAAACACTCTATTACCATATAAGAGATCACAAGCAGTAGAAATCATACCATATATGCAGGAATGCTACTAGGTAACACCACACACATATACATTACCATATCAGAGTCATCTTCACACCCTAAGTACTACCTGCTAGTCCAGACAGTAGGTAACACAATAATCTGTGGATCATCTTGTGATACTCCCCCTCAAATCATGTACAACACATCAGTGCAACCACAACCTGCACACCCTGCAGTCACACAAATTTATCCAGACTGCTCTGGATTATGGATGTCAGGACATTCAGGATGACATCTTGAAGAATACAATCACCTGTTAGCCTAGACTACATATGTCACAATTTTATCTGGAACATCCCGTGCTACACCCCCTAAAAAGATGCACAACCACACACATTCTACAAACACACTGCAGACACACACACACTACTAGCAGCTATACTACTACTAGGTTCCATCAAGGAACACACATATCTTAGCAGCTTCAGCCAAAACTCACACAATTCTAACATACATTCCTACACATATTAGGAATTCACACATCAGCAATAGCATCCTGTTATCACACCTTCAAGCATCTTCAGTTCAAACATGCACAGTAGCAAACATGTTCTCATACATATTAGCAGCAACACCGGTAGCACACTTAGAGCAGCAACAACAACCAAGTCCTCCACCATGATCTTCCATCTGTGAGGGACACAAATCTAGCTCTGCTGTTATACAAATCTAGTCCCGCTGTTACACAAATCTAGTCCTGCTGTTACTACCACTTCTCCCCCTTTTTAGCCACAAATTTAGATCAAAACTAATTAAATAGTATAGATCAAAATAAGTATGGAAGCACAAATGTTAGGGGTTATTACAACACATTGCTCATGAAGAGCAACACAAATATTTCATGCTGTCAAATTAAAACAAAAATCTAAGCAAGGAAACTAGCCACACCAACAGTAGTTCATCATCAGCCCAAGCAAACCATCACAGCAAGCCACCAACACAACCATATTAATCTTCCTCCTCAGAAGAGCTGGAGTCACTGTCATCACTATCTGTTGAGACATCCTCATCACTGTCATCCGAATATTCCTCTAGCCTAGTTGCACCAATGGAGCCATTTGCGTTATCAGAGCTGTGAGGAGGATCAATGTGAGCAAGAGGAATGGTTATGCCACGCACAGGTCTCCCTGTCTGGAGAATCTTATTGACAATTTCCCCAATGGATTTTTCCACGTATACCGAGCCTTCCCTATTTTTGATTCGCCTAAGTTCGTCAGCAGTGGGAGGAGGATACTTGCTCTTGGACTTTTCAGCAATGGGAGGAGCATCTGCTGAGGATTTGGGAGGGGTCTTGGATGAAGAGGCACCATGATGGAAAAACATTTTGATGTTGAGCGGAGACTGAGAATGAAGGTCTGAGAGAGATTTTGGAGAGTAGGGAAACTGAGCGAATTGGATGAGGAATTTGATAAGAAAATTGGTGTGGAATACTAAGCTTTACTGGTCAAGGGTGTGGAATGTATTAAATACGCAGGTTGGACTAAGTGTTTTCCAATAAAACATCGTTTAACCTGAACACTCCCTCTGGCCAGTAATTGCTATAGGTCCTCATACATGCAAATTCCCAATTTTCCTCTTAGATTCTCAAATTGAGTAGCATCTAGAGCCTTTGTAAAAATGTCAGCTAGCTATAATTCAGTGGACACATGTTCTAGGGTGATCACTTTGTCTTCCACAAGTTCTCTTATAAAGTGATGCCTGATATCAATATGCTTGGTTCTGCTATACTGAATTGGATTCTTGGAAATGTTGATAACACTTAGATTGTCACAGTACAATGTCATGACATCTTGAGTAACATTGTATTCAGTCAACATTTGCTTCATCCAGACCAGTTGAGAACAATTGCTACCAACTGCTATGTATTCAGCTTCAGTAGTGGATAATGAGACACAATTTTACTTTTTGCTGAACCATGATATGAGGTTATTCCCTAAGAAGAAACATCCACCATAGGTGCTCTTTCTATCATCATCACTTCCATCCCAGTCAACATCACAATACCCAGATAATGTAGGATCACACCCATGAGAGTAAAGTATACCATAATGTTGCGGTGAAAATTGGATATCAAGCTATTAAATTAACTTGAACCTTAATTCTTTTACAACCGAACTTTATTTTATCCAAAGGAAACGTCTAAAGAAAGAAAAACCTTTTTCGCGATGTAACGACAACGCTTAAGAGATTCGGGGATCGGGGGTTGTTTATACCTAGGGAAGGTGTTAGCACCCTAAATATCTGTAGTACTCTACATGAACCTTTTGTTTGATTGCTTGCTAAGTTTGTGAAAATGTACGATGGATTGGGAAAAGATATGAGTTGAAACCCTAAAATTATATACACTAAGTTTGCTCGCAAAGACGTCGTATCTTCTGCCTACGTATCCTGACTAGGATAGAATTAGAGCAATCGTAGTTCACCTCACAAGGGATAATGAACACTTGATTATGATCAAGGTTCAAGGGGGAACAAACATGACAATGTTTGTGTGGAGTTTGACAAAACTCCCTAATCTAAGTTGTAATATTCAAAAGGGGAAGTAAGAGATCATGACAATGATTCTTACACAGAGTTGACGAACTCTTTCCTAGGGTTCTAGTTGAAGAACACTCCTAGTACAGGTGGGTCTTTTAGACTCAAAGCAAAGTCTAATGGTTTCTAAGATAGGATTAAAGTGACTTAACAAAGTCGAGGGAATGGGTGAATGAATTATCCATAACATAAGAGTTAAACGGACAGACTTTCCTTTGGAAGTATACAGGGGAGGCAACTGGGTGAAAGCTAACAAGCTTCATTACTTGGGGAAAGAAAACAACAAGAAAATTAATAACATGATAAAGGCATATTCATGGTGACAACCATTAAATAAACATATGGAATGATAAAGATGAATAAATGTGTTTTCAACTCATTTCTCATTTCGTCTCTCTCATTCCAGTTTCCATCTCGAGTCTTCAGCACATATATAATACCAGAGCCTGTGCTCGCTAAAGGATGTATGAAGTAGAAGAAGAAAACGCAAGACTAAGATCTAAAATTAAAGATCTTCGAGGGAATGTGAATAAACTCATGGAAAAGATCCAAACCTTGACTGCCAGAAGTAAGCCTCCTCAAATTGTTGTCATTTCAGAGATCATAGGGTCTTCCGGAGGAACTCAACCTATGACGTATGTGCCTTCCACATGGCCCCCATATGGTTTACATCATGATTTTGTGCCATGAAATGGAACAATGGGGCAATCTGTGTAGCAAACAATCCATTTGTCGTTCTATATTGAAACACGACCTGTCATGCACACTTCTCCACAAATTGTTGTGCATACCATTCCATACACAATTGTTCCAACTTGGATTGCTACACAATATGAGGACTATAAACAGGTGTATCATGCTCCTGATTTAGTCACTATAGGCGATGATGCAAGAGACGAAGACCTTAGGGAGGTAAAAGAAAATTATCAAACCCTCGTGAAATGACTCCATGCAATAGAGGGTGATGACGTTTTTGGGACAACTGGTAAAGAGATGTGTTTGATTCCTGGTTTAGTTATCCCAGCCAAGTTCAAGACATCAGAATTTGATAAGTATAAGGGGTATACTTGTCCAAAGATCCACCTTATCATGTGCTATCATAGAATCGTTACACACGTGGATGATGACAAGCTGATGATACATTGTTTTCAAGACAGCTCGAGCGGAGCATCGTCCAAATGGTATTTAAGTCTCGATCAAGGAAAGATTAAAAAGTTCCAAGATATATCTGACGCCTTTATCAAGCACTATAGATATAACATGGATATGGCGCCCGATAGGAGACAATTGCAGAACATGTCGCAGAGAGACAAAGAATCGTTCAAAGAATATGCATAGAGATGGAGGGAGTTAGCCTCTCAGGTTGAACCCCCATTAGCTGAAAAAGAGCTTGCTGAGCTATTCATGGATACTGTATCGCCTTCCTATTATAAGAAAATGGTAGGAAGTACATCATTAGGATTCTCTGAGCTTGTGGCCATAAGAGCCCGAATCGAGCATGGTTTAAAGAGTGGTAAAATCGCGTCTGCTGCTACTACTTCCAGTAATGTAAGAAAGAATTAGGGGGGTTTCCAACGAAGACAAGAAGGCGAGAGTAATGCTTTGTCTAGTTGTCAGAAAGGAAGTCTACCAAGGAGAAGACCTCTACAACCTACTTCTTATCAACAACCTTATTTGGTTCAACCCAAACCTACATTATGAATACCATCAAGGTGCTGCAGGGCACGATCTAGATGGATGTTTCGCTTTAAAGGCAAGGGTTCAAGAGGTCATCAATTGCAAGATCTTGCCTTTTAAAGATAAGGGTCCAAATATTGCTAACAACCCTTTTCCCACTCACAATGGACATGTTTCCAATGCTATCGAAGAAGTTTCTGATGAACATGTTGTCAAAGATGTCAAAAAATTGAAAACCCCGTTGAAAGAACTCCATTCTCGTTTGGTGGAGTCTTGTTTGATTTCAAAGAAGCATGGTGGTGTTGATGAATGCTTCGTCTTTGTAAAAGGATGTTCTGTGGTTAACCATGATATACAACAATTAATGGATCAAGGGATACTTAAAGTCAGTCGCACAAGAGTTGATAAGGACATAGCGGTGATTGAACCTCATTTTGACATACCACTAACATGGGAGATTGAGTACCATAGTACACCAAGTGTTCCGCCAAAAAGAGAATATGTATATATGGAAATAGTGATTCAATCTGCTCCTCTTCCTTAATCTAATAATATCCCAGTTCCATGGTGTTATAATGTTATTGTCTTCATAAATGGTTAAGAAGTGTCCTTAAGGGACCAGTTTGAACAAATCTCTGGACCTGACATATTCAATATTGCTGAAACAAGTAGAATGATCTGTAACGGTCGTGTCTTTGGGCCTACGCCACCTCCAAAAGCTATTGAAGAGATAGTAAGAGAAAAGATTACTGAAATTCCACAATCCCACAAGAAGCTGGAAATTGTTGATGAAATAATATTTGTTGTACCCTAAAATTTGACCACCTCTTTTTCTTGTTTGGCTTATGTTTCATTGCATTTTAGCATCTTGCATTTGCTTAGCATTGTTCTTACAGGGGATCAAGATTGTTTGTGTGCCATCCAAGAAGAAATTCTTATTGGATTCAAGCTCAAGCAAAGGCATTGGTACAAGTCATTAAGTGTGTGTTATCATCATGAAGTTGTCCAAGCTCCTTGAGAGGAGAGGTGTGTTATAGCTCATTTTTTAGAACCACCAGAGGATTTTGTCAAGAGTTCATGAGGTCCAATCATTGTTTTAAGCATGATGTAGAGGTTTGTTGAGTACCTTAGGGGCTATTGTGGAGTGAGAATGGTCATTCAGTTCATCTACAAAAGGGCTAGGCAAAAGAGCTGGAAATTAGGGCTTCACATAATCAGGATGGACCTTTTCCTTAGAGAAAGACTTGTTTCCATGACCACCCATGTGTCCCAAGGTGCTTAGAGGTAGAAGATTGATCATCAATTTCAACCAGAAGAGCTTCAATTGGTCAGTCAATTGCAAATCAAGGGATTTGAGGAAAAGTTAACTGTGTAGTGAAAACGTCAACTCCTAACTTTTTAAGGTCAAAATCATGTTCCTCAAGTTTAATATGACCAATGGGTAAAATTTGACAAAGAAATGTCAAAGGAATCATCAAAAATCAAGAAGTGTTGAAATTTGCCATTTTGGGAAAATTAGGGTTTTAGAACCTTTCCATTTATGGAAAGTTTCATGTGTGAACCAGCCACTTTCCAAGCCATTTTTCTTCATGGTCAAGGTTTCAGATGAACTTTTGTTCAACATCAAACATATTCCTCATGTTCCAAGCTTTCTTTTGAGTACTAATTCATCACCATATGATGTTTGAAGCTCAAGTTATGTTGGTTCAAAGTTAGGGTTTTCAATGATCTCAAAATTAGCAAGTTTGGACAGATTTTTGGATCAACTTTCCAAGCCAATTTTCACCAAGCTCTTGTTTTCAAATGGAATTTTGTCCCACATGAGAATTTTAGGTCTTATTCCAATATTTCCATCCATTACTAGAAGTCTCTCATAGGATTTTTGAAGCTCAAGATATGGATGTCCAAAGTTAGGGTTTCAAGTGGTTCAAATTCATAACTTAGAAATTTTTTCTAAGTTATTCCAAAGCAGCTTGCATGACATGACTTTCAACCTCAATTTCCATGATCTTCTAAGATGTAAACCAAGATGAATTTAACATCAAAATTGTTCCTTGCCATGCAATCTTTAATTAGAGCTCAAGTTCTAAGCAAGATGAGCTTGGTGCATCAAGATACCATGGTTCAAAGATGGTGGTTTGGACATTGTTTTAAGGCATGATCTTTAGTTGATTTTGGGCATGTTTCACATTTCAGCCATGCAGCATTACCAACTTTCTAAGCCATACACATAAGTTAGCAAATGATACACTCCAAAATAATGCCAAATCAAGACCAACCAAGGTATGTACCATGTTGGAGCCATTTTGAATTTCTTGCCCAAAGTTGGAAAAGACAAGCTGCCACTACTCTGAATTCACACTCTCCTTATGATTTGTTCCCTCCACTAAAACAAGACAGCCACAAAATGCAAGTTGCTCGTGTGTGAGCCATGATCCACCATTGAACCAAAAAATCATGTTGAGCATAGCATCTGATCCCTTGAGATTTTACCATTGTAAATCCTTCAAAATCCATTTTTACCTCATATATAAACTAAAAGAGAAACCCTAGATGAGAGAGAGCCTCATTTGTGTGAAATTTCAGAACTTGCCATTTCTTGCTCTCTTTGGTTTTTCCTTCGAAACTCACTCCATATTGAGCCATTCAACAAGCTTTTTCTCAAACCATCATCACCACAACATCCTCTCTCATCTGCTTGCAAAAGAAACCCACTGTGTGCACATTGCTCCTCAACTGCTCAAATTTGTTTGGAGGTTTAGAAGGATATTCAAAGCCATTCAGACCTAGATCAAGCTTCTACAAGTTCCAAGAATTCATTTTGCATCTTTTGGAGGGTTTTCAGCAAGCTTTGAAGAAGCAGTGAACATACTCCACTAGGTAACTTCTTGCACTTTTTCCTTCCATTCTAGGCACATATTAGAAGCATATTGAGTACATCTGAAGTCCTACTTATGTAGGTATTATTTTCACATTGATTTGGTTGAGTTTCATGGAGTTTTGTGTTTTGACATTTCAATTGTTTTCCTTCGAAACACTCTGTAAATGACATTATTTGTAAAATTTGATCGTGGATTTGGAATCCTCATGAAATTTGGAAGGGAGAGGTACCACTTTCCTCCATTTCTGGGCAAGTGTGGTCCAGCTTCGATGGCCTCTCACCGGAGAAGATGACCGGAACTAGGGTTCCGGCGTCTGGAGGTCAGGGATGACTGACTTGGCCTTGGACCATCTTTTTAAATTCAAATGTTGTGCGTTGTTGTGTTTCTGTTGGCTAGCTCATTTGACTCAACGCCACGTTAATTAATGAGGTGCCAACTTGGCATCTGAACTTGGAATTGGGCCTTGTTCATTTGATTTTCGCACCCTTCAGTTTGGGGCCCAAGGCGCGTTTCACTAAGATTCAGTTCATCCTTTTATTGCTTTTGCACCCCCTTTGGGTTTTATTTCTTTTTTATTTCATTTTCTTACTTGTTTGTTTTTATTTATTTAAAAATAGCTCTGATTTTCATAAAATTCACAAAAAATATTTTCTTGACATTTTAACATGTTATTTAAATTTCCAAATTTTTATTTTTCATTTCTTATTTATTTTGCTATTTTATTTGGAATTTAAGATTCAATGTGTTTCATAATGTATACCTAGTTTTGAATGGACCATTTGAACTTCAATGCTAAATCCCCTAGGACCAAAATTTCTCTCCCACTTAGGTGATGGATTGAGGAAGTTTTAAGGGTTGATTTGAAGTATTCATGATCATGGTTCATTTGGTTTGATTTGCTTTTTATTGAGCCTTGACATGCACTCGATAAGGCGGAACGTCATTCCTTCTTGGATTTATTTGATGGTGCCTTGAGTTGATTTTGCTCATGAGGTTTTGCATGCTATTTCTAGATTGATCAAGATTGCTTGAACATTTTATTTGGAATTTATTGAGATTTCCTCCTATTTTTAGTGATTCTTGCAAGTCAAGTCACTTTTATGGAGTGTTACACATACTAGTTTGACCTAAAACTTTGGGATATGATCATGAGTGATCCCATATGCACATTTTGAGCTTTGTTGGTTCATCTTAACATACTTGAGGTGTTGTTTCATCTTTTCATAGGTCATTTGAGTGTGTTTCTTGCATCATAAGTTATCCTTTGAAACATGTTTCTCCACTTGTCTTAAAGTGTTGAGATTGTTAGAACTTTGGTTCTTTCACTTACCATGGTCATACTTATGCTTTGCCTCTTGTTTTATGTTTGAATTGGGATTATTTCCATTTATGATTCACTTCTGCCCCATGGGGTTTAGACACTTGTTCATGATAATTTGATGCTTATGCTTGCATTTTGAGTTTGTCATGAACATTGGTGTTGGTTTTGCATTGTTTGTTTGCCTTGTTTTACTTGAGTTTCAAAGAATTGTATGGTTGAGAGGTGCTTGTGATGGTGGCTGCCCCACACTTTTTCCTCCCTCCTTTCTTTGTATGTGCATCTTAGGATATCATCATTCCCTCTTGATGATTGATGGTATATGGTTGTAGGAGTTTACTTCTCCCATTTCATCTCGTCTTTTTTTGGACTTATTTAAGTCCTTTTGTTTAAGCGTTTTGCTTCATCTTTGTTGCATCATTGGTATTTGCATTTCTTCTTTGCATCCTTGCATCTCTTGTTTGCATTGTTCCTTGACTTGTTTAAGTCAATTCCTCTTCATTTTCATTTCATCTGCGAGTGAATTATCTGTTGTTTACTTGACCTTTTGCCATGATCCCCCTAGGATTCCTAGGCTCTCTGTTTAAGATGGGAGTAGGAGAGACATTAGGTGTTCAATCCTTTGCATGATAACATTAGGATAGTTTCTTCCCTTATATCCCAACTTTAGGAGCATTGCGTATGACAACATTAGGGTCCATTTTCCCCTTAGTATATGTCTTTCTCTTCTCATCTCCTAAACAATTCAAAACATCTAATAAAGGATAATATGTGTTGTACACTACGAGCCTTAAGTAATTGAGGAATGATGGTTGGGGGCCTCCTCTCAACTGTCTAGAGTGTTTAGCGTATGCCCTTTGGGCGATATGTGACGCATTCGCTCTCAAGTCATAGTCTTTAGTGCAACATGAGTTACAAACTTAACTCAATTCACTTCTTGTTTAAAAAAACACAAAAAAACAAAACATCAAACCTTTTTTATCCTTCGGGATTAATTGAAAACCATTTTCAGAAAGAGTGTGTTAACTCTTGGTTCTACCGCAAACAAGTAACACCTAAGTCTCCAATGGTCGAGCAGCAATACACCTAACTACTAGAACGAAGGTTTAACACGACTCAGTTAAAACACTTGAACCAACGTGTGGTCGTGTCATCCCAAACTACGTTTGCTCTAATTTCTCATACCAGACGAGGATATGTAGGCACAAGACGACAATGTCTTGGCGAGCAACCTTCCCCACCTTCATCCGTAGTTTTTCGAACTACGTTGACTCTAACTTTCCCATTGCACGAGGGAATACGTAGGCATAGAGTGACGATGCTCTATCGAGTCTCTTTTCTTTTCTTTGTTCCTGTGAGCATATGGTTTAGATAGTTTTTACACCCGTAGATAGACAACAAGCATGGATACCGTTGAGTACAACGGACGTGAGGGGTGCTCATACCTTCCCCTTGCGTAATCGACTCCCGAACCCAATATTTGGTTGCGATGACCTATCTTCTCCTTTTTTTGTAGGTTTTCTATGATCGTTTCCTCTCCCTCTTTTGGGATAAATAACTAATGGTGGCGACTCTTCTGTCTTTGTCGGCCCCTCCTTCACAGCGATGCGACAATATCGCCACGAGAAGCTGATAAATTTTTAAGATTAATCAAAAGAAGTGATTATAAGGTGGTGGACTAGCTTTACCAAACCCCTTCGAGAATTTATGTGATCTCATTATTGTTTCATTCAGAAGCTCATAAGAAGGCCTTATTGAAGGTATTCATACAGGCGAATGTATCACAAGGAATCACCATAGATCAATTCAATGGAATTGTGTCTAACATTACTGCCTGCCATACTTTGAGCTTTCATGATGGAGAACTTCCCGAGGAGGGAATAAACCATAATTGAGCTCTGCATATTTTTGTGAAATGTCTGGATGATGTTTTGGCACGAGTGTTAGTAGATACAGGGTCGTCATTAAATGTAATGCCCAAGTCTATTTTGGCCAAACTCTCTTATACAGAGACTGTGATGAGACCCAGTATGATGATTGTAAAAGCTTTCGATGGATCTCGTAGGGATGTGATTGGAGAAGTGTATTGCCCGTACTGGTAGGCCCACATATTTTCAAGATAATTTTCCAGATCATGGATATCAATCCAACATACAATTGTCTATTAGGAAGGCCATGGATCCACGCTGTCGGCACAATAACATCCACACTTCACCAAAAGATGAAATTTGTGGTAAATGGAAAGTTAATCGCAGTGTCCGGCAAAGAAGATTTATTGATCAGTCACCTTTTGTCGTTCAGATATGTTGAAGCGGATGAAGGAGCATTTGAAACTTCTTTTCAAGCTCTTAAAATTGCTAATGTTGTTTTCTTGGAGGTAAAAGAATAAGATATTACGCTGGATCCATCATTTGCTTCTTTGAGAGGTGCAAAGACAATGCTCGAGAGAGGTAGTACTGAAGTTTAGGGCCAAGTGATTCACATTCCTGAGAAGAATAACCATTTTGGGATGGGATATGAGTCCCAAATGAAGGAAGGTTTCCAGAGTTCATCCGAAGCTAAGGCAAGGAATTTCCAAGAAGTGTTCCACAGTGGGGGATTCATCCATGATAGTTGATGCATGGGGGCCGATGTAGAAGATGATGCAATTGATTCAACGACACCATTCCTGGTGTATCACAACACAATTAACTTGAATAACAGAGAATAGATTGACCTACCTGAAGTTTTTTTGTTCTCAAAGTAATTTATTTCCATTTTCTCAAAATCCTTTTGCTCTTCCCAAGGCTTAAGGATCATATGTAGGGCCCCCTTTATTTCAAATGATTATCATCATTAATAAAAAGCATTTTGTTTTTCATTCTTCCCTTTTTCTTTTATTTTAAAAGAAAATGGCAACCTTTTCGAAGCCACAAAATTTTTTTTATCTTCTTGCATTTACTTTTCATTTTTCTAAAATCAACATTAAAAATCATGCAGAATAATCAATGAACCTGTTGAACTTGATAATGCTACAATCCCTCCTGACTTTGAGACCCCTGTAAACCATGTGGAGGAAAAGTGCAAGGAAGAATCTGATCTTCCTGAGGAATTAGCAAGGTTGTTAGAGCACGAGGATAAAGCTACTCAACCTCATCAGAAGCCTGTAGAAGTCATCAACTTGGGAACATAAGAGGCAAAGAAAAAGGTGAAGAGTGGTATTGTTCTTGAAGATGGCGTCAGGGAGAGTTTGGTCAAGCTTTTGCATGAATACATAGATATGTTCTCCTGGTCATACCAAGATATGTTGGGTTTTGGCATAGGTATTTTTGAGCACCGGCTACCACTTCGGCCAGAATGCCCACCAGTGAAACAAATACGAGATGAGCAAGGCCCGATATGTCCATCAAGATCCAAGAAGAAGTCAAGAAGCAGTTTGACACAGGGTTTCTAGCAGTGTCCAACTACCCTCAATGGGTTGCTAATATTGTGCCCGTCCCCAAAAAGGATGGTAAAGTAAGAATGTGTGTGGATTACAGAGATTTAAATAGAGCTAGTCTGAAGGCTGATTTTCCTCTTCCACATATTGATACACTAGTGGACAACACTGCTAAATTCTCCATTTTTTCCTTAATGGATGGTTTCTCAGGCTATAATCAGATCAAAATGGCACCTGAAGACATGGAGAAGACTATGTTTATTACACCATGGGGAACATACTGCTACAAAGTAATGCCTTTTGGGTTGAAAACATTGGGGCAACCTATCAACGAGTAATGGTCACCCTCTTCCACGACATGATGCACAAGGAAATTGAAGTGTATGTCGATGATATGATAGCTAAATCACAAAGTGAAGAGGACCATATTGAACACCTGCGGAAAATGTTTTAATGGCTATGGAAGTTCATATTGCACCTAAATCCTGCTAAGTGTACATTCCATGTTTGGTCAGGGAAGCTACTTGGTTTTATTGTTAGCCAACGTGGAATTGAAGTAGACCCCGATAAAGTCAGGGCTATTCAAGAAATGCTTGCTTCACAAATAGAGAAAGAAGTCAGAGGATTCCTAGGGAGATTAAATTATATCTCCAGGTTTATCTCTCATATGACTGCTATGTGTGAGGCTATGTTCAAGCTGCTGAGGAAGAATCAAGTTGTCCAATGGGATGCCAATTGTCAAAAGGCTTTTGAAAAGATCAAATGTTATCTACAGGAGCCTCCCATCTTGGTCCTACCTGTGCCTGGGAAATTGCTCATCATGTACCTCACTGTGTTAGAAGATTCGATGGGTTGCGTACTAGGGCAAAAAGATGAATCTGGTCGAAAAGAGCACGCCATTTATTACCTAAACAAGAGCTTTACTGACTGCGAATCAAGATATTTGTCTATAGAAAAGACCTGTTGTGCTTTAGCATGGGTTGCTCGTCGTTTAAGACAATACATGATATGTCATACCACTTTGTTGATTTCCAAAATGGATCCCGTAAAATTCATCTTTGAGAAACCTACTCTAAACAGAAGATTGGCTCGTTGGCGAATGCTGTTGTCTGAGCATGATATATAGTATGTCACCCAAAAGGTAATTAAAGGAAGCGTATTGGCAGAATATTCAGCGCATCAGCCGTTGGAGGACTACCAATCCATAAAGTTTGACTTCCCTGGCGAAGATATCATAGCTATAAAGGATTGTGGGATCCCAGACCCTGACGAGGGACCTGAACCTAGGGAAATTTTGAAACTTGCATTTGATGGTGCTTCAAATTCCAACGGACATGGCATTGGAGCTATTTTGGCCTCTCCTTATGGTAATTTCACCCCTTTTACTACAAGATTATGCTTCAGTTGTACGAACAACATGACAGAGTATGAAGCCTGTATCCTAGGTCTTGAAGCCGTAATTGATCTTTGCATCAAGAATCTTGAGGTGTACGGAGATTCCGCCTTGGTGATCTACCAAATCGAAGGAGACTATGAAACTCGTGACACTAAGTTGGTCCCTTACCATGCTTACGTCAAAGAATTGATGAAGTACTTCGATACCATAACGTTTCATCACATCTCAAGAACAGAAAATCGAGTAGCTGATGCTTTGGCTACGTTAGCTGCCATGTACCATATCAGGTTCCACAATGAAACCCCACTTATTGTTATAAGGCGGAAGACCGAACTAGCTTACTGCCAAACAGTCGAAGCAGAAGTTGATGGCAAGCCGTGGTTTCATGACATCAAGTGCTTTTTAGAACGCTGAGTACCCATAGAATGTTTCGACCATGGATAAAAAGACTCTGAGGAAGTTAGCATCCAATTTCTTCCAAAGCAATGGTGTTCTATACAAAAGAAACCACGACATGGTGCTACTCAGGTATGTAGACAGAAATGAAGTTGACATGTTGATCAAGGAGATACATGAAGGGTCCTTTGGAACACATACTAATGGGCATGCCATGGCTAAGAAGATCCTAAGGGCTGGCTGTTACTGGTTGACAATGGAAGTTGACTACTTTCGTTATTCCAAAACTTGCCATAAATGTCAAATTTACTCTGATAAAGTTCATGTGCCGCCCATTCCTCTGAATGTTTTGACTTCTCTGTGGCTATTTTCTATTTATAGCATCAATATGATTTGAATTATTGAACCAAAAGCATCTAATGGGCATCGCTTTATTCTAGTCGCCATTGATTACTTCACAAAATGGGTAGAGGTTGCTTCCTATGCCAATGTGACCAGACAAGTGGTTGCTCGTTTTCTCGAGAAGGATATTATCTGCCGATAAGGAATTCCAAGCAAAATCATCACAAATAATGGGTCAAATTTGAACAACAAAGTTATGAAAGAGATGTGTGAAAACTTTAAGATAGAACACCATAACTCTTCTCCATATCGCCTAAAGATGAATGGAGTTATTGAAACTGTGAATAAAAACATTAAAAAGATCTTACAAAAGATGGAAGTAACTTTTAAATATTGGCATGAGATGCTACCTTTTGCTTTGCATGGATATCGGACATCTGTCTGCACTTCAACAACGACAACCCCTTTTTCCTTGGTATACAGAATGGAAGCAGTTCTCCCAATTGAGGTAGAAATCCCATCGATGAAAGTCTTGATGGAAACTAAACTTGAAGAGGCTGAATGGATTCAAAACCATTTTAACGAGTTGAATCTCATTGAAGAGAAGCGTCTGGCTGCTTTATGTCATGGACAACTATATCAGAAGCGACTCAAGAAGGAATTTGACAAAAAGGTCCATCTTCGAGAGTATAAGAAAGAAGATCTCGTGCTCAAGAAGATTTTCCCTGTTTACAAGGATCTACAAGGAAAATGGGCTCCAAATTATGAAGGTATATTTATTGTTAAGAAAGTATTTTCCGGTGGAGCCTTAATTCTTGCAACGATGGATGGCGAGGAGTTCAATAAAACAATAAATTTTGATGTAGTTCGATTGTATTATGCCTAGAAAAAAAACACAGCCGCTAAGTTGAAAACCTGAAAGGGCAACTTAGGAAAAAAGGGCATCCCAATGGAATGAAAACCCGAAAGGGAGGTCTAGGCAAATATTAGGGATATAAAAAATGTCAGCTTGGTAAGATGAAAACCCGAAAGGGAAACTTAGGCAAAAAAGAGCATCCCGGTGGATTAATAAACCGAGAGGGTGGTCTAGGCAAAAGTTAGGGATAAATAAAAGGCTAGTGCAATATCGAGAAAATCTAATAAGCGCAGAAGGAACAGGGGCATGAAGATCAACCTAATTGTTCTCTTCAAAAGCGAAGTTCTAGGGATCTTTATTAGTTATAGGGAAAGTATCATTTATTGAGACTCAATTTAAACCTTTCCTTTTTTCCATTTTCATTTTTTTGTTTCCTTTTTAATATCACATGTGGAGCCATGTTTTCATGCGCTACCATATTTTAAATAACATTTGCATTTTACTTCTCGATTCATTGTGTTATTTATCTTTCTTTTGCAAATGTCCTTTATTTTTGATGATATAATTTTGAATCTAAGCTATAACCACATGTTAAGATACATAAATTCTTTGACAATTGAAATAACTCAAAGGGAATATGATCTTTCCTCCAGAGACCACGAAACTACAAGACGTTTGTGGAACACTTCTGAAATGATCCCTAAGGAGGACTTGGTCTCATCATTTCCCAAGATACTTTGACGAAGTCTGTCATGTTAGACTATGGCACGGATCTAGAAGGGGGGGTTGAATAGATCCCTATTAAAAATTGAGTCGGTGCTACCAATTAAAAATTGGTTTTGAAAACTTGTTTTAAGTGCGGAAGCGGCCGAGGAAAATATAGTCTAAAACGAACGGTTATTGGAAAACCGGATATGCGTTAAGCCTATGGATTAATGACAATATGGAAGAAGAATAAAAACACTAGTCACACTTATCAATGATCTAATTCACTTGTTGGGATTCCTAGTTCCAATGATTTAAAGAGCAAACCAAAACTAGATACACAAATAAGATAATTTTGGTTCAGGCAAATTGTCGAACACTTGGTGTGCAAAGACACTCCAAGTGATATTTATGTTGAGTAAGTGATTCCAACTAGCCTAGTACAATGTCTTATTGTACTTTGGATTCAAAAACAGAGTTTCAACCTCTTACTCAATTGATATCACAGTTTGACAACAATGCTTATACTAAAATCACTTATTTTAAAGCTAAAACGAAAATGCTGAAAAATAGAGAAGACACATATTTGGTGAGGTAGTTTCCCCGTCGTCCTCGCTTCGGGGTACGTCTGCCCTCAATTCTAAAACTAGAATTGAGATTGATTTAATAGATATCACCTATTGAATGTAACCGTTTATACAAGGATTGAACAGCAAATTTACAACAGAATTCTTAAGACGTTGAATGTTGCTTCCACTCCTTGCCCCTTGATTCAAGATAAATCAAGTCCTCCGATCGTTGTTGATAGACCTCCAATTCCAGCCCCTTTATTGAATAACCCTCAGTTCTTTAAACCTTCGGCCCGACTGATCTCAACTACAACGAATCGAACCCGAGATCTTCCCTTCAATATCACTGAATCCGCTACTAGATTGATGAAGACTTCCTCTTCACAATCACCTTCGCTCAGCTGACCCTTGATGAAGAATCTCGTCCAAAAACCTCCAAAAATCAAACCAATCTTGGAGGACAAAACCCTAAAGGTTTTATTCAAGAAAGAACCTGTCGCAAGCTTCAACCCGAACCAGATTACCCAATCTAGGCTTCGAACCTTATCACCTTTAATCACTCACAAGGCACTTCAAAAATGAGTGTGTGTAATTGATGTGTTGTGAGATGTTGAAGATGAAGATGATGAATCTTGGACACCTATTTCACTCTTTCTTTGTACACTTGAATCAATTTTATCAAATGTTGTTTGACATAAGTAATTGACTTTGTATATATAGTAACAGACCAACCAAAGGCATAACAGCTTTTTAAATAATAGTGGGAATCATTTAAAAACAGCATTTCCGCGCGAACGGTCGACCATAGCAGGTCTATGCGTCGACTCATGACCTGCAGATTTCAGCAATGTAAAAAAAATTAACAGTATGCGTCGACCATAGGTCGGCGCGCGCTGACCCGTGAGAATTGTGAAGGCTTCATGCATCGACTGATGGTCGACTCATGGTGTCCATGCGCTGACCAGTGGAAAACTTGACTGGATGTGCGCTGACCAGTGGACAACTTGACTTGATGTGCGCTGACTGGTATGGTCGACTCAGAGCTGTAAAACCTGCAAAAAATCGTTATTTATTGCTTCGTGCGTTTTGTCACGACTGAATATTTAGCACGTTTTTTGCAAATGATTAAATGATGAATTAAAAGAATTATAGGAAGGATATGATATGTTCAATATTGCAAAATATTGCAATTGTCTTTTGGGCAATATTGACAGCTCCTTGTTGATCCGAGGTTGAACTTTGTCATCATCGAAACTCGAGAATATATGTTGTGTAACTGCTTGCCCTCACATGTCATACCTGAAGAGCATGTTCAAAACATCCGTTCATTTTAACTAAGTTGCTTCTATGAGTGTTAAGGAAAACATAATGGTCATCTTTACACCAAAATCCTCTGTGTTTGTCACAATGATCCAATCTTTTTCTTGCATGCACCCTGCTTAGGTCGTTGCAATGTCAAGCATGTCGTGTCATCTCTTTTTTGTTTTGTCCAATCTTGCTGGCACATACTCAAAAAGATACTTGTCAAAGTTTATATCTTTTGTCGATCTGAGGATGTTCCGGATCATATACCAGATAAGTCTTGATTCAATTACCTTATTGTCTGAAAAAATTTCCAGATATCCCTCCACATGTTGTGTTATCAAGTTTTACTGCCAAATTTGGATTCCGTGCAAATCTGGAACTTTTCTTTTATACTCTGCGTGAATCTGGAGTCCTTTGTTTGTTTTGTGCGAATCCGAAACTTTCATTTTTATGTTTATGCGAGAAGCATTAACACATCTCTCTTTTTGTACTCTATGCAAATCCGGAGTCTTTTTTTCGTTTTGTGCAAATCTCGAACTCTTTTTCATGGTTATGAGAGAAACCATACATATCATCTGCATTGTTCTAAGTAGAACCATAGCCCATTTGATTTTGTATCACTCTGTGCGAATACTGAGTATTTGCTTTTCTTACTCTGTGCAAATCTAGAGTCTTTTCCTTGTATACTTTGTGCGAATCCGGAGTCTTTTCTTTTATTACAGTCAACTATCTTTTTGCTCCGTGCAAATCGAGAGCATACCTCTCATTCCAATTTATCAATAACCTTTGGTTTATTTTGTGAGAAGCCAGAACTAACCATTTTCCTCAAGTATCACTAGTGGGTCAGTCTACCTTACTTTTTTCAATCCCCAGCAAACCTCATTGGTAGTAATCTCAATAACTCCCATAGAGTATGTCTCATATTTCACCGATAACATAGAGTCTTGTGTACATGTATTCATACGTATGCATGGAATCCGAGCATTTTTTTGCTACCATTCTGATGTTTGCTTGTTTCGTTCACTTTGGCGTTCATTCCCCAAGTGGTCGGGTTTGCCGTCTCTCTCCAAGTAGGGTCGTCAGCTTTAAGCATAAAGTGCACATCCTTTCTAAATTTCCCGTTGAGTTTGATCCTCATGGATTATAGATTCTTATATTATCTTCTCCATGTTTGGATAAGATAAACCCCATTCGAGTTCATTCCTCAATGGTTGGAGTCTTTTTTGATCGTTTCTTTCTAGCTTGGTTCCTAGATTGATCTTTGGTCTGTGGCAAGTGTTACTTTGGTTAGGTCGCCAAACCTAGTTCAAACGTGCATTTATTTTGCATTGAATTTCCCATGAAGAATATTTTACAAACCCGTATTGCGGATAGGTGGAAAGCTCTTTGAGAAGCTTATCCTCTTCCAATGATAGGTGGCAATCTCCCTCGAGAAGTTTGTTTCCTATTATGCTAAGTGACAATCTCTTTTGAGAAGCTTATCCCCTATTGTCAAACAAGTGGCAGTTTCCCTCGAGAAGCTTGTTTCCTGTTTTACTATTGCGATAAGTGGCAATCTCTTCCGAGAAGCTTATTCTCTTTCAACGATAAGTGGCAATCTCCTTCGAGAAGCTTATCCTTTTTTCTTCGAACAAGTGGCAATCTCTTTCGAGAAGCTTGTTTCCTTTCTCCTTTATCATGATAAGTGGCCATTTGTCATACCCCAATTTTTTCCCCCTATATTCCATCATCATTCTAGGAGTATCACCATTGATTATCTAACCTTAACCTATTTCAAATTTGTCTTTATCAAGATGCAGATGAATAGGGTTTCATACAATCAAGAAATCAGGGTTTCTAGGGATTGATCAATCAAGGTTTTGGATTGATCCTCCATATAAAAAGTCTCTATATCATCAAGTATATCACATGTGATCAAGAATGAGTCCAATTTGAGGTTGTTACCAAGAGAATGGAAGCAGTGCAATGCAAGAACCCTAATTAGGGTTTCTTGTTGGAAAAGTCAATTGTAGTTTGACTTTTGGTCTAGAAGGTTTTCCAATGAGGTAATTATGGTCCATGAGGCTCATATGACTCAATTAAGTCTACCCAAGAAGTTTCAAGGCCTCAGAGAACCCCAAAACATTAGCAGTTGATTCAGAGATTTTCAATCGTTCGGTTCGTCTATTAGAAAAGTCAACTCATTGACCAATAGGGTTTTACCCCAAATTAAAGCCAATATTGTTTCTAACATCTTTTCACATCTAATTATGAATTTTGGTGGTAATTTAATCAAGAATTGATAGATAACTTGCAAATCAAGAAACAAGGGTAAAGTGAAAAAACCCTAATTTTGACCAAACTTCAAATGGTCATAACTTTCTAACCACACATCCAAATGGAGTGGTTCAAAGCTTTTTGGAAAGGTCTTGAGGAGACTTACAAAAGTGTCATACTGACCCATGAGCAAAAAATGAATGTATTGGGAGTTATGGATCCATCAAGTTGTGAAGGATTTTAAACACTTAGAAATTTTGAGGTTTCTTGACTTGTAAGTCAAGAATTCAGTATTTTCATAAGGGGTTTTAACCTAGTTTCAAGCGGAATGAATTCCTAACTCAAACAGAAATGTTGTAGTATCTAATGAGGGCTTTCTAAAAAGTACAAGTGGGTTCCATAACTACTCATGGTTAGGGAGAACTAAAGCTCACAAGTTGGCAAAAACTCATTGTTGCAAAACCAACTCAGCATGGACATCTTGATTCCAAAGCCTCCCAAATCAACTCTAATCAAAGGTTAAACCTCATTTCTGATCTCCAAATTGCTAATGGAAGTGTTTATCACCATATGCCACAAGCTTTGAAGGAAATCATTGTTTAATGCAAGTTGCAAGAATCAATAGTGAAGAAAGAGAAAAATGGTGGTTGCCCTTCTTCAAACCACTAGCTATGATGCAACCAGTCACTTGCTATCCCCTCAAGCATGATTAAAATGACCTATAGGGCATGGATAAGCTCTTTTTAGGGTGGCTTAGGTCAGAAATGCAAGATTTCATTGGTTGGCACAAAAATTTCAAAATGACAAGGCCAAAATTGGCATTTGGTTCCAATCTGCCCATGCCTCTCCTTCAAGACCTCTCCCTATAAATTTAACCTTATTCTCACATCAAAAGGACACCGGTTGATTTCTAGAAACTAGCTAGAACTCTCTCCCTCACTCAATCACCAAGTTTGTGCAAAATTTCATCAAGTTTTCAAACACCTCCAAATCTGTCTTGCATTTTCCATTCTAAAATCATTTCCAAACATCCTCAAACTCAAACAAAGCTTCAGACACATCACAAATGATGTGTTAGAGCTATCCAAGACCTCACTTTAGCCATAAAACCATCCAAGCCAAAATTCAACCTCCAAAACCTCATTTGTTGACTTTTCTACATTTTGAAGAGCGACCTTCAAACCATTGCACTTCTTGGAGCTTTAAGACCACTCACACGTCACATTTGACATATATAAGTTGTCCATAATCAATCCACACTTCTGTAAAAAGGATTGAGCAAGTTGGCTTTGAAAATCCTTGATTTTTTTGGTGTTTTCTACACTATCAAGGCATTCTGCCCACTAGCTTGCTTGAAGTTCACTTGGAGCATCTTCTTATCATTCTTTGAGTATTTTTAGACCATCAAAGACCTTGAAAGATCTCTGGTTTTCTTTCCTCTCAAGTTTGCAACACAAGGCTACAATAGGTAAGTTTTCAACTTGCATTTTTCATGCCATCTTGAGTTCTGACCATGATTTTGTATTGAACATTACTTAGACATGTTTTATGTATGTTATGTGTCATGTATGAACCATTTCTTGCAACAAAATGTGAATCTTTTGAACTGTCAAAATTCAGGTCACAAACTAGGTCCAACTTAGTCACTTTTTGCATTTTAATTCCAATCTGCCAAACTACTTGTGCATTTCTTGATTTATTTTGTGCCAAACTCTATATGTGATATATTAGTGATGTTTGTACACTTTTTTCACAAAGCACACCACTACGCAATGTTGTTTACATGTTCTTGCTTTTGGTTGTCACCAAGCATGGCCTACCAATGATGCTATCGGGTTTTCTTGTGGGTTCATGGTATAAAAAAATGGTACCATTTAATTCCTTGTCAAAAATACATAATTTGTAACTTTTTTCACCTCATTTGGTTAAGTTTTGACTGACTTTCAATTCTTCATGCAAATGACCTAAAGTTGCCTTACCTTGTCATGACCTAGTTTTTCCCTCTTGGTGCACCAACTTCCCATGATCATAACTTGCTCATTTTTTATGTTATTGATGCCATTATTTTTGAAAAATACTCCTTAACATGTCTATTTTCATTGATTGAAAAAATAATTCAAGGATTTTTATCCTAGAAATACTTTGGTCCACTTGAATAGCATGTGTTTTTTAGGGTTTTTACCTTGGTGTTCTTGAACGTTTTTAACTTGTAACTTGATTTTTCTTGTGAGATTTTTCTTGTTTGATTCATATATGTTTTATAAAATGTTTAAATGTTCAAATTTGTTTGATTAATTGCCTTTCTATGTTCATGCTTGCTTTTGTGAATGCATACATGTGAAAATGGTCTGTTGAACTTCATCTATGACCTATACCATGATTCTTGATGTTGTGACCTCTTGAATGTGTTTACCATGTCTTATTCTACTTGCTTATGTGTTTTGTTATAACCATAACATATTTAGGGTTTGTTTCTTGCCTTTATGAATTCTTGACTATGAATGGTATACCTTGAATTTCATCTGTGACCTATAACATGATTCTTGATGTTGTAACCTCTTTAATATGTTTTTCATGCCTCTTTCTACTTGTTTATGAGTCTTTCTAGAACCATAATATGCTAGGGTTTGATTGTTGACTTGGTTGTTACCATGAAACTTGCTTACTTTTCTCCATGAATCCATGAACAAATACTTGGATTGTTGTGACATTTCTTGTATTCTTGCTTGTTTGATTGTTATCAATACATGTTTAGATGGTATTATGTTGTTACATTTGATCCTTATAACATCCTTGATTCAAGTTGTAACTTTTTTGCATAAATCTTGTTTGAATGTTATAGATTAACTTGTTGTTGTTACACATGTTCTTTACTTGCATTGATGGTTGTTACCTCTATTTCTTTGTGTTGATCTTGACTATTGTTCATGTGTTGCTATATGCTTACCCTAATCTTTCTTGGTTGTTACCATGCTCTTCTTATCTTCATCATGGTTTAATGAATGTTTATGTGTTTCTTTGACTTGGTTAAGCCTTCCCCAAGTGATGGAACTTGTTAGTTCTCATCCAGTTGCCTTCTCTTTCTCCTATTCCAAAGAAAAGTTTCTCCATTGACCCCCAGTGGTCATAGTTTGCTCTTAACCTCCCTCTGACTTTGTTAAGTCACCTTAAACCCTAACTTAGTCAGCACCTACTAGCCATTAGACTTTGCTTAAGTCTAAAAGACACCCTTTTACTAGGAGTGTTCTTCAATTAGAACCCTAGGTTAGAGTTTGTCAACTCTATGTAAGGATCATTGTCATGATTACTTACTCCCCTCCTGGCTTTTGTCAAAGTCAATCCCCTTGAGTGTACAACATAGAATAGAGAGTTTTGTTAAAATTTATACAAGCATTATTATGTTTGTTTCCCTTTGAACCTTAATCATGATCAAGTGTTCATCAAACCTCAGTGAGGTGAACTATATTTTTGTTTCCCTCTGATTCTATCCTAGTTAGGACACGTAGGCAGAAGATGCGATATTTTTGCGAGCAAACTTAGAAACATCAACCCTAGGTCTTTACCTCAAAAAACCTAACCTTTATCCTAAACCATAGAAATTAGTATAGCATACAAACATACAAAAGGTTTCTGTAGAGTACTACAGATGTCTAGGATGTGAAATACCTACCCTAAGCATAACCAACCCCTGATCCTCGAATCTCTTAGTGTTGTTGCTACATTGCAAAAGGTCTTCCTTTCTTTAACCTTTCCTTTGGATAAATCAAAGTCCGGTTGTGAATTTATTGAATTAAGATTCAAGTTAACCAATAGCTTGACATTTGATTCTCACTGCAACAGTATGCTTACAATCATTAAATCCTCAGAAGAATTAAAACCCTTGTGGCCTTTAAATTCTCTTCTAATCTTCAACAAGAGTCAGTTTCCACTTAAATTTTCTCAGCCTCCTCTTAGGCTTCATATAATGATTTCCCTAGTCAGCCTTAATCTTGGGCTTTATACAAGACATATATAACACTCCCCAGTTGAGTCAATTTTTAATATTTCAGCTTCAACCTTGGGCTTTGATCAAGGCGCAAAATTCAGTATCCTCATAGATAAGACTATGAGTCCTCTTTATAGAAGGATATCCCTTCTATACATCACATTTCAAATCAAATCAAACATTCAAATCAAACTGTTTTACATAGAGGAGGATGTGGCATTACTCTAGATACTTCAAAGTCCAAGTTAAAAGCTTGTTCCCTTATGTTAAAACTCATAAAGGAGGATGTGGCATTACTCTGGATATTTCAAAGTCCAAGTTAAAAGCTTCTTCCCTTATGTTTAAACTCATAAAGAAGGATGTGACATTACTTTGGATTCTTCAAAGTCCAAGTTAAAAGCTTTTTCCCTTATGTTAAAACTCATGAAAAAAGATGTGGCATTGCTCTGGATATTTTAAAGTCCAATTTCAAAGCTTCTTCGTTCATGACATTTCACTTCTTCTATAAAGGAAGATGTGGCATTGTTGGATTCCACATACATCCCAGTTAAAGCAACTTCTTTTATAATCTTTTTCTTCAATGTTTGTGATGAATAAGTGAGATATCTCCCTCTAGAGATGACAAATTCTCTCTCAGTCAAAATTTTAGCTTCAATCTTGGGCTTAGAACAAGACACAAATACTCTTTTAGCTTCAATCTTGGGCTTTGAACAAGACACAAAAAATTATCCTCCCATAGATTTAGGAGGAACTACGAACGCTTTGATTTCTCAGTTTCCTTTTTGAAAATACGTAGGCATAAGATTGTAAAATCTTAGAGAGCGCACTAATAAAAAAACCTTTAGGTCTAGGTACCTACCAAAAACAATAGAAAACCATAAAACAACAAAACATTTCCCCAGACTTCACAAAGGAGAAACTTTCCTATTTAAACAGCAGGACAAACCTAAGCAAGCAAGTAATTCAACATTAAAAATATACAATAAAGGTTTTTATAGAGTACTATAGATACTAAGGGTATTAATAGCTTCCCTTAGTATAACAAACCCCCGATTCTAGATCTCTTAGCATTTGTAAGAATAAAATTTGCGAGCATAGTTAGTTTAAGATATCTTCCCCTTCCTTTTAAGCATTATAGGATAAACATTAGAAATTAGAAAGTAGCGCTAAATGTGGTAGTGGTCATGTCACGAAAACTGGAGCTACAGAAAAATGGTGACTTCGCAGGGGATAGATCTTATCTTATCTAGATGATTAAGCCTTATATTGAATATATTTTACTATTTAACATTTTCTTATTTGCTTTCTCATTCATCTGTTGTTCACCATCATATTAACTACTTATTTGCCATACTTGTTTAATTTATGTTTATCTAGGAATGTGATTAATACACATGTGGTGAGTCAAAAAGTCCTCAGTGGGCTTCAGAGCATATTCTAAGATAGGAGGTGGAAGAATCAAGAAGGCCTATAGGGAGTGAGTCCCAACAAAGATAACTTGAAAGTCCAACAAATCAGTAGAGGTATCCTTTTAAAATTACTGATGTTTAGCGAGCAAGTCGCGAATACATCACTTTTTCCACTAGGAACCCATGAAACTGAGGATTAGTAAACATTTAACTATTTGGCCTTTTTATGACGTAGTGCGGTAACTATCAGGAATATTTGATACGTGATACTACACTCGAATGAGATCTACCTTGGGGATATTACAGCTCTCATGAGTCAGTCAGTTTGCTGGTAATATCCTAAAGAAAGGTCAATGATTTTGAGAACCTTTGTTAGAACTCGTTCTACAGGTACAAAAATTGAACCCCTAGTACATGCCTTTGAGATGGGTAGATCCATGACCCATGCTCATGACAATGAACCCTTAAACTCGTGTTTTCATATACTTGTGTTTGCTACATTCATGCAATCATGCATTCATTAAAAAAATTCAAAAAAAAAAATCATTTTCAAAATTTTCAAAAGAACTGAAAAATAAGGTTGTTGCAAATATCAGAGAGTGAAATTGTGCTATGGATTTTGGTAGAAGAAAAACTCATAAGTACACCTTCAGGAACCCAAAACTGGAAGACCTGAGAAAACTAGGAAGGTTGATTACCAATCTTGAGGCTTTCAGAGCTAAGTATGGAGGACTTTTGCCTCTTTTAAAGGTCAACATGGTGGAAGGAATCCTGTCTACATTGGTTCAGTTCTATGATCTGGTGTACCATTGCTTCACATTTCTAAATTATCAGCTCACACCAACATTGGAAGAGTACTCTCATCTTATTGATTTACCTATCACTAATCAATACCCTTTCTCCGGTCTGGAAGAAACTCCCAAAGATCAAACCATTGTAAGAGCTACCTCCTTTGAAGTGTCAGATATCAAAGCTCACATGACCATCAAGGGAGGAATTTAAGGTCTACCAGGTAAATTCTTGATGGAGAAAACATGGTTGCTTTCGAGGATATCTTTGTTCTACTCATTTATGGGTTATTCTTTTTTTCCAACATTGACAACTATGTCGACATCGATGCTATCAAGATATTCTTAATCGAGAATCCGGTCACGACTTTGCTTGCAGAGGCTTATCACTCAGTGCATCTAAGGAATTTGTACAGTGGAGGGATGATTACATGATGTGCCCCGTTACTTTACAAATGGTTTATTTCTCACTTGCCCAAATCTGCTACTTTTTGGGATCTCAAAAGTGGTATGCGATGGTCACAAAAGATTATATCCCTCACTCACTCTGAATTAAATTGGTACCATTGGGTCTACAACATAATAAATATCATGACAGTTGTGGAAGTTTCCCCATTGTACCCCTCATTAGTACTAAAGAAGGAATCAACTACCACCCAGTTTTAACCCGTCGTCAGCTTGGTCACTCAATGAAGAACATACCATATAACATTCATCTAAAAGGTAATTTCTTTAAAGAGGGAGAAAATGACAGAGCACTTAAAGAAGAGATTGGACATCTTATTCATCCCCAGTAAGGGTCGAGTTTCATTTCTTCTACCAAATGGATGTTGGAATCAAGATGAAGATTTAATCTCTTTCCCCCAAGAAACGTGCTACATCCGGGAATCAAGATAAGATCTGGTTCTTTTCCCCGACAGGTTTTTACCATTAAAAACACCAGTGATGCATCTATTCCCCATAATGGTCGAGTACCTGGTTTTGTTCATCACCAGTTTGTGTGTCGTGTCTGTTTTGTTAGCATAAGCATAAAATTCATTCATACATAATATATAATCAATTCATACTCATATTCATATTGCATAAGTTGTGTCATCCACTTTGGTTGTGTTTAAACCCGAGTGATTCCACCTCTCCAATAGAGTTGTCAACTTTAAGTAGAAAATGTACATTCTTTCTACCCCCCCCCCCCCTGAGTTCGATCCTCATGGAAGTTTCACTTTATTCTCCTTTCCACATTTGGATAGGATAAAATTCCCAGTTTGAGTTCATTCCTCATTTTATTCTCCTAGACCACTTTGACAACTTGAACCTCTAAGAGAAAAGGACATCTATTGGACCCTTACTCTTCCATCAGCAAAGACACAATTTTCTTTCTCGAGTGTTGCGGTGAGAATCGGATGTCAAGCTATTAATTAAATTGAATCATGAATCTTTAAATATTCACCATCGAACTTTGATTTATCCAAAGGAAAGGGTAAAGATCAAAGAAAACCCTAAGTGCGCTACGTTACAACGAAGCTAAGAGATCGGGGAGTTCAGAGTTGGTTATGTTGGTGTAAGCCCTAGAGGCCAATACTTTTTGGTACTTGTATCAGATTATTCGTTTAATAATAAAAGGCATTTCTTTATTATGTTTGTCTTTCAGAATAATAAAGTCCCTAGAATAGTTAGTCTGTTTAATGAAATGTTAAGTGTGACTTAATCATGAGATCCCATTAAACATAAAGACATTATTCTTAAAATATCCGTAGTCAAGCTTTATTGCAAAGTGGGATAACATTAAAAGCATTGAGACTATTATGAAGATAGACTGATGATCACATCTCATGGATCATGGATAAAGAGTTATCAAGTCTTGACATAGGTATAAATATTAGGAGTAATATTTATACCGGATTGACCCGCTATGAGAATACTACATAGTATGTTATGCAAAGTGTCATAAGTTATTCTCATGGTGATAATGGTGTATTACCACCCTTCAACCTGAAACCACTATGGACCCTAGATGTAGAGTCGGGTGCTTTATTGCTGATCAAACATTATCCGTAACTGGATGATCATAAAGACAGTTGATGGGCACTCCACGAAGCATGCTGAGGGACATGAGTGTCCTAGATGGAATTTGCCAATCCTGCATAACAGGAGAAATGTCTAAGGGCCCAATATTGAACTGGACAAGGATGACACAGTGTATGCCTTGTGTTCAATATAGACATAGGGGCAAAAGGGTAATTGTACAAACATATATTATCACGAAAAAGGTTTTGTCAGATCACATGACATTTTCGTGACTTGGGTAGCAGTGATGTGTTGCTAGATACCGCTTACTGTTTATTATGTTAAATATATAATTTAATATAATTACCAACGTTACGAAATCCTACAGGGTCACACACATAAGGACAGTTTGATGAGAGATAGAGAAATCAAAGGAACACCGTAAGGTACGGTGCACTTAAGTGAAAAATAGAAATTCGGATAATATAATAATAATTATTGTTATTTTATAATGGTTATAAAATAATAATAAAATAAATATATTTATTATAATAATAGTTATTATAATAATATATAATATTATTATGGATCATGTGAATTGGGTTTTAGCCCGCAGCCCACAAGAGAGTCTATAAAAGGAACCCTTGTGATGAAGCTTTCACTTGATGCAATTTCGTTTTTGATTCTCTTTTCTCACTCAAATAATTCCGTTCGTAAGCAGCTAGCACTGTGACCGGAAGCTGTTCGTGTGGACTGAGTAGAGGCGTTGCACTTCATCAACGCTTGTGATCGCTGCATCAAAGATCTGAATCGCCACAAAGAGGTAACGATTCTATCACTGACCATGCTCATTCGTAAGGATCACTAAAGGAAATTTTTGTTTTCCGCTGCGTTTAGATCGCGATTTTCCATCAGGTTATACTAAGGGAAGGTATTAGCACCCTAAGTATATGTAGTAATCTACAGGAGCCTCTTATTTTTTAGTTGTGTTTGTTTTAATGTTTGTTTGCTAAGGGTTTTATGCTAAGGTAAAGACCTATGGGTTTGTACTAAGTATGCTCGCCAAGACGTCTCATCTCGTGCCTACATATCATAACAAGGATGGAATCAGAGCAACCGTAATTCTCCTAACTAGGGAGAGAACTCTTGACTATGGTCAAGGCTCAAGGGGAATAAGCATCCATAACAATGATACTTATGTAGAGTTAACACATTCTCTAAGTCTAAGTTGAAAGGCAAACTGAGGATTGACTTTAACGAAATCCAAAGGGGGAGGTGAGTACCCAAAGCAATGGTACACACATAGAGTTAACAAAATCTAATCCTAAATTCTAAGTTGAAGGACTCCTAACAAGGTGTGCTAGAGGTCTTGACTTAACAAAGTCAAAAGGGAAAGGTTCTCTTAAAAGTCCTAAAGACTCTAACAAGGTCAAAGGGAAACTAAAAGAGAAGATGAGCTATCTATGACATTAAGTCAAATAGAGAGACTTTCCTTTGGAACAAGGGACATGGGGGAAATCTTGAGGATGAGAGCTAACAAGCTACATCACATGAGGAATTTATCAAATCTTACATACATTCATTCAAACATGATGAAGATATAATAACAAGCATGTAACAACATTAAGCAAAGATAATAACAAGGTTACAACCAAGCATTATTAACAGAAATCAAACCTAATGGTTACAACCAAAGGTAAACATAGATGTAACAACACCTATAAGGGGATGATGATAAGGTTCTTACAAGACCAAACATCACAAGCATAAGTGAATCATGCATAAGTCAAAACATTACTTATCATGGCAAAGTTACAAGATCAACATGCATAAATCATAAAAATACTCAAGCATGAAACATGTATAAGTCAAAACATTACTTATCATGGTAAAAGATCAACATGCATAAATCATAACAATATTCAAGCATGGAACATGTATAAGTCAAAACATTACTAAAGGATCAAGATCAACATGCATAAATCATAACAATATTCAAGCATGGAACATGTATAAGTCAAAACATTACTTATTACAAAGGATCAAGATCAACATGCATAAATCATAACAATATTCAAGCATGGAATATGTATAAGTCAAAACATTACTTATAACAAAGGATCAAAATCAACATGCATAAATCATAACAATATTCAAGCATGGAACATGTATAAGTCAAAACATTACTTATAACAAAGGGTCAAGATCAACATGCATAAATCATAACAATATTCAAGCATGGAACATGTATATGTCAAAACATTACTTATAACAAAGGATCAAGATCAACGTGCATAAATCATAACAATATTCAAGCATGGAACATGTATAAGTCAAAACATTACTTATAATAGATATAAATCAAGGAGAGGTAACAACCAAAATAACTTGAACATGTGTGGGGCATGTGTGTAAACAATCATGTGATTTGTGGTGGATCATGTTAGACAAGTAGGTAACAACCAAACATGCAAATGGGATTCAATCAAGGATTGGTAAATGATGAGAAACATCTTCAAAGGGAAATCATGTATACTTGAACATGTTTTAAAGTAAACAATAAGTGTATGAGAACATTCAAGATAAGGTAACAACCAAAGTTCTAAGATATGCATTCAAACATACATTTATATGTGAAAGTCAACTTGAAAAAGATGACAACCATCATTTAACAACAAGAGTTGGAAAATTCATACATCAAGTGGGGTTCATACAAGAAATTTTGAGTTCATGCAAACAAGATATGCTAGGAGAACCAAGAGAATCAATCAATAGAAATCTCATAAAATCCTAAAAAAGCAACATACTTTGAATACCCACAAATGCAAGGGAAATAATTCTTCTTGGAATTTTCTTGACACAAATGAAAAATAGGCATTATCATGGTCATTTTGAAAAAAGAATGGGATCAAAAGGATAAAATCAAAGAAGTTATGATTAAATCAAATTGCAAAGAAAAACATGAAAATAAGTGATAAAAATACTGGAAATGCACTCTAAGGAACTTGAACCCACGCACCTAAGCTTATGACTCAAAACCTTAACCAACCAGCTACTGCGCACATTGTGAAATACAAGGGAAATAGAATAATATATGGTAAACATCAAATAAATCACGAAAATGAACAAAAAGGTTGATCCGCAGGATCGAACCCAGGTCTGGCAAGGCAAAGAGAGTACAAAGAGTGCATGGTAAACCACTAGGGTGGTGATACATCCATTGTATCACCCCCATCAATAAAACAATAAGTCCAACAATGAACTAAAGCCTTTCCAAATGCACCATGGCTGGCTGGGCAAGCTTCATCAAATCAGTTTTGCAAAAGGTACCATAACTTACTCAATTCTTCATGAAAACTCATGATCCAAAGATCAAATTCACTCAAAATTTCCCAACAAACTCAATGGTGCAGTTGGTTTTGTCAAATAACACCTCTATTTTAAAACCCAATAGTAGGATCAAAAAGGTTACAACCTTGCAATTTCTATGCCACAGTCATACACAACCAACAATAGCACTTAAATGAAGTTCAAACATAACACATATGGTGTATGGAACATGTTTAAACTTAAGGAACATCAAAAGAAAACATGGTTTGCAAAGTTCAAGATTGTATTGACTTACCTCTTGAAGACAAACTTGAAACTTTAAGAAATTTGATTACAAAATTTTTTTGTTGCTTTGAATAGCTTCAATACACCTCTAAGAACCTCTTTGAATGCTTGGATTCAAGTGGAAACTTTTAGAGCAGAATACCCCTTCTTCTTGCAAAATGTGAAAGATGGTCAATATGGAAATTCAAGTAAATGAAGTTACACATAGAAAACCAGGTCTGGAAAAGCTTGAGGGTGGTTTATGGAAGGTTTTTGAGGTGTTTGAAGGTTTGGAAATGGTCAGAATGAGGACTTGGCTTTAAAAATGCAGAAAGTCAAAGATTTTTGAATTGAGGTTTGACTTTTTTATTTATGAGGTTTTGGAGCAATGTGGTGGTTTGAACACCTCTAACACATGTTTTGTGATGTGTTAGAGTGATTGGATTGGAGGTTTTATGACTGTAAAGGGTTTTGGATGAGTTTTTGCAAGATGAAGGTTTTATTTCAAGTAGTGACTTGAAGACCAATTCTGATGTGGGAGCTTTGAGATGCTTTGAAGTGTGTTTTTCTTCTTTTTTTTAGCCCTCCTGAACCTTTTTTGAATCATGACTTGCACCTCTATTTATAGGGCAAGGTTGGAACCAGAATTGCGCAACTTGTTGGTTCCATGGTTTGGTTGAAATCCAACGTGGTGGTTTCGATAGTTCCCATGGTTCCAAGGCAAGGTACCATGAAATCTTGAGTAGTTGAGATTCTTTTCTGACTTTTAAGTGGCTTGAGTGTATAGGGGACAATTTGGAGGCTCAAGAAACTGATTTTGTGGGAAGGGCACGCTTTATGCACATGGAAGTCACACCTTTATGCCAAAACTTCCATAAATGGTATGAAACTAGAATCAAGGCTTAATCCTTTGTGTAATGACTTCAAAAGTGACTCAAACTTCTGATCTTAAGTAGATATTAAAGTTTCAAGGTTGTCACTCAAAGGATCTTGCAGATTTGGATGGTCTTGCAAGTGGTTCTTGGCATGAAAATGACTTAGAAATCAAGTTTTGGACCTCAACTTCTTCTCTTGGAAACTCCTAGCTCACAGATGCTATGAAGGAGTTCTTGTACTTTTTGGAACTCCCTAGACATGCTCTAAAACTTCCATGTTTTTAGAATTCCTTGAATCTCAAGGGATAATGGTTAAAATTGACCTTGAAGTTGACTGAAAATTGGAGCAACAAAGCTATCTTTAAAAATTCTAAGTGTTTTTGAAATTATTCCAAACTTTGAAGCTTCATAACTCAAAATCTAAGCATCTTTTTCTCATAGGTCACTAGGAGACTTTTGTATTACATTAGGAGATATACACATTGATCTTTAGAACTCATAAAATAGATGTGTGGATTGAAAGTTATGACCTTTCAAAGTTGGCACCAAAGCTAGGGGTTTTTCCACACAGAAAAAATCCAAGTTTTCTTCTTTTGCAAGAAACCTCTAAAATCTTGATTTCTCATTATCAAACTCATTGATTGAACATATCTTGATGAAATTTGGCTTGGATGCTCCAATTTGAACCAAAAGACCTAAAATTCAAAGGGTTGACTTTGTCAGATGAATTGTGAATCAAATGAATTCAACTGTGTGATCTTCAATAAAATTGTCACTTGATACTTCTCAAACATCATACGTATGCTCCAAGGATGTGTATGAACATATTGAATCATGTACCAAGGCTTGGGATCATGCCTAGGTCAAAAATCAAAGGCACAGTTCACTTTTCCTGACAAAACCTTAATTTGGGGGCCAGGTGAAATTGGGCTTCAATTGACTTGTAGTGAGATTAATTGGCACTTGATTCTTGTTGAATAAGCTCCTTGAATGTAGGGGAACCTTGATTTTATGATGATCAATCCAAAATATTGATTGATCAAGCAATAATCCTCTTGATTCCACAGATGCAAAACCCTAATTCAGATGAATTTCAACAACAAACTTGAAATAATGTTAGGGTTAGGAAACAATGCTTGATGCTCCTAGAATTATAATGGAATCTAGGGTTCAAAGTTTGATGATGATCAATCCAAAACATTGATTGATCAAGCAATAATCCTCTTGATTTCACAGATGCAAAACCCTAATTCAGATGAATTTCAACAACAACAAACTTGAAACAAGGTTAGGGTTAGGAAACAATGCTTGATGCTCCTAGAATTATAATGGAATCTAGGGTTCAAAATTTGGGGTATGACACCGGGTAAAGGAAAATCCCCAGTGAAAGCTTTTCAACAAAATCTCTTGGTAGCAAGGACATCACATCTCCCAACAAGAATCTACCGATCGACAAATGGAAGTCTCTTTCAGAATAATTTGTATATCTCCATCAAAGATAATTTTATTCCTCGTTGGAATCTACACCCAACAAAACAAGGGACAATCTTTTAAGAAGCTTGTTTTTGTCCCAAAAAATTTCCATTGGCCCGACAAATGGCAATCTCCTTCCGAGAAGTTTGTCCTCTTTCAATGAAAGTCATCAGCACCTCGAAATTGTTCTACATCACATGACATCCTCTCCGAATAAGTCTCGAAGGAAAGTATGATGAAACCTCCCTAAGCAAATGGCGTATCAATAGAGAATTTTACAAAACTCTACATTACAATTTGTGGCATTCCCCAATAAGTCTGCTATCAAGTTTTTTGCTCATCCTATGAAATCTCTCCGAAGAAGTCCCGAAGATAAGTATGATGAAGCATACTTTTATCAAATGGCATCTCCTCAAGTGAATTACAGCAAGAAGTTTGATGAAGACCCTCACAGATTTCAAAATTTTTTCTACAAGATGATTAGCCTGCATCTCCTTGAACATCCCCGGCAAAGTTATTAATCCAGCAAGTGATCATCTTTTCAGAAGTTTGCCTGCCTAAACCTTGTCAAGAAAAAGAATTGATAAGAAGAAACTGAGACCGATTCCATGGCTAAAGACCAGGATCAAGGGGAAGTTTATTTCAAGAAATCGAGACCAGTTCCATGACTGAAAACCAGGATCGAGGGGGAGTTTATTTCAAGAAACTGAGACCAGTTGCATGGCTGAAGACCAGGATCGAGGGAAAGTTTCACCTTTTCTAAGTAGGATTACTTGGTAAAAGAATATGGATAAAGATGTTCCAGCATTGGAAATTTGTCATTGTTCAAGTTTTCATATCATCTACATTCACACTCAAAATTTCGGGTATTATGATATTTAATCCTCTTTTACCTTGAATACCTAAATATTTTAATCATTCATCATTCAGGTCCAAGAAAATTAAATAGGGGAATTTGTGATACCCTAAATTTTAAACCTAATATTCCACATCATTTGCATATCATAAGAATAATACTTTCGTGCATCACTAACCCATCACAAGTACAAGATATATGTGTCTACTTGTTTCACAGGTTAGTTGACCCCCCTAAAGCTCAAGCAGATGAATTGTCAAGGGATAAGCACCATATTCAACACCACAAGTATCTATATCATCCATGAAGATCAATAACTTTCACTCATCATTAATCAAGTGAAAAATTGTATCATGACAAGATCATCAAGCCTCGATACCCTCATTACACCAAAATTAGGATTTTGACCTAATTCAATCCTTGGGATGACTTGTGGAGCAATGTATGATCCAATACCTCAAGATATGTTTCAAGGACCTCAAATACATCATATTAGTCCATTCATATGATTGGATTAATCCAAATAATTTTACTTATAAGAAAAACAAAGATTAAAACCCATCTGAACCACAAGCTAGGGTTTTTGATGAAAAGCATACCTTTGATTTTTGAGCAAAGTGTGATATCAAATCTTGGGACATGACCCAAGACATCCAAAAAAGCCCTTGGAATCCATCCATAATTTTTATTTTATCCCAACTATTTAATTTTATAAAGGATCACAAAGTTCAAGATTCCTCTGATACAAAAAGTTAACTATGTTCAAAATCAAGTTTGACTTTTTGAGGTTTTGGTTAGTCATGCTTTTTTCATGTCAAGAAAAATGTTAGTATGTGATTTTGATCATGATTGATCAATAAAAATTAAGAAAAGTGAGATAACTTGTAAAGAGGGCAACCTTAAAAAACTTATAAATTTTTCTAAGACATTAAAAAATTGATTTTTGCCATACTTTGCAAGGTCATAACTTTCAAACCAAGCAACCATTTTCATGGATCCAAAGATCAAATTGAAAATCTTGTTACATTCTACAACTTTTTCAGGATGGATTTCCAAAAAATGCATAGATTTTGAGATATGAAACCATGAAGTTAGGGTTTCAAGACTTTTTGAATCTTGACACTTAGAAAAATTTTAGGCATAATCTGTCTTGAGTTTTGGCCAACTTCAAGGTCATTTTTCACAATAATCTAAATTGAATCAAGACCAATTATGAACATAAGAGTTAAAGTATGATATCTCAACTTTCCAACAAGTACAAGAACATCCTTTGATTCCACTTAAGCAAGGAGATATGATCTTTAAAACATGCCTTGATTAAACTGATTTTCAAGACAGTATTGGTGCATTACTTGTGTCACATGATTTTCACCTTCAAATTTTGTCACTTTGCAAGCCTTTTCATCCTCCAAGATCATAAGGAATCTTGTTGAATCACATAATATCTTCAATTTTGAACCATAAGTCAAGAATTTTATCTCTTAGCATGTGAAAACCATCATTACAACGCCATGAATTCAAGTTTGTCATTTGGCATTTATTTGAAGCATTGAATTGACATAAAATGAGCCACACCAGTTCAAATCAATTCAAAAACAATGAGTATTCAAACTTGCAAATGGAAATTGAGTCATGATTCTAGTCATGCTATAAAAGACTTTTGGTACCTTAGCCTTTAAGTTAGAGCTACATGGTTATATCTATTGGATAATAGCATGCTCCATCATCCTACACTATTCATCCAAAACAAATAAGTTCACCTATAAATGGAGGTAATTTTTCATCAATTCAAATAAACCAAAACAATACCAAAGACTTGTTTTCTCATTCTCCCTCTTTTATTTCAAGTTTTCAAAGTTTCAAAGAGTAAACTTAGAATTTTCAAAACCAAAGCTTGAACCATTCAAAAAACCATCCAAACACATCAAAAATCATCCCTTGAAGGTGTGTAAACCTTCATCTTCATCTCAAACCACCAAAATCGAAAAGTCAACTATCAAAACCTCATATCTTTGACTTTCTGCATTTTTCAAGCCATGTCTTGATCCTGTCCATTTCAAAACCATCCACTGCTCCACACACTCTCCAAATAACATCCTTAAACTGTTCCAACCATAGTTTCTCAACTATAACACCATTTGGTAGATTTTCTATTTTGGCCACTTTTGACACATTTTGCAAGAAGGAGCCAGATTTTGTTCTAGTGGTTTCCCTTTGGTTCCAAGCATCCAAGAGACTTATATAAGGTGTATTGTAGGTGTCCAAAGCATTGGTTTACTTCTGCAACAAGTTTCTTGAAAATTGGCAAGTGAGCTTCAAGAGGTAAGTTTCCAAAGAACTTGAACTTTAAAAAATATGCTTTGCTTTGATATACATTGATCATGATCATGTCATATATGTCATTTATATTTTATAATGCTATTAGGGATTGTATATAGTTGTAGCATAAAATTTACAAATTTGAATCCTTTTAGGAACCACTATTGGGTTTTAAAATTTAGGCATATTTAGAAAAATCTAAAACCACCATTGAATTCCTCATGAAATTCTAGGCAAGTTTCATCTTTATTTCACCTGATTTCATTAAGAAATGAGTTAGGGTAGGTTTTGCAAATGGTAAGAACTTGGCATCCTTGGGCAAGAACCAGGTCATGGTGTCTTTGTTCTGGCCAGGCCAAGGTCATTTTCACCATTTTCAATTAATGGGTGTGGTTTGATACACGGATGTATCACCACCCCAGTGGTTAAACCTGCGTGCCTTGTGTCCTTTGAACCTTTGAAACTGGGGTTCGAATCCCCCCTCGCCCCTGTTTCTTTTATTTTTTCCGATTTTCAACTGAACAACACATATTATTTCATACTTTCCCCATATATTCACAATGCACGCGTGGTAGAGATGGCTAGTGTTTTGAGCTGCAGGCAAAGTGACATGGGTTCAACACCCATGGGGACCATTCCTCTTATTTTTAATCACTTATTTTCTTAATTTTCTTCACATTTTCAAACTATTATAACTTTCTCCTTTTTTATCATTTTAAACCCATTATTTTTTCAAAATTTTCATGTTAATGTCTATTTTAAATTTGTAAAAAGAAAACATCAAAAATAATTATTTTTCTCACACATATGAGTACTTAAAGTATGTGACCTTTTAGGGTTTTCTTAAGACTTCTTTTGAATCTTTTGAATGATACATTGCCTTTTCTTGCTCACAATAACTTGTTTGAACCATATACATCTTGTATGAACCTTAAATGAGTTTGTGATTTTTTAGATCTTTGTTCTTACTTAATGTTAATGTATTTTCAAGTATATGTTCACATATAAATGAAAGTTGAACTTTCAAATCATGCCATGAACTTTTTGCTTTATATTTTTCCTTAACATGTTGATTCTCTTCCATGTCTATACCACTTTGATATGTAAATATGTCTATGTGTTGATTATACCATGTTTATATGCTCCTAAACACTTTAACTTTATATTGAAAATTCCTTTAAATACATGTTTGTTTATGTGAACCTTTGTGATGTTTCCACTTTTTTCAAAACCATGTTTGAACCCTAATATCCACGCTTGGTTGTTATCAACTTGTCATTAACATGTTCAAACTTGTATCCATGCTTAAATGTTCAAATATTTGTTTCATAAACTATTATCATGATAAATATATCTCTTTGAAGTTCACACCATCTTTTCAAAATCAATTATTCAAAACTCTTAGGCCTCTATTCAGAGTGTAAGTCTCATCCCTTTCTTTCAAATCATCAAAAACTCTTGGGCCTCTATTAGAGTGTAAGTTTCTTTCCTCATCTCAAAACTTTTAATCTTTCAAAACTCAATCCTCAACTTTCATCAAACACAACCCTAATGGCATTCATCTTCAAAACTCTTAGGCCCCTGCTTAGAGTGTAAGACCCAACACCTTTGTACTTTTAAACTCTCTTGGGCCTCTGCTTAGAGTGTAAGACCCAACACATTTATGAATAAACACACAAAAAAACAGTTAACACATCAAACCCTAAAAGATGTGCAATCTTCCATGAATTCAAACATGTCTATACTTGTGAACCTTCAATCATGTTTGTTCATATTTTGTTAAGTTTCTCTTGACATTTACATCATCCTTAGTTTAGAAATAGGTCAAATAATAGGATCCCTTCAATCACAACTTAGTTTAAACAACTAGTTCCTTGGCCTCCTCTTGGGCTTCATACAAGGAAACTTAGGAAGTCTCGTTTAGCTCCCCACAACCTTCTCTTGGGCTTCATACAAGGACCCACAGGCTTCTCAAAAGTATAATTTAAGTCTTATAATCTATGAAAATAAATCTTTTAGCCTCATTAATCCTAGGCTTTGTACAAGATACAAATAAAAACTCCCAAAAGAGTCAGTCAAATCCTCAGTATTGAGTCAGTCTCTTCAAATTTACCCACAGACTTTTTCATAACAAATAATTTCTCTAGTCAGTCAGCCTCAATCTTGGGCTTTGTACAAGACAAGTAAAACTCTCTATTTGTGTCAGTATTCAATCTTTTAGCTTCATATCTTGGGCTTCAATCAAGATACATAAATCAATCTTCTGACAAATGAGACTTTGAGTCATCTCTGTAGGAAGACATCTCTTCTAATCACTACAATCCAAATCAAACATTAAAAACCTTTTTCCATATAAGTGATGTAAGTGGCACTCTTGTTGATTCAAAAACCAAGCTGGAGTCCCTCTCTTATCATGACTCAAAAACTTTTCTTTCATTTAACTGATGTAAGTGGCACACTTTTCGATCCTATATCCAAGTAAAGGTCCCTCTCTTAGTATGTAAAAAATTCATAAAGGAAAAAGTGGCATTTCTTAAACACAATAGGTTCAAAGCTTTCTTCCCTTATGACATCACTCTCAAGTGACTGTAGTGAATAGGTAAGATATCTCCCTTAAAGATGACAATATGTCAAATCTTTCCAACATGTTTTTTAGCTTCACCATCTTGGACTTTGAACAAGATACAAAACAAACATTTTTCCTCCCATAGACTAAGAGGAACTACGAACACTCTGATTTCTCAATTTCCTTTTTGAGAATACGTAGGCATAAGATTGCGAGATCTTAGCGAGCACACTAATAAAAAGACCCTTAGGTCCCGATACCTTCCAAAAAAAATAGAAAACCATAGAAACACCAAACAAAAATATCCCCTCAGTTTTCACAAAGGAGAGACTTTTTCATTTAAACAGCAGACAAACCTAATCAAGCAAGTAATTCAACAGTAGAAATATACAATCAAGGTTCCTATAGATTACTATAGATTCTCACGGTGTTAATAGCTTTCCTTAGTATAAAAAAAACCCCAATTCCAGATCTCTTAGCATTTGTAGAAAAAACACTTGCGAGCAGGGTTAGTTTATGATAGTTTCCCCTTCCTTTTAAGCATCATAGGATAAATGTTAGAAATCAAAAATTAGCAATAAATATGGTAGTGGTCGCATCACGAAAACCAGAGCTACACCTCCGTATGAAAAAATATTGTTCGGTGGTGACTCTGTTTTCCGCTAGTCGTTTTTCGCGTTGCGACACACATATGATTTGTTTTGGGTGTTTTCGAGTAACTATTGTAATAACGTAGGTAATTGGAATGTATAAAAGTTGGTTGTTTACCTTTAGGCTACCCTTGTAATCTTTTGCACCATTGTACATTTTGAGTGTATTCTCACCCCTTTGTTTTGTTGTGGTGTTATGTGCTCCTCCTTGAATTATAGACAAGCAAGTAGATGAGTAGTTGCTTTAGAGCTAAAGCACAACATTTAAGCTATTCTTCTTTTCCATTTTTATGCGTTTTAGATTATCATTGCTCTAATATGTAACACTGGGTGGACAAATGTTATGTCTTATTTTATTTTGTCTTGTTGTTGAAAGATTATTTGTTATAACTCTTGTTTTTTTTAGTTTCTTTGATGTTGAAGGTATATTTTCCTAATTGAATTTATTATTAAATAAGAGTTATGTTTGAACTTATTTGATTGAGTAGTTGTTTTTAATGATTAATTCCACTGCGATGAGTCTAAGTTGAGGCAAGCATGTGATGACATGTGTTTTAAATTAAACGCTTTGTATTAATAAGTGTTGTAGAGCATATTGTTTGTGGGGATTGCGTGACACCCATATATGAATTATTTGTTTATAATTGTTTTATTTCTTATAATTTCGAGTGTGAAGTTTTAGGATGTTACATATTTGATGTATATCTTAAGTCATCCAGTAGTTGTTATGATTTTAAGTGAATAATTAACATGTTTTGGTTTCATAAACAGATAAACACATGGCAAAATTATAATTTAACAGATAAGTAAATTCATTGGGATTGGATTTTGTTTAGCTAACTTATAAAGGAAACCTTCATATTAACTATATATTCTCAAGTAATTAATTATATCTTCATCTGTCACTCATCATACATTATTTTTTGTTGAAGAACAAAGTGGTAATAGTCATATTATTTAAATATGGATCCCACAATCACTTAATCAATGCGACATCATTAGCAATTTGATAGTATAAATGGTCGTTAAACTAAATCTATTCCTATAATTTAGTTTGTTTAACATATAAGTTATCACAGATTGACGTTTGAAAAAAAAATTTCTTTACATAAGCTACTTTGGAATTATTTTCATCTTTTTCTTCTAAATCTTAATTTTCCTAATCTTATTTGAAACTTATTGCCCCTTTGTAACTTGTTATTTTTTTATTGATTTTGAATATATGTTTTGACATGCTCTATGTTGATTGCCAGTATAATTTATTTCTTCAGATGATGGACAGTAACCATTTTAATGTTTTCCTAGACATAGCTCATACTACATGACTTTTTTTTGTTTGTCTTGTTCTATGTGGATTCCCTTCAACTATTAAGGAAGCTTTCCCAATTTCTTGGTTCATTCATCAACACTTTGAGTTGATAATGTGTTTTGAACCAAGATTGTGTCATTTGTCTTTACATTGTTATAGGATTTTCTAATAAGGAGGATACATAGACAATCTTTGAAAGTTGTGTGGTTGTTATCCATTTAAAAAAATTTATTTTATTCTTGATTTGAATATTGTTTTTTATTTGTTGTGTGGAGATCTCTCATTCTTCCTCAATAAAAGAGGGTAGTAAATGAACCAAATTGTTTATTAATGTTTTCAACCTCACAAAATCAAATTAGATTTGACTATTAAAATGGCTCTTTAATTTGACTAATTAAATCCATTGTTAGGACATTTTTGCAACATGGACTTATACTCTCATGCTTCACACAGTCTTTGTCAATCACTAAGAAGAAATAGCAATAATGGTCTTTGCTTTGATGAATTTGCGAGAAAAAAAATCTTATAAAGAATTTATCCTTTAATATGCTCTACTTTGTCATAATCTAAGTTGGTTGGTCAGTGTAACAATCCTTGGCTTTTTCCATTAGAGAATAAAGGGCAAATCTTTATATAACACTACTATGTATAAGTCATTTCACATCAGTCGGAATATTTTTAACAATAGTAACTTTAAACCGTTATTGTGATATTTTTAACGCATAACATTTAACAACAGTTGTGATATATAGACCGAGTTTATTATAAATTATGTTTAATGTTTATTTGCCAATTCTCACTAAATATATATGTTATGAAAAACGATGTCTTGAAACAAAGCATAAACTATTTCTTTATGATCAAGAAACATACAAGTTAATGAGAAAAAAAAAGAACAATAAGGATTGGTTATAACTGTTATTCTTTACTTTCTCTTTGAATCAGATTACAAGTACTCAAGAATAACAAATAACCATTTCACCCTAATTAGGATTTGTCACATTTAAGATGAAAGACTAGTATGTTATTTATAATAAAATCTGACATACTATACTAATGGGCTTTTTAACGATTACCCATTACAAGCTAACTTAGGGTACAAGCTAACTTAAACAATTAGATCTTTAACACAAGGCCCAATTCAACAACTACATACTAAAACACATTTCGACTATAGCATGTAGGTCTTTAACAACAGCATGTGATCAGACTTTGACGGCATGCTAAACTTATACCGACAATACTAGAGTTCGATCCAATATCTCACAAATCTTCACCTTGGAACAAACTCTATAACCTCAAGAAACAAACTAGCTTTCTTCATGCAGCTTTATCAACTGCATACAATGGAAAAACTTGCAACTAGGCAATGTCTTGGTGATCATATCAGCAGCATTATGATCTGTCGAAACCTTCAGCACTTGGACTTCTCCACGCTCGATTACCCCTCTAAAGAAATGCATCCTCACATCAATGTGCTTGGTTCGTTCATGATAGGTTGAATTCTTCAATTGGTGTATTGCATTTTGACTATCACATTTAACAGAGATAACTCGACCTTGAAGTTTCAACTTCTTTTCCAAACCTTCAAGCTACAATGCTTCCTTCACACCTTCAGTGAGGGCGATATACTCCGCTTTAGTGGCTGATAAGGCAACAACCTTCTAGAGTGTTTCTTTCTAACTAATTGTTGTGTCAAACATAGTGAACACATATCAAGAAATAGATTTCCTGGAATCCATGCAACCTGCATAATTAGAGTCGACATATCCTTCGATTGCTACTTTACTATCTTCACTCAAGGCTCCACCATAAATTAGGACTCTATTCAGAGACCCATTTACGTACCTTAGAATACACTTCAATGCTTTCCAGTGAGCCTTTCCAGGATTCGCCATGTAACTGCTTACAAGGCTTACTGCATATGCTATGTCAAGTCTAGTACATACCATAACATACATCAAAGAGCCCGCTATATTAGCATATGGAATGCTATTCATATAAGCTCTTTCGACATAGTACCAGGACACTGATCTATACATAGCTTGAATTGAGGGTTTGTCGGAGTCACAATATGCTTTGAATTTGACATACCAAAATTTTTGAGAATCTTCTGTAGGTATGCCTCTTGAGATAAGCATAATTTCAATTGCTTTCTTTCTCTTCGGGTGTCAATCCCAAGAATCCTGGACACAACTCCCAGATTCTTCATGTTGAACTCCTTATTGAGTTCAGCCTTCACCCTCATTACATCTTCGAAATTGTTGCTTGCTATTAGAATATCATCCACGTAAAGCAACAAAATAACAAATGAATTACTAGGTCGAAATCTGAAGTAAACACATTGGCCGAACTGACTTCTAATGAAATTAATGCGTACCATGAACTTGTCGAATCTCGTATTCTACTACCGAGGTGATTGTTTCAGGCCATACAAAGACCTATTCAGCTTGCACACATAATCTTCTTTATCCTTTTTTGCACACCCTTCAGGTTGTTGCATCAGGACTGTTTCATCTAGATCACCATACAAGAACACAGTCTTCACATCCATCTGTTCTAGTTCAAGGTCGAACTATGCCACCGTGGCAAGCAACATACAAATGGACCTATGCTACACAAAAGGAGAGAACACATCATTGAAGTCAACACCTTTTTTATGAGTGAAACCCCTAGCGACCAATCTTGCCTTGTATCTTTTTGACGACACTCCTTCGATTCCTTCCTTTACTTTGAAAATCCACTTACAGCTGACTAACCTGGCTCCAGCAGGTTTCTTGATCAGTTCTCAGGTGTTGTTATCATGAAGAGATTTCATCTCATCATCCATAACCTTCAGCCATTCAGTCTTATTTCAACTTCTTATAGTTTCCTTATAGTCTCTAGGTTCTTCGTCAAGTACCTCACCTGCAGAGATTAAGCCATAAGCTATAAGATTTGCATAACCAAGTCTCTGAGTTGGCTTGATGACTTTTCTCAACCTATCTCTTTCCAGTAGATAGTCATCGACAGTTTCCTCAGTCTCTTCAGCATCTTGCTCTTCTTCTTCGACTTCATCTGGGTTATGCACTTCAGCATCACTATGTTCCACCTCAACAAGAATTTCTCCTTGTTCCAGCTCTTTGTCAGCATCATCAATTTTCTTGAAAGCCATCTCATCTTCATTGAAAACTGCATCTCGACTAGTGATACATTTCCTATGACCTGGATCTAGGAATCATAGCCTATAAGCTTTGACTTCTTCAGGGTATCCCATGAACATGCATTTCAGAGCTCTAGGCTCGAACTTGTCTTGCCTAATGTGAGCATAGGCCACGCAACCAAATACTCTAAGTTTGTCAAGGCTAGGTGGATGTTCTGACTGGACTTCTTTAGGTGTCTTCATATCTAACACAGTCGAAGGACATCTATTTATCAGATATGTTATTGTCGAAACAGCCTCAGCCCAAAACACCTTCTTTAACCCAGCACTAGTCAACATGCATCTAACTCTTTCCAAAATAGTTTGATTAAACATTTCCGTCAAACCATTTTATTATAGAGTACCTGCAGAAGTCATCGAACGCCTCATTGCAAAATTCAACGCCATTGTCGGTTCTCAACCTCTTGACCTTTATGCTAGTCTGATTTTTGACCAGAGTCTTCCAACCTTTGAAATTCTCAAAAGTTTCATCCTTATTCTTCTAGATGAATACCCATAACTTTCTAGAATAATCATCAACTATGGATAGAAAACACCTTACTCCTGAATGTGATAGACACCTTGCAGGCCCCCAAAGATTATCATGGATGTAACCAAGGGATCCATGTGTTCTTTGTTTTCCTTTGTTGAACTTCACTCTGCAAGTTTTTCCAAGTACACAGGGTTCACAAAATTTCAGCTTTTCGATTTTGTTTCCACCAAGAAGATTTTGTTTCCCCAATTCGATCGGACGCCTTTCACTGATATGGCCCAATCTCATATGCCGGATTTCTGTCTTCGATAAAGGTTTCGTGGATGCAACATTTGTCGAACCACTTACAACTTCAGCCTCAAGGGTATACAAACCTTGTTTCTGCATGCCTCTCTAGACTTCCTTCGACCCCCTTCATGAATCTTATGATACTTTTTTATCCTTGAAAAACATATCCCTTCATGTCAAATTCACCAAGAGAAATCAAATTTCTCTTCAAATTAGGTACATACCTGACTTCAGTCAATAGCCTTATAGACTCATCATGGAGCTTGAATCTCACATATCTAATACCTACAATTTTGCAAGCTTTGATGTTTCCCAGCAGCACTGATCCACCATCTTGATCATAAAATTCCTCAAACACGTCTTTGTTTGGATTCATGTGCCAAGTGCAACCTGAAATCATAATCCACTCCTTCTTGAGTCGCTGCTTGAAACCACAAGGACATTAGATGAGTCGAAGTCATCTTTAACAATGGTTTTGTTTCCATTATCCTTACCTCCATGATCTTTTAGGAATTCAGGGTACACCTTTCTTATGTGACCCTCCTTCTTACAGTGATAATATCAAATACCAGATGCCTCGCCACTATAAGACTTCTGCTGACTTTTACCTTTCTTCTTGTCGAACTTACCTTCCTTTCACAAGAATTTTTCCCTAACAGCCAAACCTTCACCAACTGTCAAAGGTTTATACTCATTTCGTTTGTTCAAGTCCTTAGAATACAAGGCTGATTGAATTTCTTCAAAGCTCAGGGACTCCTTTCCAAACAAGAGAGTTTTCTTGAAGTGAGCATGTGATCTGGACAAAGCACACAGCAGAAACAGTGCTTGATCTTCACGTCAATATTTTGAAGGTCAAGAATCAGCTTTTTGAATGTATCTGTCGCGGTGAAATTTGGATACCAAACTATTAATTAGTTTGAATCTTTAATTCAATTTGCAACCGATCTTTGATTTGTCCAAAGGAAGGGATAAATATCGAAATTCCCACAATGCAATGCAAATGCAAGGTTTAGAGAGTTATAGGTTCGGGGGTTGGTTAAACTTAGGAAAGGTGTTAGCATCCTAAATTTTTGTAGTACTCTACAGGAACCTCTTGTTTTATGTTTGTTTATTACTATGTGTTTATTTGCTTAATGGTTGAAAGACCTAGGGGTTTAATTCTAAGTATACTCGATAAGATATCGCATCTTATGCCTACATATCCTTACGGGAGTGGAATCAGAGTATCTGTAGTTCCCCTAAAGGGTTTGAGGAGATCTTTGACTGTGGTCAAAGTTCCTACGGGTTTAGGGTAGTTGGTTGATTGATTTTAGGAGAAGGGGATGAGTTGTCATTTTAAGGGAGATTTAACCACCACGGGTGTAAGAGATTGTATTGTTGTGGGGTGGAGATTCTATCTCGCTTAAGATGATTAACATCTTTTCTCTAATGTGTTTGAATATATTTGTATTGAGTTGTTGATTGTGTTTTGTCTAAGTTGTAAGATAAAGGCAAGGTCCTTCCTATGGGGTAGGTCCTAAACTTAAGAAAATCGACTTGAAATGAGATCAAGGATCAATGGGGAAATGATGCAAATGATGCATACGCACGATTGTTGAGATCATGCGCAGATTCTTCCTTTGGACGGAATGCAATAATGTGATGCAATGAGATATAATGAATTGCGGTAAAGATAAATTGCGGAAGATAAATTGCAGAAGGTAAAGCCATACACATACGCATGAAAGCGCTGAAGTGTGTGAGAGTGAATGTGTCGTGAATGTGAGTGTGCACGATTGATTGTATTTTACGTTGTTGATTGATTTTAATTGTCTGATTTGATTTTAGTTTGTATTATAAGAAAATGTTGATTTGATTTTAGATAAGATTTAAAATTAAAGTCTAAAGCCTAATAAGACGCTATGATGATTGATTTATTCGGTAAAATAAATTACTCTAATGTGAGAGGTTGATTATAATAAAAAAGTTTTATTTTTATTCTTAAAAGTTTTAATAAAATAAACTATATAAAAGGTTTGATGAGTGAACAAGAATTCAATAAAATGCTATTTTAAAACACAATAAAAAGATTATTATTATAAAAGGTTTAATTAATTGATGAAGTTGATTTTAGGGGAAAAAAAGTTGATTTAATTTATTAGAAAAAAAAAAGCTTAGATGTGGATTGATAAAATAAGGTAGTTTTTATTATTATAGACTATAAATTATGAGTATTATAATTAATTAGATAAATGGTAATTATAAAGTGCAGATTATTTAAAAAAGTTTTCCTAAAAGATTATTATTTTTAAGATTAATTTAAACTTAATGGATAAAACTAAAAGGGTATAAAAGATTAAATAAAATAAAAACTGTTGGTTGATTAATAAGAGATTATTAACCTATTACTTTTTTAAGGTCGAATTAACTAACTAATTAAATAAAACAGATTAAAAGTTTGATTAGAAAAAAAAACAAATTAATGAATCCAATTAGAATAAAATGAAAACGGGTTAATGAGTGAGTTAGGGTGGTTAACGAATGATTAAGTGGTGTGTGTGTGTGTGTGATTAATGTGTGATTAGGCATTACATTATACAAATAATAAAACAACAGAAAAAAACAAGACGGAAACCTAATCCCTTTTTGGCCCCCCAAATTCTCGATCTCGCCTCCCCTCCGTTCATCTCTGCTATCTCCGATCACCATTCTTCCCTCCCATTCTTCGTCTTTCTCGCGTCTCCTTCTTTTTTTCTGTTTTTGTTCTCATTCTAAACCGATTGGTATTTGCGGCGGCATCGAGAACAGTTCCACCGATGGAAGAGAGATAAGTTTCCTCCCTTTGATTTCGCGATAGCTTCTTTTTCCTCGTTTTCATTCTTCTCTTTATATAGGCTTCAATTAGGATTCCCTGATTGAATTTGATTAAAATCATTTGAATGCTGATTTGGGCTTTCTGTTTTGGTACAAGCTAATTCAAAACTTTCCTATTATGTTCCAATCTCTGTCAAATGAGAATCAAATCCTTGATATCGTATAAAGCGTGTTGTGACTTCGGTAATTCTCGAACGAACAGATAAATCTCTTGGGTGTTGTGACTGCAAATCGGGTAAAAGCGTGTTGACATTCTCAGACTCTTTTCTCGTAGGACATGATTCAAAGCTAATACTGTTCAAATCAGGTATAGTTCGTAGATGCTTCTCAGATGCTCCCTCTATCTTGCTCTATTTATTGAGACAATATTCTTCATAACAGGTTGCTCTTGTTGCTGATGCAGGTTTAGTAGTTATATTCTTCATAACAGGTTGCTCTTGCTGCTGAAAATTAAAACACCAAGAAGAGAGGCCTATGCCAACAATGTTGATGATATCACATGCTGGTACAGCTCTTCCAACTCATCCACGGCAACAGCTTTGTCAGGAAAAAAAATGGAACAAATTCTTTTGATGACCTTTGCTGAAGCAGCGTAGATAAAGCTGACAATGCCTTAGGCTCAGCAGTGGAATCCTTCCTACCTAGTTTCTTCAAGTGCACGATAATTTCACTATCATCTCTTTTCTTTAGTTTTAACCTTCTATTCATTTTAGCAGTAATCATGTCTATCAATTGTCTTACAGGTGAGCTCGCGGCTGTGATGGCGTACGGGATTGTCAAGGATGCTCTCAATATTATGGCAGTTGTCTTGGCTTTCCGTGAACGGCACTGGGTGATAGTGGCTCCGGCATAACATCACTTGTGAAAACCTCTGCTGTTACACCTTTTCCCTTAGGAAATACTTTGTGTTAATCGATTGATGACAACTGTTCTAACTGGTTGCAGGAATCCTTAAGGGCGGGAGTGCGCAATCGGGTCTGTAGGTATGTCACTTGGAAGCATTAACACAGTGGTCGGAATTATGACGGTCCTTCATTTTTTGATCACCAGGCCATAATCTCTTCTGCAGTAGTCATGACTGATTCTACGCGGTTACCGTGAACTCGGTGTTGATTATCTTCAATTCTTTGACAAGTCCCAAGGTGTGATTCTGTTGTAAAGCTAACAAGAATGCGGGATTGCTGTCGTGAGCTCAACATGTGTAGGATGGATTTGGAATTGGTAGTATTGTAAATTTGTAGCTATAGGCACTCTGCAGTTTTTGATTTTATTTTATAATTCAATGTATTGCAATGGTCTGCATCTGAAGACAAGTTGAAACATGAAGTTATGGCTTTTGCAGTTGGCAGGGGTCTGTTTTGGCTGATTATTTGCAGCAGTCGGATTCAAATATGGCGAGATACCGCCAACAAGGTCTGTGAAATAAAGTGTAGCAAACCATGATGCTGGAAGTGAACTTGACGGGAAAGTCGGCGGGACAGACAAGGTATAGAGACCCTCTTTCCTTCGAAGCTCTGTTAGCTGTGATGATATTTCCTTCTTAAATTATCCTGCTTCAATATTGTTTGGTACTTGTTTTGGAAGGATGTGGGCTTGTCACCAATCTTTATTCTTTGGTTTTGGTTTTGATTTTGTTTGCAACAGGTATTTATCTTCAAATGCATGCTGCTGACTTCCGACAGACCTTGCTTGGATGATCCATGAATTGAAATTGTCTTTAGTAATTTGTGGAGAAATAATGGGAGTTGATTTTGAATTGTAGTAAACTTTGGTTTTCAATTGGAAATTATTTCCTATTCATAAAATCCTTAAATGGTGCAAAGAATCTCTCAATATTATATTATCTCCTTGATCTTGTAATTTGAAATGGAAAAATGCTTCTTACCACAAAGTTGAACGGATTTTGGTTCAGATTTTAGATACCTCCAACTCAAGACATTCACACAAGTTATTAGTGTGTTTAATTCTTGCTTTAATTAAATTGAATCATTGAATTCGAAACTCTCGAAATTAAACCTTGATGTCGTAAGAAAACCATGAGCCACAATATACACAACTTGCGACTTCGTCTTTTACATCATGACTCACATCTCGCACCTTAGGCAAATCTATCTCCAAAATAAGCTTCTTGCTTTGATTAAGTAATGACTTGAGAGGAATTAGAGACCTAATTCCAAGTAATCTATGTTGAGGTAATGATGAAGTATATAACCATGCGCTCAAGTATCTGGATCCTAAGCCACATTTGGCTCAATAAAAGGACGAGTCCAATTATGACTTTAACGAGATATAGCTAGAAAGTCCCTCCAAGTTGTCCCAAAAATATTGATCGAAGAGGGGTCCGAGAAGGAAGAATTCGTGAGAATGAGCATCATCGCCTTTTAAAAATTAACATCCCTACGCAAACCTGCACGAGTTGGTTAGCGATAATAGACATACATATAGAGAGTAAAATAAAACAAGCAAGAAACAAGCACAACGAGGCGGGATCTTATGGTCAAAAATTAGGGTGCGACAGATGCCCCTATTTAAGTTACTCCTATTCGGAGATATGGAGATTGAAATCCCCGTCTCAACGAGATAGGAGGAACTTAAATACAAACATTGCACGAATTTTTGGCCCTAAGAAGCCACCGAATGTAAATGATATGCAATGATATGAAAATGCAAGACAGACGGGTCCTATGATGAAATGATGCCACAGGGGAAAAACTAGACACGACACAGGCTCAACAAAACGAGACTCCGCGGGGGAAAATTGCCAATCACAAAGTGTCTATAAATATATTGTGAAAAATTTGGAAGAGAAATCCTCTTGAGGAATCTACTGTATATGTCAAATGTAATTGATTCAAGATATTAACTGGAGAAGTCTATTGTCGAGACTTGTAACTGTAATTGAGAATACTTTTGCCAAAGTATCTACTGTTAAAATCTGTAAGGAATCTACTGCTGAGATTCTATGTTGAAGTCTGTTGGAGAAATACTTCTGACGAAGTCTTCTGGAAATCTACTGCCGAGATTACCCAGGAGCTGGAATAGAACTACCTATTGCCGAGGTCTTCTGGGAATCTACTGCCGAGATTAACCAGGAACTGTAATAGAACTACCTACTGCCGAGGTCTTCTGGGAATCTACTGCCGAGATTAACCAGGAAATGAAATAGAACTACCTACTGCCGAGGTCTTCTGGGAATCTACTGCCGAGATTATCCAAGAAATTAAATGGAACTACCTACTGCCGAGGTCTTCTGGGAATCTACTACCGAGATTAACCAGGAACTGTAAGATGTTCGAATGATTGTCGTTGTAGACTGTAGTTGTCGTTGTAGACTGTAGTTGTCGTTGTAGACTGTAGTTGTCGTTGTAGACTGTAGATGTAAAGCTTCACCGGGGATCTTCGAAAGAAATGTGAGCCGGTTGAATTGTAATGTATGTCCTCTAAAGAGAGACTATTGCGATAAACTTCTTCGACTTCTTTGGGGAGATGTCACTGCTGGAAGTAAACTTGTGTGATGAACTCACTGGGGAATATATTCCTGGGGAGTACCATTGTTGTTGTAAAAATATGTGAATTCTCAAATAAAGAGAAATGTCTGTAATTGTCTTCTCTGATGAATCAATAATGTTGAGGGACCCACTGAGGGTAAATGGTCTGTCTTATGAAAGCTGTCGTTTTTTGTTTTGAATAAGATCCTGATCAAAACGAGTTGCTCAAATAAAGAGATTGTTATAGTCCAAATGTAGATGTTCGAGAAAAATTTGTTGAAGAAATGTCTGTCTTCATGAATGCTCTTCCTGGGGAATAGGGTGTAAAATAAATGCACACTTAATCCATGTTCAAAGGTTGGAGATGTCCACGATGTGATTGTGAAAAACCGAAGTTCGATTCGGGAAGTAGCCGAAAAGAAACTGTCAAGCAAGAATCGACCGTTGAGGTATGAACTCAAGTGGGATTGTACTAAAATAACCATCTTCCATGTGGATCGAACTCCATGGGGGAAAATGAAACATTGTGTTCTTTCTGCCTAGGGTTACCAACTCTATTTGGAGGGATAAGACACACCCAAACACCTAGGGATGACTACAGCCAAAGCGACAAAATAAAATAAACACAAAGAATGCAAACAAATGCACATGCCATGCTGTCTATCTATATGTTATGCGTATGCTATGCTGATAAAACAAACAGAAAGAGGTGACCGGAGATGAAGTAAACATCTCGAGACAAACATCCGACCAATCTTCAAAGATAGAAGTACCACTGGGGATATACGGAGAACCAACTATGGGATCACACTCCTGCTTCAGTGCTTCAAAATTTCCCTTGGGAAATAGACATCAATCTATTTTGGTATATAACATCTTGATAAGTTTGAACGGTTGTATGAAGTTGTAAACGGAGGTACCCAAACTGAAGTTTCATAGGGGATAAAATAAATATCCTGGGTCATCATAGTTTATTGAACATGTCGGAGTTGAGCTTCCTGGGGATGAAATAAACATCCGCTTCGCTTCAAATTTCAAATGCCCCAAGTCACATGTTTTGAGAAAAAACAAAACTCGAGAGGATTTTATAGAAAATATGATGTCTGAATGGATCACTGTTTTCAAACTCTCAGAGAGATTCGCTGAATCTTGACGTAACTGCCCCTGATTGGAGGTATAACTGAGTCTTCCAATTTGTGCTTTAGATGAAGCCAAACTCGTATGGATCAAACCTCTTGGAAAATAACTTGCCCCAGGTTGGCAAAGTATTCAAATCCATCAACGTCCGTATGTAATCTTTCTAAGATATCAAGCAAATTTAGCAAGTCAGAAATGTTAATTCTAAAACGGTTAATGCAACACACGTTTGTCTTGAAGTTTTGAAAAGGGATATCGTTATAACTTGTGATTGAAACCACTAGTTAGGATACAAATTAAAAATTATTTATAAAGTCGATTTAATTTGAGCATAGCTCAAGGAGTCAAGAAACAATATCTCATCGAGTATGCTTTCGAATTAGACCTTACTTCAATTAGGACTTTGAAGGTCGTATATGGGCTTAGTTTATGACTTGTAAAGTGGAGGAATAAAGGGTTAGTATATTTGTGCCCACCCAATTTTGAAAGATATTCATTATCTTTTTTTTGATATTACTCTGCCCCAGGCCAAAAACGAGGTTTCGTTTTGGGAGAAAAAATAGATCTTTCCTCAAGGCTTAAAGAAGGGTTAACTATTTTGGTGTTTTAGATGGTTGGAAAAAATGCCTTACATCATCAGTAGGGTTTTTATTTGAAGCATACAACAGGAGATCATGCATTTTACTTCATCATCCTCCTTCCAATTCTTCACCAAAGCGAGAAAAATTGGGTAAAGTTGGCATTCTAAATAATTTTGAAAAACAATTTGAGTGAATACGAATGGATTTCTTCAAGACAAACATTTATTGCATTACTTATTCAAACTAACAAGTTCTTACATGCCAAAAATACTTTTAATCAAAGAAACACAAACACAAAAGCAAAATAAAGTAAAAATCCAGACAAGCCCTTTTTATTACGCCTTGAAATGGAGAGGCTCGCAGAATCGTCTGATGTGTAGTCTTCTGATAACCTTGGATCATGTTCCTGGAGGATGAACCATGTTGAGGTCGGGATTAGGACCTCCGAAGGATAAAATTCCGCCTTTAACCAATTCTTGAACGTCTGCCTTCAAACCATAGCAGCTCTCAATGTCGTGGCCAGGAGCACCTTGATGATATGGGCAAAATTTGTCAACTTTATACCAGTATGGGAGTTTCTCGGGTCCTTTAGGTGGAGCTCTTGTTTGGATGTGACCTTTCTGAATCAAAACTGGAAACAGATCAGCATACTTCACAGGGATGGGATCAAACCGCTGAATTCCCTCTCTTGGAGTATCCAGAGGCATCTTCTGATACCTTCTCCGAAGCCGTCGATTCTGTGGTTGATCTGGAGAGGCCAACTTCTGCTTAGGAGGTAGTTGTTGTACGCGCTGAGCGGGCATTGCATACTGATGTTGAGGATGGGATACCGGAGCTATGAATTCTCTGGAGGGTCCACTGTCATCTTTATTGTCTGGGGTTATACCCAAATTGTAATGGTATTGCTTCACAAAAGCAACAGCTAAGTCTTCCCAAGACTGAATGTGGTTACTTTGCAGCTTCATGTACCATATCAAGGATGTCCCACATAAACTTTCTTGAAAGCAGTGAATCATCAACTTGTCGTTGTCAATATAAGCAGTCATCTTTCGACAAAACATTGTCAGGTGGTATTTTGGACAGCTGATACCCTTGTAAATTTTGAAGACATGCATCTTGAACTTTAGAGGAATAATTACATCTGGAACTAAACATAGGTCATGAGCACCAAGACCTGGTGCATTAGCTCTTCTCATCATCTTCACTTGTTCTTTTAGACCACGAAGTTCTTTCTCCATTGCTATGAATCTAGGATCATCCACTTCTTTCTCAGTAGGAGCGTTCTGAGGGTCAACAAACAGGTTGTCTTGCAAAGGTTGAAGTTGCACAGGAACATCCACTTGTTGCACAAAGTCGTCGGAGGAATAGTCGAATGTCGAATCAGTTCTTACTCTGAAGTCGGTCATGCGATCCATATCTTCGTTCTCTTTGCTATCCTTGAGTAATACTTAGAGCTTGGTAAGATGGGCGAGATGTCAACTGGAGAGACAAAGACAGAAGACTAAATGAGGATGCAACGGAGAAGAGACACATGCATATGCTAAAATGCTAGATGCTATGCAGAATGCAGGATGAAACTTCAAGAAACTCAAGTTGCTTTTGGTATTGTAACATTGGAAAAAAACTTATTTTATTTTGATATTCGAAGCATTACAAAACAGAGTACTCTTTTAAGAGTTTATTACATTGAACCAAAAGCAAAAGAGACACTCGGAGGTCTACTCCTTATGCTCCTTCTGTGCGCGAAGCTCTTCTTCTAACTGACTGACGCGTTCTTGTAACTCGGCCTTCTCACTGATGAGTCGATCAACACATTCCTTCCAAACCATAGCAGCTGGGGGAAGATCACCACTGGTGACAGCTCTTGAAGAGGTGTGAGAGGAAAATAAATTCTTTCTCTACCTTGAGCGTGAAAAACTTGTTCCTCCAAGCGGCTTTCAGTTTTCGAGCCTCATCCAAAGCAGCCTTCAGTTGATCTACTTCACTCATATCAAACCAATCAGGATCATGAAAAGCTAATACCATGGGTTCATGAAAAGGGAACGGAATTTTGAGGTCGAGAGCTCTTTCTCGCACCCAATGTAGATATTCTTCGGAGACAACACAATTGGGGTATCCTAAAGCAGTCACTCATGCCTTATTGATGTATCTCCATGCGCAAATTATGACGGTCTTCAGGTCTGGATCTCCTCCTTTCTTGAGAAAGATCCCTTCTAACAGAGCTTGGTTAGGTACCTCGATCATAGGATGCCCAAATTGGAGGCGAGCCAAAGCAGGGTTGTAACTTATGCATCCTTCTCTCCCAATAAGCGGTATGTTAGTAAATCCTCTGATGCTAAGAATCATACATATACCTCCATAGGTAGGATCGTACCACATAATGTCAGAGTGAGTAAGGGCCATAACTATCTCGGACCAACGGGGTGATTCTTCCTCTTCCTAAATAGACGGGTGTCGAGTTAGGCGAGAAATGAACCATGAATACAACAAAGCGGTGCAACAAACAACATGTCCTCCTCCTTCAGCATTCTTCGAGTGGATTGAGTAGTACGTGTCAGCTAACAAAGTGGGAACCGGGTTCTTGAGTATGAATAATTTAATCGCATCCATATCAACGAAATCATCGACCTTAGGGAACTAGAAGATCCCATAGACCAATAAAGCAAAGGTGGCTTCCAAGATAAGGACTTCTTTTCTTTCAGCATGGTAGCGGCCTTTTTCAATCAAGAAGTCAGCTGGGAATCCAAGGACTCCTTCCTTCGCGGTTAAGTGCGCTTGAACATCTGCTAAGCTGAGATGAGTAGCATTTGCAATCTCTTGGTGACTGGGTACGTCCTCCTGGCCGGTGAATATAGGTCGGGCCGTCACATGCATCCTCAAGAAGTCAGAATACTCTTCTAGAGTCGGCATCAACTGGTAGTCCGGAAAAGTGAAACAATGGTACAACGGATCATAAAACTGAACAAGAGTCTCCAACAGCCCTTCTTTCATCTTGAGCTCGAGGAAACGGAAGACTTCTCCATATTCTATTGCGAAGGCGTGACGGTTCTTGATGAGATATGCTAGTTCTCTCAAGCTTTCAATTCTAGGACTCTGAAAAGTGTACTCCAATGCTTCTCTCTTGAAGTCCATGGTTACAATACCTGAGAAATAAAATTAAGTTTCTTGAAATGGATAAAGAAAGAATGCAATGCAAGATGAGTAGGACTTCATGGGATCCCAACTATTTATAAACATTGCGGTAAAAGAAAACGTTTTTTTATTAATTTTTGAAACGGAATACAAATAATTGCCTTTAAAAGTCCCAAATAAATAGCTAAATAAAAGCTAGTAAAGACACTAAGGAAGTTTCAAATTCTGATGCTTGAGCTACTCTTCCAACTGGGTCTTCTCACGGATAAGGTTGCCCACAATCAGCTTCCAAATAGTGCATTGTGGGTCGGAGAAAAATAAATCCTCCATGACTTTCCTCTTCTTGCAGGGGAGTAACTCTTCATCCTTCAACTGTAGCTGTTTCTGGAGTTCGTCTTTCTCTTTCTGGAGTTCATCAATCTCTACAACAGACACTAGATACTTGTTCTTCCATGACTCTAACTCATGTTGCGACTTCTTCAAAGCAACCTCTAACTTCTCAGCTTCGGACATAAAGACATAAGTGGGCTCCCTTCTCGGAGGTATAGGATCTTGACGAGAATAGGGCATTTTCAATTTGATTGCTCTCTCTCTAACCCACTGGAGGTAAGGTTCCAATGGCACACAATTAAGTTTTCCAAGGATTCTCTTGCCTTTCTTGTGCAAATGATCCCATGCAGCCAAAATCTTGTCTCGGAGTTCCTTGTCATCCCTAAAGAAAATGCTCTCCACTTGAACACTCTTAGGCGGTTCCTTCAACGGGAATCCCAACTGTCGACGAGCTAAGACTGAATTGTAATTTATCCCTCCATTAAAACTGAGTAACGGCACATTAGCAAAGTCACCACAACCATCAACAATTAAAGTTCCATCATACACTCGGTTGTACCAAACAATGTCTGAGTGGGTCAATGCTATAACTTTCGGAGACCAAAGCCCTCCATTGAGTTTCAAAAAGGAATTAGACCTCGGCAAGTGTGAAATAACCACTTGTAGAGTAAGGGTACACAACAAGTAATCATTCCTCCACCATAAAGATTTCGGAGATGTATAGAGTGATAGGTATTACCCAACAGAGTTGGTACTGGGTTGTTCTTCAAAAAGATCTTAATTGCCTTAAGGTCGACAAACCCTTCAAAACTTGGGAACAAGAATACTCCATAGATAAGTAAGGTGAATATTGATTTGAATGGAGCCTTATTCGTATAATCGGCATAAAACATAGCTTTGCTGATTAGGAACTTCGTAGTCAATCCAAAAATACCACCTTTACTAATCAAGTTTCCTTTGACATCAGATACCTTTAGATAAAGAGCCTTAGCAATATCTCTTTCTTCAGGGTCCTTCTCCAAGAAAGGGAAAGGAGATTCTTCTAAGATAGTTAGACCAACCAAAAAGGAGTACTCTTCTAATGTAGGCAATAGCTGAAAGTCTGAAAACGTAAAACAGTGATATAGCGGATCATAGAACTGCAATAAAGTGGAGAGAAGTCCTTCGTCTACTTGGCGACTCAATAAAGATATTAGATTTCCATATTTGCTCTTGAACCTCCCTTGGTCTTCAATCCAGGTCACCAACTCCTTTAGGTCATCCAATTTGGGACTTTTAAAAGTGTATTTCAAAGTGTGTCTTCTATTGGGATCCATAGTACCCTACAATGTTCATAAACAAAAGTAAATCCCATGAAGTCTAATGCGGTATGATGTTATATGAATGCAACAAACACAAGTAAGCACATAGATGCACAAAGATAAACAAACAAAGGGGGGATCCTAGGTTTGCAACGAGCATGGAGCCAAATGGTATACCCATTTCCAAAGGACACGGACTAAAGATTGATTGTACCTACGGAACAAGGTTCTAATAAGGTCCCCAAAGTCATTAGCTCATCTTTCGGATATTATCAACTTCCCAAGTACTTGGTGGTTAATAATATTCTCAAGAGAACTTCTTTTGAGTGTAGCATCACGTAGTACTATTTCAAGTGTACTCCCTCATAGCCTCGCACTACGTCCTAATAAAGGCCAAAGTGGGGTTAAGGTAACTACGGTCCTCAATATCATAGGCTCCAACATCGAATATAGTGCATGTTTTCACGATTAAGAACTCGTTCAACAATACAATTTTCGAGAGGGCCTCAGTTAAGCGTGATTTTCAAGTCAGCTTGGTCGGGATTCCACCCCCCTATAAGCCTCTTTGAACATATCACTATCCTATCTTAAGTTCACTCAAGTCCGGGTGTAGGACTTTGTCTCACCACTCAAAAGTATCAACCCAAAGGTAAGAAACAAACAAGTAAACAATTATACAAATAACAAATATATAAGCAATAAACAAGTAGAAACAAGATAGGGGAAACCCACTGAGTTCCCCAGTGAAGTCGCCATTTCTGTCGCGGTGAAATTTGGATACCAAACTATTAATTAGTTTGAATCTTTAATTCAATTTGCAACCGATCTTTGATTTGTCCAAATGAAGGGATAAATATCGAAATTCCCACAATACAATGCAAATGCAAGGTTTAGAGAGTTATAGGTTCGGGGGTTGGTTAAACTTAGGGAAGGTGCTAGCATCCTAAATTTCTGTAGTACTCTACAGGAACCTCTTGTTTTATGTTTGTTTATTGCTATGTGTTTATTTGCTTAATGGTTGAAAGACCTAGGGGTTTAATTCTAAGTATACTCGATAAGATATCGCATCTTATGCCTACATATCCTTACGGGAGTGGAATCAGAGTATGTGTAGTTCCCCTAAAGGGTTTGAGGAGATCTTTGACTGTGGTCAAAGTTCCTACGGGTTTAGGGTAGTTGGTTGATTGATTTTAGGAGAAGGGGATGAGTTGTCATTTTAAGGGAGATTTAACCACCACGGGTGTAAGAGATTGTATTGTTGTGGGGTGGAGATTCTATCTCGCTTAAGATGATTAACATCTTTTCTCTAATGTGTTTGAATATATTTGTATTGAGTTGTTGATTGTGTTTTGTCTAAGTTGTAAGATAAAGGCAAGGTCCTTCCTATGGGGTAGGTCCTAAACTTAAGAAGATTGACTTGAAATGAGATCAAGGATCAATGGGGAAATGATGCAAATGATGCATACGCACGATTGTTGAGATCATGCGCAAATTCTTCCTTTGGACGAAATGCAGCAATGTGATGCAATGAGATATAATGAATTGCGGTAAAGATAAATTGCGGAAGATAAATTGCAGAAGGTAAAGCCATACACATACGCATGAAAGCGCTGAAGTGTGTGAGAGTGAATGTGTCGTGAATGTGAGTGTGCACGATTGATTGTATTTTACGCTGTTGATTGATTTTAATTGTCTGATTTGATTTTAGTTTGTATTATAAGAAAATGTTGATTTGATTTTAGATAAGATTTAAAATTAAAGTCTAAAGCCTAATAAGACGCTATGATGATTGATTTATTCGGTAAAATAAATTACTCTAATGTGAGAGGTTGATTATAATAAAAAAGTTTTATTTTTATTCTTAAAAGTTTTAATAAAATAAACTATATAAAAGGTTTGATGAGTGAACAAGAATTCAATAAAATGCTATTTTAAAACACAATAAAAAGATTATTATTATAAAAGGTTTAATTAATTGATGAAGTTGATTTTAGGAAGAAAAAAAGTTGATTTAATTTATTAGAAAAAAAAAGCTTAGATGTGGATTGATAAAATAAGGTAGTTTTTATTATTATAGACTATAAATTATGAGTATTATAATTAATTAGATAAATGGTAATTATAAAGTGCAAATTATTTAAAAAAGTTTTCCTAAAAGATTATTATTTTTAAGATTAATTTAAACTTAATGGATAAAACTAAAAGGGTATAAAAGATTAAATAAAATAAAAATTGTTGGTTGATTAATAAGAGATTATTAACCTATTATTTTTTTAAGGTCTGATTAACTAATTAATTAAATAAAACAGATTAAAAGTTTGATTAGAAAAAAAACAAATTAATGAATCCAATTAGAATAAAATGAAAACGAGTTAATGGGTGAGTTAGGGTGATTAACGAATGATTAAGTGGTGTGTGTGTGTGTGTGTGTGTGTGTGTGACTAATGTGTGATTAGGCATTACATTATACAAATAATAAAACAACAGAAAAAAACAAGACGGAAACCTAATCCCTTTTTGGCCACCCAAATTCTCGATCTCGCTTCCCCTTCGTTCATCTCTGCTATCTCCGATCACCATTCTTCTCTCCCATTCTTCGTCTTTCTCGCATCTCCTTCTTCTTTTCTGTTTTTGTTCTCATTCTAAACCAATTGGTATTTGCGGCGGCGTCGAGAACAGTTCCACCGATGGAAGAGAGATAAGTTTCCTCCCCTTGATTTCGCGATAGCTTCTTTTTCCTCGTTTTCATTCTTCTCTTTATATAGGCTTCAATTAGGATTCCCTGATTGAATTTGATTAAAATCATTTGAATGCTGATTTGGGCTTTCTGTTTTGGTACAAGCTAATTCAAAACTTTCCTATTATGTTCCAATCTCTGTTAAATGAGAATCAAATCCTTGATATCGTATTAATCTGTCTACGTTCAAATAATTGAGATTTGGATTGAGTATCCGAATCTTCTTGTGGAATATTCTCCAATTGATTTACTAACTTGAGATTGTGATTTTGGCAGGTGTAACTAGCGATTGTTCTGGGCCAGAAGGTGGTTTAGAAGCCCAAAGGGGAAAAGCTCGGGTTTGATGCGTGGTGAGACGAGGAGTTTGAGTTTTGGGATTAATCTGCAAGGAGTTTCTCCAATGATCTCTACTCTATCAAAGTTTACGGCTTCGGTAATTCTCGAACGAACAGATAAATCCCTTGGGTGTTGTGACTGCAAATCGGGTAAAAGCGTGTTGACATTCTCAGACTCTTTTCTCGTAGGACATGATTCAAAGCTAATATTGTTCAAATCAGGTATGGTTCGTGGATGCTTCTCAGATGCTCCCTCTATCTTGCTCTATTTATTGAGACAATATTCTTCATAACAGGTTGCTCTTGTTGCTGATGCAGGTTTAGTAGTTATATTCTTCATAACAGGTTGCTCTTGTTGCTGAAAATTAAAACATCAAGAAGAGAGGCCTATGCCAACAATGCTGATGATATCACCTGCTGGTACAGCTCTTCCAACTCATCCACGGCAACAACTTTGTCAGAAAACAAATGGAACAAATTCTTTTGATGACTTTTGCTGAAGCAGCGTAGATAAAGCTGACAATGCCTTAGGCTCAGCAGTGGAATCCTTCCTGCCTAGTCTCTTCAAGTGCACGGCAATTTCACTATCATCTCTTTTCTTTAGTTTTAACCTTCTATTCATTTTAGCGGTAATCCTGTCTATCAATTGTCTTGCAGGCGAGCTCGCGGCTGTGATGGCGTACGGGATTGTCAAGGATGCTGTCAATATTACGGCGGTTGTCTTGGCTTTCCGTGAACGGCACTGGGTGATAGTGGCTCCGACATAACATCACTTGTGAAAACCTCTGTTGTTACACCTTTTCCCTTAGGAAATACTTTGTGTTAATCGATTGATGACAACTGTTCTAACTGGTTGCAGGAATCCTTAAGGGCGGGAGTGCGCAATCGGGTCCGTAGGTAAGTCACTTGGAAGCATTAACACAGTGGTCTGAATTATGACGGACCTTCATTTTTTGATCACCAGGCCATAATCTCTTCTGCAGTAGTCATGACTGATTCTACGCGGTTACCGTGAACTCGGTGTTGATTATCTTCAATTCTTTGACAAGTCCCAAGGTGTGAGTCTGTTGTAAAGCTAACGAGAATGCGGGATTGCTGCCGTGAGCTCAACATGTGTAGGATGGATTTGGAATTGGTAGTATTGTAAATTGGTAGCTATAGGCACTCTGCAGTTTTTGATTTTATTTTATAATTCAATGTATTGCAATGGTCTGCATCTGAAGACAAGTTGAAACATGAAGTTATGGCTTTTGCAGTTGGTAGGGGTCTGTTTTGGCTGATTATTTGCAGCAGTCGGATTCAAATATGGGGAGATACCGTCAACAAGGTCTGTGAAATAAAGTGTAGCAAACCATGATGCTGAAAGTGAACTTGACGGGAAAGCCGGGGGGACAGATAAGGTATAGAGACCCTCTTTCCTTCGAAGCTCTGTTAGTTGTGATGATATTTCCTTCTTAGATTATCCTACTTCAATATTGTTTGGTACTTGTTTTGGAAGGGTGTGGGCTTGTCCTCAATCTTTATTCTTTGGTTTTGGTTTTGATTTTGTTTGCAACAGGTATTTATCTTCAAATGCATGCTGCTGACTTCCGACGGACCTTGCTTGGATGATCCATGAATTGAAATTGTCTTTAGTAATTTGTGGGGTAATGGGAGTTGATCTTGAATTGTAGTAAACTTTGGTTTTCAATTGGAAATGATTTCCTATTCGTAAAATCCTTAAATGGTGCAAAGAATCTCTCAATATTATATTATCTCCTTGATCTTGTAATTTGAAATGGCAAAATGCTTCTTACCACAAAGTTGAACGGATTTTGGTTCAGATTTTAGATACCTCCAACTCAAGACATTCACACAAGTTCTTAGTGTGTTCAATTCTTGCTTTAATTAAATTGAATCGTTGAATTCGAAACTCTCGAAATTAAACCTTGATGTCGTAAGAAAACCATGAGCCACAATATACACAACTTGTGACTTCGTATTTTACATCATGACTCACATCTCGCACCTTAGGCAAATCTATCTCCAAAATAAGCTTCTTGCTCTGATTAAGTAATGACTTGAGAGAAATTAGAGACCTAATTCCAAGTAATCTATGTTGAGGTAATGATGAAGTATATAACCATGCGCTCAAGTATCTGGATCCTAAGCCACCTTTGGCTCAATAAAAGGACGAGTTCAATTATGACTTTAACGAGATATAGCTAGAAATTCCCTCCAAGTTGTCCCAAAAATATTGATCGAAGAGGGGTCCGAGAAGGAAGAATTCGTGAGAATGAGCATCATCGCCTTTTGAAAATTAACATCCCTACGCAAACCTGCACGAGTTGATTAGCGATAATAGACATACATATAGAAAGTAAAATAAAACAAGCAAGAAACAAGCACAACGAGGCGGGATCTTAAGGTCAAAAATTAGGGTGCGACAGTATCCAACTGTTCAGCCAACACTTTGTCTTCACCCATCTTGAATGAATACAAAGCTTGCTTCAGGTAGAGTCGATTCACCATAGATTTGGTCATGTACAAACTTTTAAGTTTCAACCATAACCTCGATGTCGTAGTCTTCTTTGATACCTGTTGGAGAACCTTATCACCAAGGCTCAACAATATTGTGTTGTGGGCTTTCTCTATCATGGTCATCTTTTTCTTTTTTTGTTAACGCAACGTCCATGGCTGCCTCTCCCTTCAATGCTTTTAAACAACTCTGCTGAACCAGTAGGGCTTTCATCTTCAAGCGCCACACACCAAAATCGTTCATTTCAGTGAACTTTTCAATCTCATGCTTTGTTGAAGGCATCTTCCTCCACGCTCACCGCATCAACTTGTTGTGAAAATCGATGTCTTAAAACAAAGTATAAATGGTTTCTTTATGATTAAGAAACACACAAGAGTTAGAATTAATGAAAAAAAACAAGAAGAACAATAAGGATTGCTTATAACTGCTAGTCTTTACTTTCTCTTTGAATCATATTACAAGTATTCAAGAATAACAAATAACTTTCTCACCCTAATTAGAATTTACCACACTTAAGATGAGAGACTAGTATGCTATTTATAATAAAACCTAACATAAACAATTACCCATTACAAGCTAACTTAGGGTACAAGCTAACTTAAACAATTGGATCCTTAACACAAGGCCCAATTCGACAACTACATATTAGAACATATTTCGACTACAACATGTAGGTCTTCGACAACAACATGTGAGTTGACTTCGACGACATGCTAAATTTTTGTCGACAATACTAGAGTTCAATCTAATATCTCACAATATAACCTTTCAATTTAATCTAGAATATTATAATATGACAAATTAAGTTATATTAGAAGAACAAGTTACATGTTCAATACTAGACAAGAGGTATTCAACTTCTTATCTGCATTTCTCTCTTTAACAGTTAGAACTTAATTTAATGATCCTAGTTCTTCAACCTCCCCTTCCTTAACCTCTAGTTCATTTTGCAAAATATTATTTATTTTGCAAACAAAATTAGAGGTGTAGGAAGGGGCGGTTGAAGAACTACAAACATTAAATAAAGTTCTAACTGTTAAAGAACAAAATGCAGATGATGGACTGAAGAATTCTTGTCTAAAATTGAACATGTAACTTGTTTTCTAATATAATTTTATCTATCATATTATAATTTCAAATACAATCTAAGAAGCTATATATTCGGTAAGGGGTTGAAAAAACACTCAAACCACATAAGATATAATAAACACATCATTTAAACAAACATTAACAACATAATTCATCAACAACAAACCTTAAATAACATACAAAATATAATAAACAACTCTTAATAAAAAAAAACAAAATCATCGACAAATAGCATAAACTATATACAACATACAACTTTTATTAATAACAACAACAACATATCAACTCATAGGATGTTTCAGAAACATATATGTCCCACAATAGCATTCATAATGAAAGAAGGATTAAGCTGAAGTGAGACTTGCAAATTTGTGTTATTTTTGAATGGATGTCATTCTAGGTCTTTTACACAAGTTTGCAGCGCTCACTTTACCTTCATCCTCATTATTGAAACAAACATCCCTACCTACAACTCAAAACAAACAGAAAGTTCAAACATTATGAAGCAAGCTATTGAAATGTAAACAATAATACATGAACAGATTTTGAAATATAAACTATTGTGAAGAAGAACCTGTAAGATAATCATTTGCTAAGATTTGATGCAACAAAGGTAACTCTTCGAAAAAGACGAGTTTGCTGCATAAGTTTGGGGTTTCCATATGAAAGAGACGAGTGACATAGATGTTAGGGTTTTGTTTTGAGAGAGACGGCTGAAATAGATGTTAGGATTTGGTTTTGAGAGAGATGACTGTTATGTACTGAAGCGAGCGATAATTTCGCTTATATATAAATAAGTAACACATTTCACCACGGTTGATAATACGAACCATGATAAAATGACTGCACCTTACACCATAGTTGATTATAAGAACAATGGTAATATACAAGGTCAAACACATTATATCACAGTTGTTAACTATGAGTGTAGTAAAATGTCTTTTAATAAATAAATCTATAAAAAAAATTATTATTACAGGTTTACCGAAAAACTGTTATAAAATGGGTATTAAAAAAAAAATCTATTTTGTAATAGTGTAAGTAGCCTCTTACTTACTTGCAATCATTACTCTATTAATTTCATAAAATTTGTTAAGATGTGTTTATAGACCCTCTTGCTCTAATCGAGTGATCGGATTAGCATACAAGATCAGCAAAACTTTGGTTTTCATCTTTTTCTTTCTTTGATTTGTTGGAGATCTGAGTAGTTTAGCTAACTGTATTAGACTATTTATTAAAAAAAAAATCACCATTATTTTCATCTTGTTGGTTGTGGTTTTTGTTGTTAATAATAATAATAACTTTTGCACTATTACCATTATCAGTCGTGGTTGTGGATACGAAAGATTTATGGATCTGTAGAGGTAGAGATTTCTATGGTTGCTCCTTAAGTTTGACAAATTGTTTACTTTTCTTTATTTTGTTGTTGTTTCTCGATGTTCTTTCAATTTTAATATCGAAAACTAGCTGATCTGTTAGAGTCTTACCTTGCATATAAAATTTGATACCCAACTATATTAGTTCTAAAAAAATTAATTTCTAAAAATTTACTATAATTTTAAAAAAAAATCACTTGGTTAATTATAATTATTAAATATAAATAAAAATATATTATAATTCAAATAAATGTAACAGTAATCATTCATCCTCATTCCACTGTTGTAAAACATTATTGACTTAAAATTTATCTAGTATTTTATTCGCCTAATAATAATCCGGCTTAAACAACTTCAACTAACTTAATTAAAATTTATTAATTATTGTAGACTATTTTATTTATTCATACATGTTAATATATTAATATAGTATATATAGTAATTCAGTAGTATTTTATATAGAGATAGATGGTATATAAATAAATCCAAAAGGATATATGATGCCACCATAATCCCATCTTATCTTAATAAGCAAGTAAATTATAAAGCAAATAAAACACAAAAGAAAAACACATGTATATAACCTTGTTTGTATAACAAAAGAAACTCCACTTGTGGTAATTTCTTGATACTCATCCAGCAACGTGACAAAAACACATCACCAAAATGGCTGCATGTGTCACTGCATCACTGCATGAAAACAATAATAATAGTATAATCCAAAGTAGTGCTTTCATGCTTCTGCTTCTGTTTCTTTTGTTTAAAGTTTCTCACTCATGTTTGTGGGAAAAACAAAGACAGATAGAGAGAGAAAAGAAAACAATAATAGTATTCAGTTTGTGGTAGAAAAGAGATGCATAAGAGAGATCACATGTCAGAACCATAAATGAAGAGCCTAACCCTAACCAATAATATACACAAAAGATTTTCTTGTTTTCTTGCTTCATTAGGTTGGATTGTCTTTTTCTCTCTGACCAAAAATCTCATATCTAAAGCTACCCCCACCTTAAACAAAAATTTACATATTCATTCATTCATTCATTCCATTTCCATTTGGTTTCATAGCAGAGTATGTTAACCTTTTGTGGATGCCTGTGATTTTGGCTGGTCATGAATAAACACAACTGAGACATGTTAGTAATCCAAAATACTGATCATGGTAAGTAACTAGATCACATGCATTCTGCCTCTGGGTCCCCATCATTCATCTACTTGTAAAGTAAAGTACAACTTTTTTTTTCAATTCTCATTTTAGTCCTTTTTTTATTGCTTCTTTGGAAGCATGTAAGTAGTGCACTTTTATTTTTTGTTAATTTTTTTCCTTAGAATTTTACAGGGTGGGATGACACTTGCAATCTTGGGCTTACATCATTTTCTTTGGGCATTTTTAGAATCAGAAGTATAAATTCAATGAAAGTGAAATTTTAGATATTTCTTTCACAAACTCATTCGAAATAAAAGTGTCTTAAAATGAATTTTCATTTTAATTCTTAATACATTTTTTCTAATTTTATCTTCTAATTAATACTCTTTTCGTTCTCCAATAACTAAATTGATAGACCATTTCGCACATATTTAAAAAAATGAAAGAGAAAATAATATTTGTCCTAAAATATTCCTAATTATGTATTGAAAATATTAAAAATAATATTAATTAGAGAGTAAAATTAAAAAATATATATTAAAAATTAAAATAGGTCATTCATCTTAAGACACTTCTTTATTTCAAATGAATCACTCATTCAAGAACGAAGGAAGAATTACTTTCACTATTCCTTATGAAGGCAGTGGACCCCACGCGACTACATTATAAAATACTTAAACTTCTCGACTGAGTTTTTGTTTACCATTAACAACAAACCCTGCTGCAGTTGTGCGCTCTCTCTCAAGCAGCTTCTTTTTATTGAAAATCCAGTGCCTGCTCAACAAAGTTTATTCACTTTCGTATATATTATTATTTCTTTCTCGATATATTGTATGATAAATGTACCGAATTCTCAAAGTTTTATTTTCTGATATACGAGAATATCATCATATATGTCCTTGTAGGATAAGGATACTATATTTGTAATCTCTAACAGATAAAGATCATCATTGTTACCTGTATTAGCGTTTGGTATATTAGGATGGCTATTCGTGATTTTGCTTTAATTAATATTGTTTAATTCTTAACTATAGCACGATGGATCACAACGATCGTAACCTAGGGTTTATGCCTTCATAATATATATATCAAAACTTTGATGATTTTCTGCAGATATACTATTTTTACTTTGAAGGAAAATATAGTTTCAGAGTTAATAAATGGCATCTACACCTGAAAAAAAAAACGAAGGGCCAATTGCATCTAGGTTGAGATCAGGTTTGAGAAAGACAATTGAAGGTAATAACATCAAAACTGAAAAGGTTACACAGAAGAGCAATGATTCTAAGATTAAAGATTCATCTTCAAAGATCTTGAATACTTCAGAAGAGATGAAAGACAACAAGCCTACATCAAGTAAACAACGAGCTAGTAAAAATCCAATAAAACAACGACCAAGACACTATATTCAATGGGAAGGTAATCACACTCACACTCATTGATCAAACATGCATGTATTTTGTTTTAAGAGTTTTGTGACATAAGTTATGTATGTTTGTTTACAGGCATTGAAGACACATGTGTGCATTGGAACTGTGATTTTTGTGGGCTTGATTTAGCTAATAAAGAGGAACAAGAACCTTCAAATCGAAGATGGAGTTTGTGAAATATAAGGGTCACTCATGTCCAAGAGCCCATCTAGTCATGTACTTCCGAAGGATGGCAACTTACACCAACAATCAGAAGCAAATATTACGGCAGGCAGTGGACCCCACTGAATCGTAGGGCGTAGAGAGTATATGCTTTGAGCATAAATTTGTTGGAATATTTTAATATTATTACGTGGACAAATATTTTTATATTATATTAACTTTTTATTAAATAACAACTTAATTGAATATTGAATGAATTAAATAATAACTAGTTAAATTTAATTCTTTTATTTGATGATTAATGTAATTAATTGATACAAACTCAAATATACTTATTTTTGAATGGCTGAAATTCTATTTTAACTATCACACTATGCCAATATATATATAGATTATGATCTTCAATATACCAAATACATTGTATATCACATTTTTTTCTCTCTCATCTTAAGAGTGTCTTAAGACATAATAAATTTAGGTTAAAGAACAACAAGACAACAATTGTATGTTATATGTCATCCGGCTTTCTATGCGGTTTAGGACTTACATTATTGCCCAAAGATTTTAAATTTTTCCATGAATCCAAATATTCTTATAATTTTTTATAAATCTACTAATTAGTCAAATAAATTTATCGTATAAAACATGTCTCAAATATATATTATAAGTGTAATTAAATACTTTAGTGATGACTCTAAATAAATGAACATGCATATAAATCAAAGTCTTTGATATATTGATTTTAATTGGTTAGTGTAAAATATTAATCTACTACGTCATTTTATAAATTTAAAATTTACAGTACGATGCAGTGGAATATATAAAATGATTGGTTAAAAGTGTATAATAATTTTATATAGTAAATATATATCAATTAAATTCATTAAATATTAAAATTAATTAGAATACATTATTTTACATTGTCATTCAATTAAAATGAATTATTTTGACACGTAAAAAGAAAAAATATGAAAATAATACTTATTAAAATGATTTAATTTTTTTAATTTTTAATTCTATAAATATATGTCAAAATGATTCGTTCAATCAATCTCTTAAATATTATAGAAATATAATATTCAAGGTGAAGGATCTTTATGTAATAATAATGGTAACTCTGTCACACAAAAAAAAAGACGGATAACTAATACCTTTGGATTTTGGTTTGCTTTCAATCTATATTATTTATGTCTTAATCACACTTCCGATGATATGAGAGAAAAGACAATATATAGTGTACTCTGCATATGAGAATTATAATCATATTGTGATGGTCATTTAGTATTTTTCTTCATTTTTAAATAACGAGTTGTTTTTAAATGATTTATCTTGACACTCATCCATATTAAAATCATATTAATTTATTAAATATATAGTTAACTGTGCAATTAGATTAATTTTATTACTTAATTTCATCAATGGTAAATTAATATTTTCAAGGGATAAATAGATAATATAGTTAAACAAAGATGTATGTCAACATAATAATATTGAAATATAATGGCTATATTTAATAAAATATTTCAACCATCTTCAACTTGCGCCATATATCTTAATATTTATATCTGCATTTTTCAAATTTGCATTTACATGCTATTTATTTATAAATTTATACTTTGCAATCTAGTTTACCTAATACCAAATGGTAAAACTATTGTGGAAGTCGTAACTAAAATATAATGTGACTAGACACCACACATTAATGCATAAGTCAATATAATTGAGTGACATAGTTGGAATTAGCATGCAACTGTTTTACTATGCTATTTATAAAGGAAAAGGAAAACTTGAACATGAGCAAGTTTTGATTAAAGCCCATCAACAAGTCTGAGTTTGTGAACGATGGTAGAGGATGGATCAAGGTGTCGCATCAGAGACGGTCTGGCAAAAAGTGGGATGAAGAAGGTAGATTTAGGGGGATGAAAGTCAAAGATTCTACTACTATTTTTATAATTGAGTTTTTGAAAAAGATGAGGGCAAAAGAATTGTTCTCGGTTTTCTCTGATTTCGACGAAGTGGACGAGATTTTTATCCCTCAGAAATGTGATAGACGTAGGAAGAAGTATGATTTCGTTCGTTTTTTTTGGAGTGGAGGATGTAAGAAGGCTGGTGTTGAAGCTTGACAATTTCTTCATTGAAGGAAGGAAGCTTTTCGCTAACATTTTGAGGTTCGCGAAAAACTCAACAAGACCCTTTCATTTCGATGGGAAACCTGAAGCTAGGGTTCGTGTGGAGAAGGATCATAGCGGTAAGGAGGGAAATAGGAAGGCTTTCACAAAGTTTCGCCCTGGGTTTGCTAAAGGTGCTTCTAAGGAAAGGCATTCTTATGTCGAAGCGGTGCGGGTGTGGTATCAAAAGAATGATGGTGTTCTATCTTATGAGGTAGGGGAAGAGTAAGTGATTAGGTTCAAGCAAGCATTTGTTGGTAAGGTTTCCACCCCAGGGTCTACGTACAATATGCAGAGAAATTTCAATCTGAAAGGATACTCCGCTGTCAAAGTTACTCCCCTGGGTGCCAACTTGTGCCTCTTGGAGGAGAAGGAAGTCGGTGAAATATAAGACATTTTAGTCAGCGCTAAAGATTAGCTTGATTAGTGGTTTGTCGAGGTCAAAAAATGGGAACCAAAAGTTATTGGTCATGAGAGGATAAAGTGGTTGAGCGTTTACGACATACCGTATCATGCATGGATTGTGCCCTTCTTTGAGTTTCTGACTTCGAAGGTTGGTAAGTACGTCAGCTGTGAGGAGAATTCTGCAGACTTTTCTAAAATAGATGTTGCAAGTATTATAATCAGAACTACGTGTGGCATGCTCATTGATGAAGTATTCAAGGTCTCTATTAATGGGGTTACATTCAGGATAAATGTGGTGGAGGAATCGATGGGTCCTCTGTGTAAAACAATCCTTAAGGAATTAGAGGATGTGCCGGTCATGGATTCTGAAGACTCAATCTTTAAAGAGAGAAAATGTTGGTGGAACTTCGGCGAAGAGTCTAACAGAGATGGAGAATATGAGCTTAGAAGATGATAAGCTCAGTTCTCGAGAATCCTCAGGGAGCACACCTCTTTTAGGAGTAGGTTGCAAAAAAAGTTGCTTTTGTTTCTTCTGAGGTCAGGAAAGAGGCTAAAGGTGTGTCAGTCGATGGGCTCGAGGTCAACGGGAATGATACCCAAGTGGAGGTAGCAGTTATGCTACAGGTGTCAGACCAAGAGGAGAGAGAGGATTCATGTGCTAGTATGGTCATTATAGTGAAGAAGAGGAATGGTCAGAATAGCTTGGTGAATGGGCCTACTTGTGAAAGAGGAATTCTATTTCTTTTGATGGTCAGTTAAGATCTCATAAAATATTTAAGGCCCAAATAGAATTAGGTGGTTCGGGTTGTATAGTGGGTAAGAAGACCCAAGTATTGGGAAGGTTTCTTTCCAATTCATTGACTGATGATAGGGAAGTAAATTTAGGGACTTCGTGTGGGTTTGTCCCCAAATTTGTCCCTTCTTTGTGTTCCTTTTCCAAATCTATTGACTCCCCTAATTTCAATTTTGTTCCTTTAAGAGTTGTTCCCCCTAATGATTCATCTGAGAAAGTTATTTTTGTTCCATCTCGTGGTTTGAAGTGTGTTCTTCCTTATCCTCATCCTTTAGAGGTGAAGGTCGGGTCCATCATGGAGCCTCCATCATGGTGCCACTCAATTACTGATTCCAAAGTCTTGCAAGGTAACAAGAGATTCTGGGAGGAAATGGAGAGTAAATTCTCGAAGAAAGTTTATGATATTATGGATTCTATAGGTGTTAGAGGTGGTGGGAATAAGTCTGATTTCATTGATGAAATTAGAGCTCTAGAGGTTAGAGATGAGGAAGGTAAATCAAAGGCGGTGGGCAGTTCACTTGGTTTAACAAGTCTGGTAGTTCCGTGAGTAGAATTGATAGGTTCTTACTGTCAGAAAATCTGTTCGAAGATTGGAAGATCATGGGGCAGCATATCGGTAGGAGGGACATCTCTGACATTTTCCTGATATGGTTAAAGCCATGTGTTGCACCCCAAAATTTGCCCTCACAATACAAGACTTTGTGTTCCAAGAAGGTTCACAAGGTTCACAAAATTCATAATTGGTCAGAAGAGTTGACAATTCCCTCAGACAATGCACCTCCTAAGCAGTGCATCCAAAACTAGGGTTTTGACTTTAATCAGGCTAAATGGACTTCCAAGACTTCAAGTGAGCTTCATAACATCTTATATGTGTATAAGAACCCCCATGTCAAGTTTCAAGACTTTTCTCAAAAGTTTGCTCAGTCAGATGATCAGATAAGTCAAAAGCAGTCAATGCAGTTAAAAGGTCAAACTGAGGTCAACTGTGGTCAAACCAAAGTCAAACTTCATGATTTTTTTTTGCCAACATCAAAGGGAGGTTGGGTGAGAAATATTATCATAATAACTGTAATACCCCAAATTTTGCCCTAAGATTTGTCGTCGCATTTCATTGCATTTAATCAATTACTAACAAATTTGTGTAGTCGTTTGACTTTTTGCAGGTAAATATCATATGGCATGCATTTTTTTTCTAAAAAGTAAAAATGGCACAATTGGCAGGAGGACATGTGTAAGGAGTTATGAGTGTGAGAGGTTGAGAGTTCGAATCTCACCTTTGTCATTTTTTTTGTTTTTTATTATTTTTACTCTAAATTTTTCTATCTTTCATTAAAAAAATAACAAAAATAGTTTTTTATTATTATTTAATTATTATTTTCGTATTTTAATTAAATCATTTTTTAAAATATTATTTTTTTCACTTTTTTCTAAATTATTCATAAAAATATCCAAAAAATCATAAAATAAAAAATATTGAAAAAAATTTTGTTCTTTTTATAATATTTTTTATTTTAGGAATCAATAGGATTATTAGTTTTTATTTTAAGTTTATTTTAATTATTTTAAATTATTTAAATTTTATTTTTCTTAACTAATTATTTAGTTTGGGCTTTAAAATGGGCTTTAGGGACATTATTGACAATTTGGTGTTAACCCTAATTTGTTCCCTATATATACATGTGTTGCCTTGTTGGAAAAAAGGAGAGAAGGAAAAAAAACCTAAGAGGAGTGAGTGCCGTTTGCCGTTATTTAGTTTTCTTCTTCATCCATTACTATTGTTTCTTTTTCTTCATCGTCTATCGTTATTTCTTTTCCTTCATCTATTACTGTTGTTTCTTTTTCTTCATCTTTTACCGTTATTTCTTTTTCTTCATCTATTACCGTTATTTCTTTTTCTTTATCTATTACTGTTACGTTTATATATATATAATTTTTAAATTGTTAGAGTTTATATATATAAGATTTTTGATCGAATTATGTCGATACGATGTTTGCACATTTGTGTGCATGACGCGTGACATTTGTGTTAGTTCGATCTGGTGGCAATGATCGCATTTTTGTGTGAGCAATAATACTATTTTTTGCTTAATTTCTTTTTCTTTGCGATAAATTTTGTTTCGTCCGATTTAGATCTGGTTGCGATGAGCGCATTTCTGCGTTAGCAACATTGTTGGGTTATTTGGCACATTTAAAATTCATTATTGCTTTATTATTATTATTATTATTATTATTATTATTATTATTATTATTATTATTATTATTATTATTATTATTATTATTATTATCATTATTTATTATTATTATCATTATTATCATTATTATTACCATTATTATTATTATTGTTATCATTAATTTATTAAAATTTGTTATAATATAAAGATCTGTTTTTTAAAATAAATAACATTAACATCTTTTCCAAATTAATATGAAAACCTATTATTTTTAAGAAAAACTTTTTTTTTTATAAATTTAAAATAATAACTAAAATCTTTTTTTTAAAATAATAACTAGAACCGTTATTTATTTTATTTTATTATTGTTCAATTCAAATTTCATTATCATATTGTATCTGCTCCTCTCATGTAACCTCGCGAACTTAACAATCGCTCTTTAAATTCTGCCTTTAAATTTCTGCTTGCATGGTTTAAATTATGACATTATCTCTCTGTTTGCATGATTCAATTATCTCACGCGTTTACTATTATTTCTGTCACATTGCACACATCCGAAGGTTAGGTCTAACTGTTTGGCCGCCGCGCCAATAGTCCGTAAAACTTCACACATTCAATTTCAAATCCTCAAAACTACAAACTACAAACCCTAATTTTCACAAATGCCTCGCCGCAGGCAAAATTACCATTTTACCCCTAGCATTAGGTCAAAGAGCCGCCGCGCTCATTTTAGGGTTTCCCGCCGTGGAACCCCTAACCTAGTTTAACCCTAATTACAACTTAACAATTCAACATAGAGATTTGGAGTTTCTACACTCCACGTAAGCGTGTCCTTAAGACATGTTTATTCCCCGTGAGACCTTGACCACAGTCAAGAAGTCTCTAACCTCCCTTTTGAGGGGAACTACGATTACTCTGATTCCACTCCCGTAAGGATACGTAGGCACAAGATGCGATGTCTTGCCGAGTAAACTTAGAATTAACCCCCTTTATTATTTATTATTGCTTATTTATATTTTATTTACCTTTGCCATTTAATTATTTTGTTTATTATTTTGTAATTGTTTCTTGAATGTAAAGTTGTTTAATTATTTAATTATTATTATGGTTAGTAATTAGGGAGTGTAACAACATGTATGTAATATTAAAATAAATTTAGATCACTTTTAAATAAAGATAATTAAAATAAACACGTCACACACGTAAGTCGATTTTAATCGCCGTCTCACTTCCTAAGGATATCCCTCAAGTTGCCTACGAATAATGGTTAAGTGGGGTGTATAAAGCAAGTCCCTCAAATGGAAAAATCATCAAAGTCCCTTATGGTTGCCTTTACGAATCGAGTCCCTTTCGAAAAATGATGATGGTCCCTTATATGTGCTTATTACATCCCACAATGGCCTTCAAAGTCAAATTGTCCCTCACATGTCCCTTAAACATCCAAAGTAAGGACTACCTACTCCATTATAGTAGGGATAGTCTTACTAAGGGAAAGAATAAAGAATAAGAAAGACCTTTAAACATTAGGGTAGGTTACTCCTAGGTGCTTGCTCACTTCAAAACTTTTTCACACTTAAACAAATTTCCAACAAAATTTTCAAACAAGTTTTTTTCACATCCATACACGGATTATTATTAAACTATTCTGAAATTTTTTGCTATTCACACACTACACTTTCAAAACAATTCAAAAGTGAGCTTAAGTACCTAAGAGCCCATGGATAACCATGGATGAAAAGGATGCTAATACCTTCCCTTTTCATAACCTACCCCCCGGACCCAAAATATTCTCTAAGGTCTTTCCTGTTCTTTTATAACCTTTCCTTATGGATAAAATAAAAGTCGGTGGCGACTCTTGCTATCCGCAACATTGTTTAAAGTCAGTTCACCGGGTTACAGAATTGGCGACTCTGCTGGGGATTTATTTAAGAGGGGTACCCTTAGGAATTAAGATCACTTTAAATTGTTTGCCTTGTTTGCTTTATTATTATATTGTTGGGGTGCTCTTATGTGTGAAAGGTCCTAACCCGGACCTAGTGTACCTTAGGTAAATGGCAATAGACCAAGGAAACTGTACGACGTATATCGATACGGTTGATCTGGTGGCCATAGTTAGTGCGACTTCGTGGTTGGTGCTTATATTCCTTAAGTCAAGTTGAGGATAATATTGAGGCTGCCATATGTTGTCAATGCACTAACTGACTTTTAGAACCCTAGTTAACTCATCTTGGCCTTTAGAAAGTAGTGAGGTAACCGGCTTTGGTGCAGACTGAAGTTGGTTGACACTCGGTACTACGCTCATTGAGATCTTAAACTTGGAGGGTTTTGGTTGGCAAGTAAGTTGCCTTCTGAACAACCACCCTTGTGAAGGATCAATGATATTGAGATCCCTTAGAACCTGGTTACTTTTGTAGGACAGGATGAACCATCTAACTTCAGGGGAGGGTACTTACCTTTAAACCTCATGCAAGCCTTTAAACCTAGGGCAATTGTGTGACTTGTTTGTGTGTGCCACATGTTTGTGATTGAGCATGACATCATGACATCATCATGCATCATAAGCATATCATTTTCCCTAACCATTTCAAGGACCAAAGGATTTATCTTTGTTCTTTGTTGCAGGTCATGGCTTCTGCTCGTAGAAACACCATCAGGATCAACTTTGTAGGGACACCTGCTAAGCTCAAGGAGTTGGTTTCCCTAGTGCCTGATCATTCCCAGTTCAACAAGAGACATGGTCACTTATTGGATCTAGTTACTTCAGGGTTCAGTGAAGACATGATGAGTGTGCTGTTTCAGTTCTTTGACCCTAAGCACCATTGCTTTACATTTCCTGATTATCAGCTGGTTCCAACCATGGAGGAGTTCTCTAAACTTCTGGGTATACCTGTTCTTGATCAGAAGCCATTCACAGGCTTAGAAAAGGAGTTTAAACCAGAAGTTATTGCTGCAGCTCTACATCTGAAGAAGTCTGACATTGTTCTAGAGACGAGAAGTGGAGTTAAAGGTATTCTTGCCAAGGTATTAGTGGATAAAGCTCAAATGTTCTTGAAGGCTATGAGCTACGATGCTTTTGAGGAGATCTTAGCCTTATTGATTTATGGCTTAGTGTTGTTCCCCAATCCTGATCAGTTCATAGACGTTCATGCCATCAACATATTCCTGAGTCACAATCCAGTGCCTACCTTACTTGGAGGCATCCTACATTCTCTTCACACCCGTACTACAAGGGCAAGAGGAACTTTGATGTGCTGCATACCTTTGCTCTCTAGTTGGTTTATTTCTCACCTTCCTCGCTCAGTAATGAAGAATGAGCAAGGGTTCAGATGGTCCAAGAGGATCATGTCACTATCTCACTCAGACATTCATTGGTGCTCCAGATCTATGGAGAATGTCACCATCATTGACCGTTGTGGGGAGTTTCCTAATGTGCCACTTCTAGGCATAAGAGGAGGCATCACCTACAACCCCTCTCTAGCTTTACGACAGTTTGGTTACGCCCGAAGTGACGGTCCACATGACATGTTGATTCAGGGCATTGTGTTTGATTACGACAACGATCTTCAGGGTTACCGTTAGAGATTCATCCGAGCTTGGGGAAAGGTAAACAGGATTGACAGCAAGACACTGGAGCCTAAGTACACTATTCCTATGGAGGCTTATCTCAGATGGGTACGATCTCGTGCTCAGACACTCATGATGCCATATCCTGCCGTCCTACCAGTTACCATGGAACCTGTTGCTGAAGGAGACACAGCTTATACCATCCTTCACCCAGACATGCCTACTGATATGGAAGACTTGCAGAGATCATGGATCCAACTGAAAGAGCAAAGGGATACTTTCGAGGCTTATTACAAAGCAAGCCAAGCAAGGATCCTAGAGCTAACAAAGCTACTTCATGAGGAACGAAACCTCAACTCATACCTCAACACAAAGAGGAAACGTCCATGGGAGACTTAAAACCCCATCTTTTGTACTTATTTCGTTTTCATTTTTTGTAAGCCTAAAAGGCAAAACAAGTTATTACTAATAAAAAGTTACTTTCTTGTTTGTTTAAGCAAATTTAAATCCTGCGGTCCTTGAAAACATTGCATATGCATTCCCATATCATTGCATCACAGGTTTATAATTGTGCACAGGTTTCTCATCTTCTCGCTGTTTATTTCAGCAATGGCTCTTGAACAATCAGTTAAGGATCTCCAGGCACAGAATGCACAGTTCCAAGAGCTGATCCTGAACCTATCCAAGGGGCAGGATGAATTGAAGACACTGCTGGCCAAGAAGACTAAGAAGGCTAGAAGGTCTGCTGGGTTGCTCAACATGGGAAGAAGGTTCAAAGGTCCTGTCAAGACCAAGGAACATGTTGAAGACTATGAATCTGAAGAATCTGAGCAGGAGAGAGGCAGTCTCCACAACACTATGGGGGACTCTGATCCTGAGGCTAACTACTACCATGAGCCTAACGAAGACAAATTCAAGATGCTGGTGGATAGAATGGATGCTATGGAATTACAGAAATCATCTGGGCTGGATTTTGAGGATTTGAGCTTGATATCTGGGGTGGTCATACCCATTGGGTTCAAAGTTCCTACATTTGTTGTCTATGATGGGGTCTCTTGTCCCAAATTGCATCTGAGGTCTTATGTCAGAAGAATTCAACCCCACACTGCTGATAAAAAGTTGTGGATCCATTTCTTTCAAGAGAGTTTATCTGGAGCTCAGCTAGAGTGGTATTATCAGTTGGAGAGTGTCAACATCAGAGATTGGAATGACCTTGCTGAAGCTTTCTACAAGCAGTATCAATACAATGCTGACTTAGCCCCCACTCGCATGCAGCTTCAGAGCATGTCTATGGGTGCCAAAGAAAGCTTTAAGGAGTATGCTCAGAAGTGGAGAGACTTAGCTGGAAGAGTTCAACCCCCTTTGACTGATAGGGAGTTGGTTGATATGTTCATGTGTACGCTGAATGGTCCGTTTTACAGTCATCTCATTGGAAGCTCATCATCTGGCTTCACTGAGTTGATCATGACAGGAGAGCGAGTAGAGAATGGTATCAAGAGTGGTAAGATCCAAGTGGGCACTTCTTCATCAGGTGTTGCAAAGAAGCCTCCCACTGGGAAGAGAGAATCTAATGCTGTGTATGGTCAGCCTGATCGTAACAGAAGGCATCAGTCTGTTAGTGCAGTTCATATTTCAAATCCAACTCCTGCAACAACAGAGCAGCCTCGAGGCAACCAACAGAGGGCTAGAAGACAGTTCACGAAGATCAACATGTCAATGGCTCAGGCATTGCAACACTTGTTGAAAGCTGAACTTATTACCCTGAGGGAGGCCCCTCAGAATCCCAATGTTACCTCTCCCAAGTACAATCCCGATGCACGATGTGCATATCATTCAAACTGTCCAGGACATGATACTAATAACTGCTGGGTCTTGAAGAACAAAATTCAAGATATGATTGATGCTGGAGAAATTGAGTTTGATCCACCAGGTACTCCAAATGTGATTACAGCTCCAATGCCAAATCACGAGAAGACTGTCAACGCCATTGATGAAGATATTGATGAAGATCTGCATGTCTATTCGGTTATGGAGTTGAGCACACCATTGTCTGTTATCAAAAAGAGGTTAGTACAAGCTGGGATCTTTCCAGGTTGTCGTGAAGATTGTTTGTATTGTACCTATAAGCCGGATAGTTGCTTCATTTTGAGAGATGGGATTCAACGTCTCATGGATAAGTATACTATAGTGTTTGAAAGAAGACCAGCATCTGTAGAAAGTATGGTAGATCATCTGACTCAGGGTAAGAAGATTGAAGAGGTTGATATGGTTGACAAAGTACCACTAAGAATCACTTCAAAGGGTCCCATTAAAATCACTCATCAGGGCCCAATCAAGATTACTGCTGAAGGTCCTGTGAAAGTTGTCACTGAAGCCAGAGTAGCTCCTCTGATCATTACCACTCCTGGTCCTATTCCTTATACATCTGACAAAGCTGTGCCTTGGCACTATGGGTCTGATGTTTACATCCATGGTGTCAAACAGGAGCCTTTACCTGATATGCCTGTTGACATTGATAATATTGCCGGATCTAGCAAGATCACTCGTAGTGGAAGAGTCTTCTCTCCTCCAGTTGCTTCTAAGAGTGCGGTTACTCCTGCTGTTACTTCCACCACTGATGCTCGGGGCAAGGGTCCTGTTATTGAGCCTGTATCTACTGATGTGCCAGCTGCTGATGACCTCTCTAAGCAGATGGAAGAAGTATTGAAAATCATTCGCAAGAGTGATTATGATATTGTTGATCAGCTGGGGCATACTCCCTCAAAGATTTCTATGCTCTCCCTGTTATTATGTTCTGAGGCTCATGCCAAGTCATTGATCAAGTTTCTAAAGATGGCTCATGTACCCAGTGCAATTTCTGTGGACCAGTTTGAGAATTGTGTTGCTCACCTGACCTATGACAACGGGTTAGGATTTTCTGATGCTGACTTGACCCCTGCCAAGAGGGATCATAACAGGGCCTTGCATATTTCAATTGAATGCAGGGGCACTACCCTGTCTCATGTGCTGATAGACAATGGTTCCTCTCTGAATGTGTTGCCTAAGGAAGTCCTGAACAAGCTGAGTCCTAAAGATACGGTATTGAAGCCCAGTAATATTGTGGTAAAGGCTTTTGATGGTTCTAGAAGAGTAGTGCATGGGGAAATTGATCTTCCAATCAAGGTTGGCTCTCAGGTGTTTACCGCTACATTCTATGTGATGGATATTCGTCCTTCGTACTCATGTCTGCTTGGTCGTCCCTGGATCCATGGGGCAGGTGCTGTGACCTCCACATTACATCAAAAGTTGAGATATCCGGTGAATGGAAAAGTTGTTACTGTCTTTGGAGAGGAAGAATACTTTGTCAGCCATGTAAACACTTTCAAGTATCTGGAAGTAGAAGGTGAATACATTGAAACTCCATGTCAGTCATTTGAAGTGGTTCCCTGGGCTGTTAAGGATTGTGTGACTCCTCCTGCTGTGAAGAAGGTTCCTGTGGTCATCAGAAACCCTCCAACAATGGCAATGGCCTCCCTCAATGATGCAAAAGTTGTGGTGGAAGAAGGTGGTTGTACTATTTGGGGTCAGCTTCCTGATATTCCATACAAGTCTGACAAGTTTGGTTTGGGTTTCACTGCAGAGTCCCAGAAGGCTGTTCGTCGTGCTCGTGCTGTTCGTATCACCAATCAAGGGGTTATCAATGCTGTGGGAGATCAAGATGAAGACCACAACTTGGAGGCATGGATTTTTCCTACTGTGGGTGCTGGACTCAATAATTGGAAAGCTGAAGATGTTATCCCTATCTCCTTTAGTCAGGAGTAAATACTATTACTGTGTTATGTTTTTAAATTTGTAATTTCTGGAACAATTAAAACTTTCAAGCCATATGCCTTACCCGGGGCACAATGGTGTGCTTGTTACGGGTTGTCATTTCATTTGCATACTTCATTCAATAAAATCAGTGGACGTTTCGTTTTCGTAAATATTGTGTTCCTTGTCTTTCTTTTTCTTTTATTTTTGCTTTATCAGCTATGTGTTCTTACACACACCCACGTCACTAAAATGCAGATCCTCATCCACTCTGGATCCAGTTGATAACAGTTCTACTATTGCCAATTACAATTTCGAGAATCCGATCTATCAAACTGAAGATGGAAACGAGGACGATTGTGAAATACCTGTAGAGCTTGCTAGGTTGTTACAACAGGAAGAGAAAGCTATACAGCCACATGAAGAGCCAGTCGAAGTTGTGAATCTGGGAACTGAAGAAAACAGAAAAGAGGTCAAGATAGGGGCTGATTTAGAGGACAGTGTCAAGAGCAGGTTGATTCAGATGCTACGTGACTATGTGGATGATATGATAGCCAGGTCTCAGAATGAAGAACAACATCTTGATCATCTGCACAAGTTGTTTGAGAGGTTGAAGAAATACAGGTTGAGATTAAATCCAAACAAGTGTACTTTTGGAGTTAGATCTGGAAAGCTCCTGGGTTTCATTGTCAGTGGAAAAGGTATTGAAGTGGATCCTGCAAAAGTGAAAGCTATACGAGAGATGCCAGCTCCCCGTACTGAGAAGGAGGTTAGAGGTTTCTTGGGACGATTGAACTACATTGCAAGATTTATTTCCCAATTAACTACCATCTGTGAGCCAATCTTCAAGTTGTTGAAGAAAGATCAGGTGATGGAATGGAATGATGAGTGCCAGACTGCCTTTGATGAAATCAAGAGATATTTGCTAGAACCTCCAATTTTAATACCACCAGTTGATGGAAGACCCTTGATTATGTATTTAACAGTATTAGACAACTCAATGGGGTGTGTATTGGGGCAACATGACGAGTCTGGTCGAAAAGAGCAGGCAATATACTACCTTAGCAAAAAGTTTACCGACTGTGAAACAAGATACTCACTGCTCGAGAAAACTTGCTGCGCTTTGGCATGGGCTGCTCGCCGACTAAGACAGTATATGTTGACCCATACTACCTTGTTGATTTCGAAGATGGATCCAATCAAGTACATATTTGAGAAACCTGCTCTCTCCGGAAGAATTGCAAGATGGCAAATGATCTTGACGGAATATGATATACAGTATACTACTCAGAAGGCCATTAAGGGGAGTGGTGTTGCTGATCATTTGGCTCATCAAGCAGTAGATGATTACCAGTCAATGAATTTTGAGTTCCCTGATGAAGACATTATGTCTGTTACCAAAGAACCTGGACAATATGACGGACCTGAACAAGGATCCCGATGGACTATGGTTTTTGATGGTGCCTCCAATGCACATGGTAATGGTGTTGGTGTTGTGATTAGTTCCCCTGAAAGGATTATCACTGACAATGGCTCTAATCGGAACAACACTATGATTACTGATCTCTGTACGCAGTTCAAGATTAAGCATCACAACTCTTCTCCGTATCGTCCAAAGATGAATGGGGCAGTTGAAGCTGCTAATAAGAACATTAAGAAGATTGTACAGAAGATGACTATTACTTACAAGGATTGGCACGAGATGTTACCATTTGCTCTGCATGGTTATCGTACTACAATACGTACTTCAACAGGGGCAACCCCATTCTCCTTAGTCTATGATATGGAAGCAGTTCTGCCTATTGAAGTTCAGATCCCCTCCTTGAGAATTATGAAGGATGCAGGCTTGGATGAAGATGAGTGGATTCAGACTCGACTTGACCAGATAAACTTGATTGATGAGAAAAGGTTAGCAGCAGTTTGTCATGGCCAGATGTACCAGAAATGGATGATCAAAGCTTTTAACAAGAAGGTTAAGCCAAAGGTATATCAGGCTGGTGACTTGATAATCAAGCGTATCATATTACCACAGGGTGATCCTAGGGGCAAGTGGACTCCAACATATGAGGGACCATTGGTAGTCAAGACAGTGTTCTCAGGAGGTGCCATGATACTGACTACAATGGATGGTGAAGACTTCCCACAACCTGTAAACGCAGACATAGTTAAAAAATACTACGCATAAAAAGAGACCCGCTAGGTTGACAGGCCTAGGCAAAAATAAGGGCATCCCGGCAAACCAAAAGGGTTTGGGCAAAAATTAGGGATATATATATAAAAAGATGTACACCCGGCAAGTCGAAAACCTGAAAAGGCGGCTTGGGCAAAAAAGGGTATCCCGGTGGATTGAAAACCTGAAAGGGCAATCCAAGCAAAAGTTAGGGATTAAAGCGTACGACTATGTCTCGTTTGGATCACTCATGAAACTGCAACCAGTTGTACTACTTACTCAAGCTCAAACAGATGAAGCTCAATCCAATCGTTTCCGTCTCAACAGCAAGAAGATGAGATACTTGAGTGGCAATAGTAGAATTGAAACTCAATAGGGTTATTTCCCACATAGCTGATTCTTTTTGTAAAACTTCATGACAAAATTCTCTTACTAGGGTTTATGTCTCCTTGTACAAACTTACCCGTGTATGGGTCACTTTTGATATAAATAAACTCCATCTTTGAATCCAGATTTACTTTTACCCTATTTACATAAGCGAAACGTCCATTGGTTGTGTTTGAATGTATGTATGCCTTTTAATATGATTGATGTTTACCAGAAATGCATGAAAATGCAGTAATAGTATTTACTAAGGACGAACGAGGGAAGGATTTCAACGAAGCTTCGCCGGTTCATCTTTACAAGACAGTTACAAACCATCAGTAGGACTAATCCATTTTCACAAAGTCTAATCTCCCCTGGAATTTATATCCATCTCTTTTATCCTCATACGGATATACGGGAAATTACTTTCCAATAAGGGCACGATGAACGAAGACGGGATGTTATACTTATCCTACTATCAAACGAAAACGAAGGTTATCTATACCCTACTATCCCCAACAACGGGAGGTTATCTATACCTTGTTATCCCCAACAACGGGAGGTTATCTATACCTTGTTATCCCCAGCAGACGGAGGGTTATATATTCTTCAACAACGAATCGGGATTTATTTTCCTTGGCCAGCAGTTGTTATACAAGGATATCCAGACACTTCCAGCAGTGTCATAGCATACATACATCATTTACATCATACCATAACATATATGTCTATAGTACATTACCTAAGTGCATCATGTCATACATGCATACATAAAGCATAAACTAATGTTGTTATACAGAATGCTACCTTGTTTTCAGGTTAATTATCCAACAAACAATCTTATGATCTTTGGGACTGCTTTATTGTAACCTCAGGGTTACTTTATCCTCCTGATGAGCTTCTTATTACTTTGGGACTGCTTTATTGTAACCTCAGGGTTATTTTATCCTCCTGATAGCCTCTCATGACTTCAAGACTGCTTTAGAGCTACTGATTGCTCTATCCTCCTGAAATCATCCTATTACTTCAAGACTGCTTTAGAGCTATTCATTGCTCTATCCTCATGAGGTCATATTACTACTTCAAGACTGCTTTAGAGCTATTCATTGCTCTATCCTCCTGAAGCCATCTAATTATTTCAAGACTGCTTTAGAGTTCTCCATTGCTCTATCCTCCTGAAATTACATTATTATTTCAAGACTGCTTTAGAGCTATCCATTGCTCTATCCTCCTGAAATCATTACTTCAAGACTGCTTTAGAGCTATTGATTGCTCTATCCTCCTGAAGACATATCACATTATTATTTCAAGACTGCTTTAGAGCTGTTGATTGCTCTATCCTACTGAAGCCATTCTATTACTTCAAGACTGCTTTAGAGCTATTGATTGCTCTATCCTCCTGAAGCCATTATTACTTCAAGACTGCTTTAGAGCTATTGATTGCTCTATCCTCCTGAGGTCAGATTTATCACTTCAAGACTGCTTTAGGGTTATCATTATTGATTGCTCTATCCTCATGAAGACATGCTGTTACATCAGTATTACTCCAGACTCCTGACAGTTCTCATTATACTACTGAAGAACTTTCCCCTAGTGGCATCTTTAAGCCCACTCAATCATGTTCAACCAACCATCAATATCACTCCATGCACTGGTGAGTGCAAATTTTTGGGCTTTTGTGTTCAATCCCCTTCAACCTTCCAGGTTACGACTGGCAAATATACCAATCTAACCCCTCAGGTTTCAGAAAATTGAACAGGGGCAGCTGTTGCACCCCAAAATTTTCCCTCACAATACAAGACTTTGTGTTCCAAGAAGGTTCACAAGGTTCACAAAATTCATAATTGGTCAGAAGAGTTGACAATTCCCTCAGACAATGCACCTCCTAAGCAGTGCATCCAAAACTAGGGTTTTGACTTTAATCAGGCTAAATGGACTTCCAAGACTTCAAGTGAGCTTCATAACATCTTATATGTGTATAAGAACCCCCATGTCAAGTTTCAAGACTTTTCTCAAAAGTTTGCTCAGTCAGATGATCAGATAAGTCAAAAGCAGTCAATGCAGTTAAAAGGTCAAACTGAGGTCAACTGTGGTCAAACCAAAGTCAAACTTCATGATTTTTTTTTGCCAACATCAAAGGGAGGTTGGGTGAGAAATATTATCATAATAACTGTAATACCCCAAATTTTGCCCTAAGATTTGTCGTCGCATTTCATTGCATTTAATCAATTACTAACAAATTTGTGTAGTCGTTTGACTTTTTGCAGGTAAATATCATATGGCATGCATTTTTTTTCTAAAAAGTAAAAATGGCACAATTGGCAGGAGGACATGTGTAAGGAGTTATAAGTGTGAGAGGTTGAGAGTTCGAATCTCACCTTTGTCATTTTTTTTGTTTTTTATTATTTTTACTCTAAATTTTTCTATCTTTCATTAAAAAAATAACAAAAATAGTTTTTTATTATTATTTAATTATTATTTTCGTATTTTAATTAAATCATTTTTTAAAATATTATTTTTTTCACTTTTTTCTAAATTATTCATAAAAATATCCAAAAAATCATAAAATAAAAAATATTGAAAAAAATTTTGTTCTTTTTATAATATTTTTTATTTTAGGAATCAATAGGATTATTAGTTTTTATTTTAAGTTTATTTTAATTATTTTAAATTATTTAAATTTTATTTTTCTTAACTAATTATTTAGTTTGGGCTTTAAAATGGGCTTTAGGGACATTATTGACAATTTGGTGTTAACCCTAATTTGTTCCCTATATATACATGTGTTGCCTTGTTGGAAAAAAGGAGAGAAGGAAAAAAAACCTAAGAGGAGTGAGTGCCGTTTGCCGTTATTTAGTTTTCTTCTTCATCCATTACTATTGTTTCTTTTTCTTCATCGTCTATCGTTATTTCTTTTCCTTCATCTATTACTGTTGTTTCTTTTTCTTCATCTTTTACCGTTATTTCTTTTTCTTCATCTATTACTGTTATTTCTTTTTCTTTATCTATTACTGTTACGTTTATATATATATATAATTTTTAAATTGTTAGAGTTTATATATATAAGATTTTTGATCGAATTATGTCGATACGATGTTTGCACATTTGTGTGCATGACGCGTGACATTTGTGTTAGTTCGATCTGGTGGCGATGATCGCATTTTTGTGTGAGCAATAATACTATTTTTTACTTAATTTCTTTTTCTTTGCGATAAATTTTGTTTCGTCCGATTTAGATCTGGTTGCGATGAGCGCATTTCTGCGTTAGCAACATTGTTGGGTTATTTGGCACATTTAAAATTCATTATTGCTTTATTATTATTATTATTATTATTATTATTATTATTATTATTATTATTATTATTATTATTATTATTATTATTATTATTATTATTACTATCATTATTTATTATTATTATTATCATTATTATCATTATTATTACCATTATTATTATTATTGTTATCATTAATTTATTAAAATTTGTTATAATATAAAGATCTGTTTTTTAAAATAAATAACATTAACATCTTTTCCAAATTAATATGAAAACCTATTATTTTTAAGAAAAACTTTTTTTTTTATAAATTTAAAATAATAACTAAAATCTTTTTTTTAAAATAATAACTAGAACCGTTATTTATTTTATTTTATTATTGTTCAATTCAAATTTCATTATCATATTGTATCTGCTCCTCTCATGTAACCTCGCGAACTTAACAATCGCTCTTTAAATTCTGCCTTTAAATTTCTGCTTGCATGGTTTAAATTATGACATTATCTCTCTGTTTGCATGATTCAATTATCTCACGCGTTTACTATTATTTCTGTCACATTGCACACATCCGAAGGTTAGGTCTAACTGTTTGGCCGCCGCGCCAATAGTCCGTAAAACTTCACACATTCAATTTCAAATCCTCAAAACTACAAACTACAAACCCTAATTTTCACAAATGCCTCGCCGCAGGCAAAATTACCATTTTACCCCTAGCATTAGGTCAAAGAGCCGCCGCGCTCATTTTAGGGTTTCCCGCCGTGGAACCCCTAACCTAGTTTAACCCTAATTACAACTTAACAATTCAACATAGAGATTTGGAGTTTCTACACTCCACGTAAGCGTGTCCTTAAGACATGTTTATTCCCCGTGAGACCTTGACCACAGTCAAGAAGTCTCTAACCTCCCTTTTGAGGGGAACTACGATTACTCTGATTCCACTCCCGTAAGGATACGTAGGCACAAGATGCGATGTCTTGCCGAGTAAACTTAGAATTAACCCCCTTTATTATTTATTATTGCTTATTTATATTTTATTTACCTTTGCCATTTAATTATTTTGTTTATTATTTTGTAATTGTTTCTTGAATGTAAAGTTGTTTAATTATTTAATTATTATTATGGTTAGTAATTAGGGAGTGTAACAACATGTATGTAATATTAAAATAAATTTAGATCACTTTTAAATAAAGATAATTAAAATAAACACGTCACACACGTAAGTCGATTTTAATCGCCGTCTCACTTCCTAAGGATATCCCTCAAGTTGCCTACGAATAATGGTTAAGTGGGGTGTATAAAGCAAGTCCCTCAAATGGAAAAATCATCAAAGTCCCTTATGGTTGCCTTTACGAATCGAGTCCCTTTCGAAAAATGATGATGGTCCCTTATATGTGCTTATTACATCCCACAATGGCCTTCAAAGTCAAATTGTCCCTCACATGTCCCTTAAACATCCAAAGTAAGGACTACCTACTCCATTATAGTAGGGATAGTCTTACTAAGGGAAAGAATAAAGAATAAGAAAGACCTTTAAACATTAGGGTAGGTTACTCCTAGGTGCTTGCTCACTTCAAAACTTTTTCACACTTAAACAAATTTCCAACAAAATTTTCAAACAAGTTTTTTTCACATCCATACACGGATTATTATTAAACTATTCTGAAATTTTTTGCTATTCACACACTACACTTTCAAAACAATTCAAAAGTGAGCTTAAGTACCTAAGAGCCCATGGATAACCATGGATGAAAAGGATGCTAATACCTTCCCTTTTCATAACCTACCCCCCGGACCCAAAATATTCTCTAAGGTCTTTCCTGTTCTTTTATAACCTTTCCTTATGGATAAAATAAAAGTCGGTGGCGACTCTTGCTATCCGCAACATTGTTTAAAGTCAGTTCACCGGGTTACACCATGTACTCGGAATTGGGGCCCTAAACCCTTTAGATTTAATAATTTCTGGCTAAAACATCCTGAGTTTCAGAAATTTGTTGAGCCAGAGTGGAATTCATTTGAAGTTAGAGTGAGAGGGGATTATGTTTTGAAAGTTAAATTGGGTAAACTCAAAGCTAGTTTGAAGAAATGGAATATTAAAGTGTTCGGTTGAGTCGACTTGAAAGTGGAATAAGCAGTCATTGATCTCAATGACCTTGATAGAGAGGTTAGTAGGCTTGGTTTCACAAACTTTGATGAATGGTAGAAAAGATATAGCCTGCTTCGTATAATTTCTAGAAGAGATTGAACCAAAAAGAGGGTATGCTAAGGATGAAAGATAGAGAATTGTGGTTGAAGGAAGGGGATAGTAATTCTAGTTTCTTCCATAGAACTATAAAGAGTATACTTAGAAGAAATAATATTTGGTTTGTAAATACTCCTAGCGGGAAAAAAAAGAATTTGGCAGACATCAAACTTGAGGTGAGTAATTTCTTTGTAGAGAATTTCAGTGTATGTTCTTATGATTGCCCTACTTTTAAAGACATAGATTTGAAGATGTTGGCAGTAGCTGAAAAATGTAGCCTGGAGGAAGATGTTTCTAAGGTAGAGATTAAAGAAGTAGTTTGGGAGTGTAATGGAGGTAAGAGCCTAGGTCCATACGGTTTTACTTTTGCGTTTTTTCAAGAGTGCTGAAACATTGTCAAGGTTGATGTGGTTAGGTTTGTTAAAGACTTTTTCTACAATCCTGTCCTCACTAAGGCTGCTTCTACGTCCTTCATCATGTTGATGGCAAAAATTAAAAATCCTCAATATCTAGTGAACTATAGACCGATCTTCTTGGTCAATTGTTATCAGAAAATTCTCTCTAAAAGTTTGGCTAGCCGTCTTAAGAAGGTTGTCGGAAGCTTAGTTTCGATAGAACAATCGGCGTTTGTCCCTGGGAGGTGCATTCTTGATGGAGTGTTGGTCGCTAAAAAAGTTATTGATATGGATAAGAGGAGTAAACGGGGTTGTATGGTGATGAAAATCGATTTCGAGAGGGCTTATGATTGTGTGTCTTGGGTCTTTCTGCGGACCTTGCTCTAGAAAATGAATTTTGGGGTAAGGTGGATAAAGTGGATTGAATCTTTGGTTTTCAATGGTATTATGTCTATACTTGTTAACGGAAGTGCTACTAGAGAGTTTACAGTTATAAAAGGCCTCCGACAAGGCGACCTTCTGTCTCCGTTTCTCTTCATTCTTGTGATGGAAGTTCTAATACTGTTGTTGAATAAAGCAGCATCTAGTGACTTGTATAAGGGGTTCAAGGTTAGCTCAAACATTTTGTATGATTTTGTGCAACTTACTGACGACACTCTTCTAATAAGGGAGGAAAATTGGAGCAACCTTTGGTGCATTAAGGTGGTGCTCCACGGTTTCGAATTGTTGACGGGGCTCAAAGTTAATTTCTTTAAGAGTAGAATCAGTGGTGTGAATATTAGTATAGAATTCTTGGAGTCTGCCTCAGCTTTCCTCCACTGTGATGTCTTGAAGCTCCCTTGCAAATTCCTTGGCGTGTTTATTGGTGACAGTCCTAGGAAGATTCATTTGTGGAAGGATATTATAGAGAATGTGAGGCGTAGATTAGCATACTGGAAAGGAAAGAATATGTCTATTGGAGGGAGAGTTGTTTTGATTAATGTTGTTCTTAATTCTATGCCTTTGTATTCTCTTTCTTTTTACAAAGCTCCCGCAGGTGTCATCAAGATCCTTCAGAGTATTCATAGCAACTTCCTATGGGGTGGTTTTTCCAGCAGGAGGAAAATATTTTGGTCAATTGGAAATTAGTTTGCGCGCCAAAAGTGAAAGGAAGATTGGGTATCAAGGATATTTCGTACTTTAATAGATCTCTTCTTCTTAAGTGGAAATAGAGGTGTTTGAATTCTAAAGGGATGGTTTGGAAGGTGTCATGGTGAGAATTGGATATCAAGCCATTGAATTAACTTGAATCACAATTCAGGAAGTTCACCACCGAGCTTTGATTTATCCAAAGGAAAGGGTAAAGATCGAAGAAAACCCTAAGTGCGCTATGTAACAACACAACTAGAGATCTAAGGTTCGGGGGCTGGTTATACCTAGAGAAGGTGTTAGCATCCTAAGTATCTGTAGTACTCTATAGGAACCTCTTGTTAGTATTTGTGTTATGCTATTGATTGCTTGCTAAGAGAAAAGTGCTAAGGTAAAGACCTAGGGTATGTACACTAAGTATGCTCGCCAAGACATAGCATCTCGTGACTACGTATCCTGACGGGAATAGAATCAGCGCAACTGTAATTCCCCTTAAAAGAGGTGAGGAACTCTTGACTATGGTCAAGGTTCCAGAGGAAAAGTAAATGTCTGCGGTGAGATACCTACATAGAGTGCAGAGACTCTAAACCTAACGCTAAGTTAAACGAGAAAAAGTGTTTGTGGAAGAACACACACAAAGAGTACGGCGACTCTAATCCTAAGGCTAGGATAAAGGGTAAGGACCTAAGGTTAGGCTAAGTATGACATGACAGTCTACAGAGGGGAATCCTTTCCTTTGGAATCAGGAAAAATAACCAATAGCAAGAATGAAGCCTTGAGCATAAATGATAACAATAAATCGCGACGAACCAAAATAATGAAAAGAGAGAGGACATTAAAATCAGAAATTAACCAATAGCCGAATGCAACGAAAAAAATAGATAAAAAAATCAGGAATTAAAGAAAATATAGAAATGTCATGATTAATTTAAAAATAAAAACAAATTAAACCAATGTCTAATTAATTAACCAATTCACTAATCTAAATAAAAACTAAAAAAACTAAATTATAATTCTAACTAGAAACTAAGTTTAAATTTTAAAACTAAATTCTAGTTTAAAACTAATTAGTTAAAGATAAATAACTAAATCCTAATTAAAACTAAAACCAATTAAGATAAATACAAGAAACTAATCCTAAAGAAACTAATATTAAAATAAACTAATAACATCACTAATCTTAAAATAAATTATACCAAAAAGAGAAAAAAGAAGAAAAAAACAAAAAAAAAGATAATAAAAGGAGGAAATGGGCCAGTGAAAACAACTACAGCAGTCCAAGTTTATCGTTGAGTCCAGGTTATGAGGACTAGGGCAAATGGGCTTTACGGGTCGGGTTGTGGCATTAGAACTTATGGCATTTCTCGACCGATTACAACTGGACTGGTTATTTACAACACAGAAGCTCCTCGATAGGGTGTATGAGATTGCACGGCTGTGTTGAATGACCAAAGAGTTTGGATTTGAAACTGCAGACTCAAATTTCGTGACTTGTTTTCCATGTGAGCTGCCATTACTTGGCTTTGCTTTCAAATTAGGAGAGTGGGAGAGGAACGTTATAAGCAAAGTGATTAAAAATGAAAACTTGATGGTCAAGTTCACGCCTTATATCTTCTGTGATCAAAGGGGTTTCTTTTTATCGCTTCCTTCACTATAAAAACAACCTTTTTCCCTTCATCAATTTCACCAATCTCAATATTCTTCTGGGCTTCACCTTCTAAATAACCCTAAAAAAGAAACACAAAAATTACAGAAATACAAAGAAGAAGGAAGGGAAAAAAAAAGAAAAAAAGAAAAGAGAAGAGAGGGTGGAATGAAACCAGTTGTTTTGTTGAAGCTTGTGATTAGCGAAATGGAGGTGATGGTTTGAGGTTGTGTTATCGTATGGAGGAAAGGTTTTAGTAGAGGTTTATGGTGTGTCAATGAGTTGTTGTTGTTCGATGGCGCAGGGGAGTCAAAAGAAAGAGCCTGTTCTTGGTGTCTTTTCTTTGCATAGGCAGAGATAAACCATTTTAGTGCAATTCAAGCTTGGTTGTGGTACTCAGGACTTGGGGTAGAGTCGACTGAATCTTTTTAGGTCGTACGGTCTTTTTATGAGTCTTAGCACTGATGTTCGATGAAGGAAATATTGTGTTCCTTAGCTTACAAAGGTTTGTTGCTGTCAAGAAGCAGGCCAGCAGGGATCATGATAGCAGGTCCTTTTGGGTGTAAAGCAGAGTTTTAGCAGCAGCTTGGCTATGCAGTACTTGCAGGCAATATCATTCCAAATTGGTGAAACTTACGGGTCTTGTCTTCGTTTTCTTGCAGAAATGGTCCTATCTTATTTTATTATGAACTTATAATAATAATACATTAAACAATGAAAATAAAGACAAATAACAAGAGAGAAAATAATAATAATAATAATAATAGTGAGATATTAATAATAAATAATGATAATGAAAATACTAATAATAATAATAATAATAAAATAGAAAAAATGTAATAAAAATAATAATGACTAATAACAATAAATAAAATAATAACTAAAAACAAATTATCCAAAAGAAGAACTAAATTGAAAGAAAAAGAAATATTAGGACAAATAAATTTGTATTTTGTGAAAAAATAAAAAATAAAATAAATAGAAATAATTATTAGTGATTTAAAAGGGAAGTATATTAAAAACAAATGAGATTGTTAATAAATAAAATTCCTAAATTAAAAATAAGCATAAAGTTCTACAAACTCTAAAATGCTGAATGTAAAGAACACGCCTGAAAAATTGAGTAAATAAAACTAGATAAGAAAATCTACGGAACACAACAGACAAACATCAAGATAAAATTAGATGACAAATATAGCGGAAAGAAAACATGATTATGTCTAATGAACTATACAACTGTAAATACGAAGATTGTTGACTTAGAATGATAAAAAAGATCAAAGAACCTAAGTGTAAAATTTGGGGTATGACAGTTGCCCCTATTTAAATATCTTTACCGGATGACATGAATAATGAAAATCCTCATGAAATCATGGTGAAAGATATATAAATACAGATAACCAAAAAAATTTCTCTTAGATGCCATGACATGCTATGCTCGAGACAAAAGAGGAAATGCAATACTGACATATAATAAACTCTAGTATGATGAAAATGATGGGACGATGAAATGCAAGGATGCAGACAAAAACGAAAGCAAATTGGGACAGATATGACACAATGAGTAATCATTCATTGCGGAAAGACAACAACATCGGGGAAGCAACAGTCATCATGCATGAACGGAATTGGATGAAAAAGAGTCACAACATTCAGAAGATCATTAAATGAGGTGAGGAGAAATTTGGGAAATAAACAAAAGTTGTTAACCAAAGCTAGAAACAAATTGAAGACATCTAGAAGAGCAATAAATAAAGACAAAGATTCTGAAGATACACCCGAACATTTAGAAGAGTATTAAATATACGAGAAAAGGTTTGAAGACATATCTGGAAGAACATCAGATAAGCAACAAAGGAGTTCTGGAAGAACAACAGAACATAAATACATACCCGGAAAAGCATCAGATTGGTACTAAGGAGTTTCTGGAAAAATATCAGAAACAAAAGTCATATCCAGAAAAGCATCAGATAGATACAAAAGGGGTTATGGGAAAACATCAGAACAAAATACATATCCGAAAAAGTATCAGATAGGTACAAAGAAGTTTATGGGAAAACATCAGAAACAAAAGTCATATCCAGAAAAGCATCAGATAGACACAAAAGAGTTTCTGGGAAAACATCATAAACAAAAGTCATATCCGAAAAAGCATCAGATAGACACAAATGAGGTTCTGGAAGAACATCAGAAGCAAAAATTACATATTCGGAAAAGCATCAGATAAGTACAAAGGAAATGAGATTCTGGAAAAACATCAGAATCACAAAGGACTATTTGGAAAAATATCATATAGGTTCTGGAAGAATATCATAACAAAGACTCAATCTGGAAAAACATCAGAGGCAAAAGTAATATCTGGAAAAACATCAGAGGCAAAAGTAATATCCGGAAAAGCATCAGATAGACACAAGAAAAGAGATTCTAAAAAAACATTAGAATCAAAGGGAATATCTGGAAAAACATCAAATAATTTCTGGAAGAACATCAGAACCGAGGACTCAATCTGGAAAAACATCACAGAGAGAAACGAGGGTGACATCCAAGAATGGCATTGGATAAAAAGATACAAGACATCCAATAATGGCTTTGAATGAAAGGTAAAATCACAATATCTGAGAATAGTATTAGATGTAAGATAAGAGCAGACATATCCATAAAAACAATCGGATAAGAAATGTCATATTTGGAAAAACGTCATATAGACACGACAAAAACTGTTTGGTAGGTGCCAAGTAATTTGGACTTTGACCATAAAGTAAAATGTGGATAACAATACGAACTCAGGAGAAATGCAAATGAGGATGAAACGCTCATGATATGCATATGTATATGAATTATGCTATGATATATGATCAAATGAAAATGCAGATGTTGACGATAAGGCTCGACTCTTTTGGTGAGATGACAAGACTGGAAGATTGATTCCTCAACACAGATATCACTGTTAATTTGCTTGGGACCAAATATGCTACTGCTGAACACATCTCCGCCACACTGCTAAACTGTATCAAGTTGATGGTGCTTGTAGGAAGAATGAAGAGCTGCTTAGGGGTTCTTCAAGTAAACTGTCCCAAATTAGCTGTCTGTTGTAGATGAACTGATAATTGCTTCAGCTTATCTGATTCTTGAAAAGGATTGTTTTACTGTGCTCCCAGAAGGCTTGCCCCAGTTTGAATCTTGAAAAATCTTTTGGATAAACCAAATATGAGAAGACCTTTCCCTGAACAAATATTGAACTGATTCTCAACAGGACGTGAAAGGAACCTGATAGGATCACCTAACCAAGTTTCTCAATTGTTTGAAAATTCCTTGAGACGAAAGCCAGTTTGCAAATAAAAGTGTTCATACAAACATGGTAATGCAAAGTTCATGCAACCTTTTAAACAAAATTATTTTTTGGAAAGATGCAAAACACATGAGTCATTGGTCAAAATACGGCGGTTCAAGACACTCAAAGTGGAAAGTAAAGAAAAAGTGGTAATTCCAAAATAAATGATTTGCAAAAATCTTTTGGAGTCAGCTTACGCAACCTTGTTGTAGTACGCTTTCAAAATAACCTGGCTTCAGTTATGTCTTTTGAGGGTTGTAACATGACCTGGTTCAAGGTTTAAGAAACAAAAGATAAAGGCTCAAAGTTTATTTGTGCCCACCCAACCTACGTGATGATCTTCAGTCCTATGCTCAAATAACTCATACCATTCGCTCAGGTTTCCATAGGTTAGAAATTGCACTGATGATAGCCATGATGATGGTTCAGAAGTCAAAGGACCTTTGAAAAGGCAGTCACTAGTTTCCTATAACATTTGGTTATTTTGACATTGAGGATTTTCATGATAAGGATTTAAAGATCTCCTCTTTTTATTATCCCTAACTTTTGCCTGAATTGTTTCTTTTAAAGCTTACAGTCAGCGGGATGCCCCAGTTTTTCCTAAGTCTCCTTCAAAGGTTTTGACTTAGCGGGCTTTTTATTTTGATGATTCTTTTTTGAAAGAAAGAGAGTGACTGTCTAGCTTAATGATTACGGTGAACCATCATCGACTTAAAAGACATCTCCAACACTTGCTTGTTGTGTGTGAAGGAAAATTTTGAATGCAACCTTCATATGAAAGGTGTCTTGCATGAACACACAACCAATTTAAATGAGAACTACCCATCCCAAGGTTAAGATTGCTGGTTTTTTTGTAAAGAAAGAAACTCCAACTTCTAGGCTCGTTGGGGTTGACAAGGGAATAACTTCCTTATTTCTCCAATGTTTGGGGAATTGAAACAATGCCTTACATCGTCAGCAAAGTTTAATTAGAAGCATACCAACAGCAGTTATGGATAATACATTTTCATCATCCTCCCTCGAATATTTGCATAATCAAAAGTTTGGACAAGAAGTAAATATTTGAAAGATAAAGCATAAAAGTGCAAATAATAGACAAAATGAATTGAAATCAAAAGTTGCAATGCTCATTTCATTAATACAATAGTACAAACACTAATTAAAAGCAAACAACTTATACAAAATGAAGGAAAGTATAAACAACGAGAAACAAAAGGCCTAGTGACTAATCAGTAACAAAGATGAGTCGTCTTGTCTGAAACACTGGCGTTTAGGAAGATAGTCTGCTAAAGTCGGACTGAAGCTTCACTTTTGATGTGTTGGCAAGTAATTGTTCTGGACATTTAGATGACTATCCTTAAAATCAAGGATTCCAGTTCTAACCAACTCATGCACTCTGGCTTTCAATGCATAACAATGCTCTAAGTCGTGGTCTGGGGCGCCCTCATGAAATGCACAATGGAGATTAGCTCTAAATCTAGCTGGAAGAGGATTAAGAGGAGGTTGCAGAGTCCTTGTAGTGCTCAGCCCTTGTTGAACCAGGTCAGGATAAAGTTCTGTATATGTCATGGGAATAGGGTCAAATTGATTCCTATTCCGATACTGGTTCTGTCCAACAGCTGGATGTTGAGGAATCTGAGTTGGTCATGGAGCAGCAACAGTAGCAACAATGTGATGATCAACATACTGAGGTCTAGGACGAGGCCTTCTCACTTCAGTCATGACAAAATTGGTCTGATCCTCTCTCTTCTTATGGAAGGTCCCAAAGGATTTCTTTGCACCAATGGAGGATTCAGCGGCTTTGGATACTTTACCATTTTTCATTCCTTCTTCTAACCTTTGGCCAATAGTCACCAGATCTGTAAAGCTTGAAGAGACACTCCCAATCATCTTCTACCAAAATAAAGGGGACAAAGTATCCATGAACATTCCAGTTAGCTCCTTCTCTGCTAGAGAGGGTTCAACTTGGGAAGCTAAATCTCTCTAACGCTGAGTGTATTCCTTGAACGTCTCTCTCTCACCCTGAGACAGATTCTGAAGTTGAAGGAGATCAGGAGCCATGTCCATATTATATTTGTATTGCCTCATAATAGCATTGGCGAGATCCTGGAAGCAATGGACACTATTATGCTCTAAGTTCATATACCACTTGAGAGAGGCACCACTCAAACTGTCCTGAAAGTAATGGATGAGCAGCTTCTGATTGTTGGTGTAAGTTGCCATCCTTCGGAAGTACATGACTAGATGGGCTCTTGGACATGAGTGACCCTTATATTTCACAAACTCGGGAGTCTTGAACTTAGCGTGTATAACAAGGCCAGAAACTAGGCACATATTGTCTGCATCTACATTGAAGAAGTCAGTACCCTCGACGACTTTGAGTCTCTTATCTATCATCTAAAACTGTTCATGGACAACCTCTGGCTCAACAAAATCTTCATGGTCTTCCCATTGAGCACTGGCAGCATTGTACTCATAGAGAGGATTCTCAAAGGGAGCTCAAACAAGTTGGGTAACAGTGTGGACCACAGGTCTAGGCTCAGCAAAGACGGGAGCTTGAAAAATCAGTCTGACAGTCTGACCAATCCCCAGTGAAGTCGTCATTTCTGTCACGGTGAGAATTGGATATCAAGCTATTGAATTAACTTGAATCACAAATCATGAGATTCACCACCGAGCTTTGATTTATCCAAAGGAAAGGGTAAAGATCGAAGAAAAACCTAAGTGCACTATGTAACAACACATCTAGAGATCTAAGGTTCGAGGGTTGGTTATACCTAGGGAAGGTGTTAGCATCCTAAGTATCTGTAGTACTCTACAGGAACCTCTTGTTAGTATTTGTGTTATGTTATTACTTGCTTGCTAAGGGAAAGTGCTAAGGTAAAGACCTAGGGTATGTACACTAAGTATGCTCGCCAAGACATTGCATCTCGTGCCTACGTATCTTGACGGGAATAGAATCAGAGTAACCGTAGTTCCCCTTAAAAGGGGTGAGGAACTTTTGACTGTGGTCAAGGTTCCAGGGGGGAAAAGTAAATGTCTATAGTGAGATACCTACATAGAATGCGGCGACTCTAAACCTAACACTAAGTTAAACGGGAAAAAGTGTTCGTGGAAGAACACATACAGAGAGTACGGCGACTCTAATCCTAAGGCTAGGATAAAGGGTAAGGACATAAGGTTAGGCTAAGTATGACATGGCAGTCCACAGAGGGGAATTCTTTCCTTTGGAATCAGGAGAAATAACCAATAGCAAGGATGAAGCCTTGAGCATATATGATAACAATAAATTGTGACGAACCAAAATAATGAAAAGAGAGAGGACATTAAAATCAAAAATTAACCAATAGCCAAATGCAACAAAAAAATAGATAAAAAAATCAGGAATTAAAGAAAATATAGAAATGTCATGATTAATTTAAAAATAAAAATAAATTAAACCAATGTCTAATTAATTAACCAATTCACTAATCTAAATAAAAACTAAAAAAACTAAATTATAATTCTAACTAGAAACTAAGTTTAAATTTTAAAACTAAATTCTAGTTTAAAACTAATTAGTTAAAGATAAATAACTAAATCCTAATTAAAACTAAAACCAATTAAGATAAATACAAGAAACTAATCCTAAAGAAACTAATATTAAAATAAACTAATAACATCACTAATCTTAAAATAAATTATACCAAAAAGAGAAAAAAGAAGAAAAAAAAAAGATAATAAAAGGAGGAAATGGGCCAGTGAAAACAACTACAGCAGTCCAAGTTTATCGTTGAGTCCAGGTTATGAGGACTAGGGAAAATGGGCTTTACGGGTCGGGTTGTGGCATTAGAACTTATGGCATTTCTCGACCGATTACAACTGGACTGGTTATTTACAACACAGAAGCTCCTCGATAGGGTGTATGAGATTGCACGGCTGTGTTGAATGACCAAAGAGTTTGGATTTGAAACTGCAGACTCAAATTTCGTGACTTGTTTTCCATGTGAGCTGCCATTACTTGACTTTGCTTTCAAATTAGGAGAGTGGGAGAGGAACATTATAAGCAAAGTGATTAAAAATGAAAACTTGATGGTCAAGTTCACGCCTTATATCTTCTGTGATCAAAGGGGTTTCTTTTTATTGCTTCCTTCACTATAAAAACAACCTTTTTCCCTTCATCAATTTCACCAATCTCAATATTCTTCTGGGCTTCACCTTCTAAATAACCCTAAAAAAGAAACACAAAAATTACAGAAATACAAAGAATAAGGAAGGGAAAAAAAAAGAGAAAAGAGAAGAGAGGGTGGAATGAAACCAGTTGTTTTGTTGAAGCATGTGATTAGAGGAATGGAGGTGATGGTTTGAGGTTGTGCTATCGTATGGAGGAAAGGTTTTAGTAGAGGAGAAGAAGAAAAAAGAAAAAAAAAGAAGCTTAGGTTTTTTTTGCTGTTGTTTGATCTCTCTCTGCCAAATTCTCCCCTTGTTTTTTATTTAACAGCAATTGGTTTATTATCTTTTTGAATTTTCTTTCTCCCCTCTCTTGTTGCTGAACAATTTTTGGAGGTTTATGGTGTGTCAATGAGTTGTTGTTGTTTGATGGTGCATGAGAGTTAAAAGAAAGAGCCTGTTCTTGGTGTCTTTTCTTTGCATAGGCAGAGATAAACCATTTTAGTGCAAGTCAAGCTTGGTTGTGGTACTCAGGACTTGGGGTAGAGTCGACTGACTTTCTTTAGGCCGTACGGTCCTTTTTTTGAGTCTTGGCACTGCTGTTCGATGCAGGAAAGACTGTGTTCCTTGGCTTACAGAGGTTTGTTGTTGTCAAGAAGTAGGCCAGCAGGGATCATGATAGCAGGTCCTTTGGGGTGTAAAGCAGAGTTTTAGTAGCAGCTTGGCTATGCAGTACTTGCAGGCAATATCATTCCAAATTGGTGAAACTTGCGGGTCCTGTCTTCTTTTTCTTGTAGAAATGGTCCTATCTTATTTTATTATGAACTTATTAATAATAATACATTAAACAATGAAAATAAAGACAAATAACAATAGAGAAAATAATAATAATAGTGAGATAATGATAATAAATAATGATAATGAAAATACTAATAATAAATAATAATAATAATAATAATAATAATAATAATAATAATAATAAAATAGAAAAAATTTAATAAAAATAATAATGACTAATAACAATAAATAAAATAATAACTAAAAACAAATTATCCAAGAAGAACTAAATTGAAAGAAAAAGAAATATTAGGACGAATAAATTTGTATTTTGTAAAAAAAAATAAAAAAAATAAATAGAAATAATTATTAGTGATTTAAAAGGGAAGTATATTAAAAACAAATGAGATTGCTAATAAATAAAATTCCTAAATTAAAAATAAGCATAAAGTTCTACAAACTCTAAAATGCTTAATGTAAAGAACACGCCTGGAAAATTGAATAAATAAAATTAGATAAGAAAATCTACGGAACACAACAGACAAACATCAAGATAAAATTAGATGACAAAAATAGAGGGAAAAAACATGATTATGTCTAATGAACTACACAACTGTAAATGCGAAGATGGCTGACTTAGAATGATAAAAAAGATCAAAGAACCTAAGGGTAAAATTTGGGGTATGAGAGAAGGGTATTATCAAGCATAGGTACGCGAAGAAAGGGCTAGGCCTAACTATTATGGGTTACGACGGGAATAATGGAAAAAGCTCTGATTCTATATGGTGGCGTGACCTTATGGCGTTAAGTCTTAACAGTCGCATTGGTTTTGATTTGTTCGTCGATAATTTGAAGTGTTCGTTGGGTAATAGGTTGGATGTGGCGTTCTGGCATTGCTAGTGGGTTATCGACTATCCTCTTAAGGTGATGTTCCCCAACTTATTTCTTTTCTCCCTTAATTTTTGTGATTCAATAGCTGAGTTGGGAGTGTGAGAGGGGCGGATTGGGAATGGAAGTTTCAATTCCAAGATTTTCCTCCTGATTTATGGAAAGGGAGAAGGATGATTTGTTGGATGTTATGCAGAATGTGAGGTCGTTGGTTGAAGTTGACGACTGTTTCGTTTGGGAGGCTTTAAAGCCTTCTTCCTCTTCTTTTTCTGTTTCTGTTGCATCTTGTTATGAAAGTTTGTTGAAGGGCAGGGTGGTGAGCGGTATCGCAGAGGATATCTTTGGAGGGTCCAAGAAGGTTTGAGAGGCGAAAATCCCCTCTAAAGTTCAAGTTTTTGTTTGGAGGTTGCTCAAAGATCGAGTAGCAACAAAGGACCAGTTGGCTAGAAGGAATATCGAGGCCGGATGGGGTTTTTTGAGTTGTCTGGCTTGTAGGAGTTTTGATGAAAATATCAAACATGTTTTTTTGGAGTGTGATTACGCAGGAAAAGTGTGAAATGGGATTGAAAAGTGGTATGGAGTTCAGGTGTATAAGTTGCTTAGAATCATTCACTCTTTTTTATTGTTCTTCAAAATTAGCTACAAGTAACTCTCTGGGGAACATTGTTTGGACTGCAACGGTGTGGTTTTTGTGGGATAGAAGGAATATTTTATCTTTTAAGAACAAGTTTAAGTCGGTTGATGATACTTTAAACTCTATTAAAAATTTTACTTGGAGATAGTTATTTGTAGGAATAGCTAACCTTAGATGTTTGTTTTTCGATTGGTTCACAGTACCTCTCGAGTGTATTAAGAGATTGTAAGTGGTTTGTTTTGTATTCTCGGGTTCGTGCACCCGTTGTGTCGTTTTAATGAAACTCATTGCGTATTGAAAATATATATATAATTGAGTGTCATAAGAATTATATGTGATGTAATATGAATCATGTAAATTTTTAACTAGTTCATTTGAAATAGTTTAATGAGACTAAACTAAAATTTATAATTCAATATTTACATATATGATACAATAACCTCATAAGCCTTATGTATCTCAATAATCATAATATAAAAATTTTATAATACCAAAAAGAAAATACATAAAAGAATATATACTTGTATTATCTAATATGTTTTTATTAATAAAAATCATATAAAAGATTTTAAGTGTCAAGTTATTGATTAGTCATTCAGTTAATATAAATTTTATCACTATATTCTATCATTTAACTACAATAACTTATAAGTCAGTGATTTATGAATTTTTTTTAAACATTATATAACTGACTTACAATATGAATGGTTTTTTAATACCTTTTATTATATTTCAATCAAGTGACATAAAAAGTTACAAACATTCTTTTGGAATTTTTTGAATGAGGATGGCCATTATCTACAAACGTCTAAGATATAAAAGTCAAGCATATTAATGGTTTCCACATTGCTAGATCTTAGATTTGTGAACACAAGTTCTTTGTGTTCTATTTAACAATCTTTATTGTTATCTTTTCTTTCGTTCAAGTTTGAATTTTCCAAATTTCAAATTATTTTATTTGTATTGGAGCTTCATGAATATTATATCTCATGTCCATAATTCATAATCTAAATCGACCTGCTCACTTGCAGCCACGTGAGAAGCATGACATATCTCAAATAAAATCCAGTGAGTTAAGGTACAACTTTGGCACGTGGGTTACGCCGTTAATATAACCTAAGAGGCGAGACATTCATAACGCTTTCTAATGGAGCAGGGTCACATTGGTCATGATCGCAAAAATGGAATCAAGATTCAACACGTCCAACTAGGTTATATAGGTGTTGCATCCACAACACCTCTATAACATGATTAATGATCCCCATGAGTATGTTATCGCCTATATTATGAAGATGGTGATCATATGTGTTACATGTTCACTCAAAGACAAGCTTCTCTGCAAACCTTGATGAAGCATGCCTTACATTAGTATGTGAACCTTCCCAAGTTCTCTATAACCAATATCATGATCTATATAGAAAAATGATCAACTAGTTTTTAACTAGAAAACATCTTAATGTGTCCACCAGTAGCTTCTTCACTGTCCGTCAAAGGCATATTAAATCCCTGCAAGAGTACTTCACATGTTTCAACAAAGCCCCCATCAAGGTGGTAAACCCTAATCAGGAGATGTTCATGAGAGTCTTGCATAATGGTCTCAAAGATAGACATTTTAAGGAGCGTCTCTCCTAAAAACCTATAGACTTAATGGAGGAAATAATGGTAGGATGGAATGTTACGTGAAGTGTAATGAAAGAAACATAGAGAAAAGAGCTAGAGATTTGAATGAGAGACGGGATTTTGGATCTGACTCCTCCAATCAACACAAGAATAATTATCCATAACTAATAAGAGACCAATGGACCTTCAAACTTCCTAGAAAGGCCTGTGGAAAAGCACACGTCTTTAAATACCATGTTAGAAAATATGGCGAGAAGTATTTCACATAAAGTTTATTCATAACCTCTCAATCCCTATTAGAGGTTATGGGAAAAGAACCCATAAAATAGTGAAAATACCATAAGGTTAAATTCTATCATATAGATGATTTTAACCAATTGAAGAAGGAAATATAACAACTTATTTAGGAAGGACATCTTAGGAGATATGTTGAAGGTGCTTTATTCAATTCTGGAGCGAAGACTTAACCTTTGGGGCGTCATATAAAGGTTCAAGAACCCAAATTTTTTATCCTAGTTCTCTGTTAATTAAGCTACACCTAATCCACCTGCCTAAGTGATTTCGTCTTCAAAAAGGACTTAATCTACTAATTAAAGAACTGACTACAACTTCAATGAAAAACTGTCAAAGACTTCTTGAGAACTTTGACTATACCCTAGTCTCTCAAGGAACTTAACCAAAGGTTAATAAAACAAGATTTATGTTTACAAGATGCTTCTAAAATAAGTAGATACACAAGTTATAAATAAAATATTACACTTAAGAAAAATATTCAATGAAGATGTTCTAAGTGTATGAGCGTGATGATTTTCTTAGTATGAAAACTCTTTTCCTTTTCTTTCTCACGTATGAGCGTTGCTTAATGTTGTAACATTTTCAAACTTCCATGACCTCTTTATATAGGTGGAAAATAGATTTGTTGGAGGGTGAAGTTAGAATATCCCCAAATATCATATTTGTAAGATGGTTACTTGTTTTTATAACAATAGAGTGTTGCTTACAGCAGATAGTGGGTAAGGATGAGACGTGAGAAATGATGTTGGTAGAATAGTACAATCCTTTTCGTGATCTTCAGAGTATTGGAAAACATATTTTATTTTTGTACTGATTATGCCCGCCACGTGTTTGTTGACTTTAAGTTATTTACTTCTAGTTAAAGGCTTCATATTTAAGTTGATGAAGCTTTAGTAGAGTTCAAAACCTGTCTTCAGAGTTTGCTGAAATGAGACTTCCGAGTCAATGGAGTAGAAAGTTCTGAGACTTCAAAGGCTTGAATTTTCAGAGTATTTATCAGAGTCATTGTAAATGGTATCTTTGCAGAATCGTTGACTTGGTAATCCAAAAGCTTGAATTTCATGTAAACACGCTTTTGATTAATCATTTGGTTTAGAGTGCGCCTTAAGTTCAGAGTCTTGTTGACCATACTTGATTTCTTAAGAGTATGGTTTGCTCAGAGTTGACTACTTCAGAGTCAGGATCTATTTTCTATGATATGCACACTTAACAAAATAATTAGATTACAAAATTATTCTCTATAAATATTAAGCTTTGTTATAATCAAAACTCAAGGATAGTTGCATAACTAAACTTGTTCCAACAATCTCCCATTTTTTGATGATGACAAATCCATATATTATGATGAACAATTTTTACTTGGATAATCATCTTTATAAAACATCAGAGTTAGGTTTTAAGCTCCCTCTGAGTTTTATACTTATCAAAATTATTCTCAGCTTCTTCAGAGTGAGGTTTGTAAGCTCCCCCTAAGTTTGAGACTACAAACATTTTTATAATCCATAAAAATAGTCAACACGATAAAAAAAATTGTTCCTGGTTAACATACCAGTTTCAGAGCTTGGTTTTTATCAAATAGAAAATTCTCTAAGTGAAATTTGATTGTCTGGTTGATAATCTTAACAACACAAATCTAATTTCTTTTTTAATAAATCTTCAGCAAACTAAAGCATATGAATAACAAGATATTAGCATGTTTGAGATTTATTATGGGTTAAAGATATATCAAAATCATATTCTTTTTCTCCCCCTTTGTTAGCAATTAAAAAGAATAATATGAAAATAAACTTTTAGAGATTGAAAATAAAGTAATAAATTAGTCGAAGTGACCGAAAAAATTTTAAAGATTAAAAACTTTTACTCACCCAATAACATAAACAGCAAGTAAACAACAAAGATAAAGAACACAAATATTGTCATCTTGGTTCGTTGTTAACTAAGTTACAACTAGTCCACCCGCCAAAGTAATTTTGCATTCAAAAAGGACTTAATCCACTTATCAAATAATTGATTACCACCTCAATGCCAAACCGTTAAAGACTTCTTAAGAATTGTGACTATATCCCTAGTCTCTCAAGGAACTTAACCAAAGGTTAATAAAACAAGATTTGTGTTTACAAGATTCTTCTAAAAATAAGCATATAAACAAGTTATTAATTAAATATTACACTTAAAAAAATATTCGATGAAGATGTTCTAAGTGTATGAGCATGATATTTTTCTTAGTATGAAAACCCTTTTCCTTTTCTTTCTCATGTGAGCATTGTTCAGTGTTATAACATTTCCAAACATCCAAGACCTATTTATATAGGTGAAAATAGATCCGTTGGAGAGTGAAGTTGGAATATCTAAAAATATCATATCTTTAAGATGGTCACTTGTTTCTACAACAAAAGAGTGGGGCTTGCAAAATATAGTGGGTGAGGATGGGACGTGAGGAACGACGTTGGTAGAATAGTAAAACCTTTTTCCTAATCTTCAAGGTAGTGGAAAGGACATTTGCTTTTTGTAGTGATTATACCTACCACGTTTTCATTGACTTTAGATCATTAACTTCTAGTCAGAGGCTTTGTATTAAAATTGATGAAGCTTGGGTAGAGTTCAAAGCCTATCTTCAGAATCTGGTGAAATGAGTCTTAAGAGTCTATGAAGTTTGGAGTTATGAGAATTCAGAGGCTTGAATTATCAGAGTTTTTATCAAAGTCGTCGTGAATGGTTTCTTTGCATAACCGTTAACTTGGTAATTCAGAAGCTTGACTTTCATGTAAACACGCTTTTGATTAATTATTTGGTTTAGAGTGTGTCTTTAGTTCAGAGTTTGGCTTGATCATACTTGACTTCTTGAGAGTCTAGTTTGCTCAAAGTTGACTACTTGAGAGCCCGAATCTGTTTTCTATGATCTACGCACTTAACAAAATAATTAGAGTACAAAATTTTCCTCTATACATATTAAACTTTGTTATCATTAAAACTTAAAGATAGTTGTAGAACCAAACTTATTCTAACATAATAGACCTAGAAGCGCCTAACCTAGTAGAGATAATGAAATGGAAGAAAAATCCAAATGAATATCTATTTGTCTCACCCTCAACATTATAGCTATAGATTTCTTTTGGAGGAAAAAATTAAGTTCCATTCACAAAAGATATGTTTGACATGTCATGCATTTCTCTAATTCACACTCAAATCCTCAATCATATTCTACACTCGAGATCACTTTCTCACATGGAGACATCCTCAAAATCCTATCCCTCAAGTATGACATCATGGTCTTCAATGTTAAAATTTTCAACTTGGACAGAAAGCGGGTCCTCATAGACCCTGAAAGTTCTGTTGACTTTCTCTTTTGGGACGCCTTTGAATGGTTTCATATCGATCCATAACATTTGAATATATTTAAGTTTTTCCTAGTAGGTTTCTTAGGAAAACAAGTACAAATTTAAGGATACATCTCCATCATAACCACTTTCGAAGTAGGCGATAATGCCAAGACTATCAAAGTAATATATCTTATGGTAAACGTTCCTTCTGTGAACAATAAAATCATCTGATGTCATGCATCCAATATCTTGGAGGCGGTCAAATCCCCACTCTACCTAACTAATAAATATCCCTTAGATAAAGGGTGAGTTGGACTAGTGAAAGGAGATCAAGAGGTAGGCATGAAATGATATCAATATTTTTTTTAGAATAAAGAGGGTAATAATGATTGAAAATGTGCCACCTAGACCAATTTCCCACAATGTTAACTTTGTGGACTTTGGCATAAGGGAATAATACTTGGAAGATGGATTGGTTCATACTGAAGATCTTAAAGAGGTTAAAATTGACCCTCAAAGTTTCCATACTATGAAACTAGGTACCTCTTTAATACGATACCGAGAAGAAGAAATAATTCTCATGCTCTAGAAAAATGCGGATTGCATTTCCCTAAACACCTCCATCAAATCAATCATAGACAAGGAACAAAAAAATGAGAGATGGTAAAAGAGTAATTGTTGACAAGGAATTGAAAAAGTTGAAAGAGATGAAATTCATAAATGAGATTTGTTGTTACAAGTGATTGGCACATTTTTATAAATGTTAAGTTATGCAAGATACCATGATAATGTGTTGAGACATTTCGTCTCTATGTTCTCAAAACAGGAGGAAAATATGTCGACCAAGATGTCGCACACATCATGGAACATTCTGCCCCAGAAGTTGTTGTACTATATCAAAATCAAGCGCATGACTTCTTTCCTTATTTATCTGTGAGTTTATGCGCTTTTTGGAATTAGGAAAGAATTCCTAAAAAGACCAAATATCAAAACCAAGTCAAATTGATAGGGATTTAATTTAATATAGATTGCAAAACAAATTAAATCATATCTTGAAAAGGAGTTTTTTTGGAGTTTTTTCAGCCACAAATTTTCTAAACCTTAAACGTAAGTTGTAGCTAATTGTTTTGGTATTTAAGGAGACACTCTCCATAACAGAAGAGTCGAACCTTGATAGATATTAAAAGACATTTTCATTTGTTGATTCTTTATGTTTTCATGTGTTTATCTTAAAAAAAACTCTATTCATTGGAATCATTCCTATCCAAAGGAATAGAGTTTGGTTTATTGAGTTGTAATAGTGTCATCATTCCAATCTTGTATAATTTGTCCAACACTTGGGATTTTTGTTGAGAGAAAGTGAGAGGGGTCTCATGTTTAGGGGAAATCCTAAATAGAAGTTCATGGGTTGTATTAAGAAAAAAAGACTATAAAGCAGAAGATTTCATCTAAGACTAATTTGTATTTTTACTATTAAGAATGAATTTTGGGTTAACGTGTTCCAGACGTAGATGTATTTTCACCAAACTAGGTAACCAATTCCTTGTGTTCAATTTACTTTATCAAATTTTATTTATTAATGCATGTGTCTCGTCATACACACATTGTGTTTGACATCTTTCTAGAGGGAGAACAAAAGTTCAATTGGCATTATAGCATACATCATATCCTGCTTGGGTGAGCTCAGGGAACTTATAAGTTATGTTCAAATGGATAACGACAAAGAAGAAGGATTTGTTAACCAATCAGCTATCCTAGATGGCCCTAACTATGACTATAGGAAAGTTCACATGATAACTTCTATCAAATCCATGGACAACAAAACATGGAAGGTATTCATCAAAGGATGGACAGATATAGTGGTTACTACTTAAGATGGTACTCAATCCCTGAAGCCAAAAGTAGATTCGTTCAAAGAAGAAAATGGTGAATCTCATAGAAATTCTCATACTCTCAATGTCATATTCAATGGAACTAACAAAAATGTATTTCTTCTTATCAACACATGTGCCGAAGCCAAAAATCTTGGGAGATTCTCAAAATTGCGCATGAAGGAACCTCAAATGTTCGAATATCAAGACTTTAACTTCTCACCACCAAGTTTGAGAACCCGAGAATGAAGGAAGATGAAACCATAGCTGATTTCTATGTTCATGTACGTGACATAGAAAATTTCTCATTTGATCTTGGTAAAAAATTTCTAAATAAAAATAGGCCAGAAAAATTCTCAGATCACTTCCGAAGAAATTTGACATGAAGGTTACTGTTATAGAAGAAGCTCAATATTACTGTTATAGAAGAAGCTCAATACATCAATTCAATCAAGGTGGATGAACTTATTAGCTCGTTGCTAACTTTTGAATTTCCTATTAATGACAAAATTAAAAAGAAAAACAAGTGAGTTTCTTTCAAAGCTAACGTGGAAGAAGACAAGGAGCAAGAAGTTGAAGATACTGATGAAAATCAGTTTAACTCTAGTACTTTACTTGCAAAATAGATTTGGCTAAGTAATGAGAAGACTTGACAAACATTCTAGGAATAACTTCATGACTCATGTGAATGGAAAAGTTCCTAACAACTCAAAAGGATTCAACTCCCAATGCATGATCAAATAAGGAGATAGTCTAAATAAAGGCAAGCAGATACAATGTGATGAATGAGAAGGTTTTGGACACATCCAGGCATAATGTACCAACTTCCTTTGAAAACAAGATACGGGATACACTACTACTCTTTCAGATAAAAAAAATTTGAAGATGAGAGTGATTAAGATAAGGATATAACAATGTAATTGCACTCATTTCTCGTCTAGGGCACAAGACAAATGATCAAAATGATGGTGATTCCAGCGATGAAGAACTTTCTAATGAAGATGTTACTGAAGCTTATAGATTGATATATGTTAAATGGAAATAAGAATGCATGTTTTATGAAAAAAAAATCTCAAATAACTATATTACTTCAAGAGAAAACTAACCTCACAAAAATCATTGTTGACCTGAGGGTAGAGGTCACTCTTTTGAACTCTAAGATTAATGGAATGACCAAGTCAGTTTGTATGTTAAACTATGGATCTTATATTCTTAATGAAATCCTTAGTGTAGGAAAAATAACTAGAGATATGAAGGGGAATGGTTTTGATTATAGTTCTATGAATGAAAAGAACAAATTAGTTCCTCCTGAATAGAACACTAAGTTTTAGATGACATACTACATGTCAACTACCTGCTCGACATTATTATTCATGCATTAGTCCCTTTAGGAAACCATTTTAGAGATGTCACTATGTGGATATATGTGCTTGCAAGTAATGAAGATCAGTATGTGACGTTTTGATAACGACAAGGCATGGAAATAACTTTCAACCCTGATGATAACCAAAGCATCTTATGACTCGTCAGCAAGAGGACTCAAGACCAATTTCATGTACAATCAGATACTATCTAGAAAAATTCTTGAAGTTTCTTTGAAGAAAGGTGTAAAAGCTCACCAAGTCATGTTTGTTGGTCTATCTAAATGAACCGAGTACTGTCAAAGTAAGATAGTAGCTTATGAGTACTAAGGAAACTCATACAATCACCTTAAAAATCTTTTCAAATGTTTTTATCATGCAAATTGTTTTCTGGGCCAGGCCAAGTGATTAAGAAGTTGTACAATCTCTTTCCAAAGCCTTTTTTCACTAACCAATCGATTGGATACTTAACCCAGTCAATTGGAAAAACTTTTTCTGTTATCTAATGGATTGGAACATTATGTCAACCTATTAGAAAATGAATAATCGATTAACTATGTGATGGGGGCAACACATTAATGACCTACAACGGCTATATATCTAATATTTACTTTTTGAGCTATTAATCAATTAAAAATGTGTTTTCTAATATGTTGGAACGTTTTTCTAATCGATCAGAAAAGTGATAATCAATTACAAAATTAAAAAGGACAACATATTAAAGTATTTCAATGGATCTATATCCAAACTTTCCTATTTGGTTTTTACAATCGATAATATTTAAGTTTTCTAATTTGTTGGAACATTTTGCCAACCAATTAGATAATCAATTCGGCCCAAGGATTATTTCCTATCTTGGTTTTGTCCAACTTCTATATAAGAGAGGCTCACCCTCACTTCAAACCATGCCACTTTCCAACATTTTCATATTTCTTTGGAATTTATCTTTGTCCCTCTATTTAAAAAATATTCTTATTCCCTTCTGATTGCCTTAGTGCTACTAAGTGAAACTTTACTTATGAGGAAGATATTTTTGTAAGTGGTTATGTTGCTCGTTTATATTCTTAAGGGTGCGATACCTTTAAGAGATTGATTTTGGGTTCTTGAGACAACCTTTATAAAATATTTGTTCTTGGTTTATTAAGCTTTGTTGGAAAAAGCTTTGTTTTGATTATTAAGATTAGCTATAAATCTCTAAACGGTTTGATAGCTTAGCCTGGATTAAAAACTGTCATTTGGTTGGGGATAAGCCTATTAAAATCTCAAGATCATCTTATATTAAAGGTTTGTGGTCATAACCTTCAAAAGCTCAACGTTTATAGTGAAACTCTCAAGGAGATCTATTGGGGACATGACTAGCTTAACGTTCGGCTAAACTTGTATAAATATCTAATGCAATCTTTCTAACCATTCCTTTTATTTTTTGCAATTTATTTTTAGTGTTTTATTTCCACTATGGTTACTCACCTTAAAAATTAATAATATGATCTTAATCGAGAAAGGTCAAAATTAATCATGAATTTTGAATACCAAAATTCACCCCCTCCTCTTGTGCTTGAAGTCGTTTGTCTAACAAGTGATATCAGAGCCTAACTCTTGTTAAGGACTAATTGCCTCAAGAGGAAAAATGGCTTCAAGCGATTCACTAAACAAACCCCTCATTCTTTAATGAAGAAGGGTATAGTTTGTGGAAAGAGAAAATGAAGTTTTTCATAGAAGTGATGGATTGTGGTTTTTGGAAGGTTGTGAATGAAGGTCCATTTGTTCCCACGCACATATTCAATGGTGTTGTAGAAAACAAACCTGAAAAGAATTGGTCCAAAGATGATAAATAAAATGTGTTGCGCAATTTGAAAGCAAAAGTTGTCATCATTATTGCTCTCGATCTTGATGAGTTTTTGCGAGTTTCTAAAATTTTGCTCCTCATGAGACAAATGTCGAACACGATGTCCTAGATAAGTGGTTCAAAATTTTGAACCAAAATCACCACAAATAATGCATATTAAGTTGTACAAGATGATGGAGCAGAAAAACAATAAATAACATAACAATTGGTAACCTAGTTCAATGCAAACAACACATACGTCTAGAAGGTTGTCTTCTAACCCAAGAAAGGAAAATTATTATTAGTAGCTTAGTATAATTATTCTTATAAGAAGCAACAAACACTATTTTGTTCAATACCTCTTCCTAGCACTACCCAGTAACTTTCTATTTAGGACTCCCCCCAAATATGATAAATTGTCTCACTCACTCTCTCTCTCTCTCTCTCTCTCTCTCTCTCTCTCTCTCACACACACACACACACACACACACACACACACACACACACACACACACTAAACCATAGTTATTGGTGTTTAACCCAATTATTAATGTTGAATATTACAACTCAATTAGATAAAGATATTAAATATACAACTCAACTAGACAAACCTTATATGCAAAAATACTGAAACATGGAGGTGTACATAAAATATAAAGGACTCTTGTAAACCATAGCAATCTAAAATCTTCAATGTGAATGCTTGATTTCCAATGTAGTTGTGAGCTTCTTATATATTATAATAACTCTAGGTTTTTCTCCTTGGATATTAGCTTTAATTTCATCCATAATTAATGCAGAATTTGTTGGATATTATCTGTTCCATAAATCTCTCTAACAAGATATGATTTCTTTCAATTTAAATTCAAATTTAAATCTTCATTTAAATATGAATCAATCTTCGTTCAGCTGTCAAACAAATCACTTAATGATAATGATAAACCAATTAGCAAAAAAAATATGATCCAATCTTTGACCAGAAAGTCATCCAAAATACAGCAGCAATAACCTGTTGCCCATGGCCTAGATGTCGTACCAATATTTTGCAACATCGCGTCCAATATGTGTCCCTTCTACACCTCCATACAGCTTAAACAAACTAGATTAATCTTGAACATTTTGAACACTTCTCCATGTTGTTGTTTTGCAAAATGCAGTCAATCCACGAGGAATAACAATCTCCCTCTTTGGCAAATTGTGACAAAACAACTATTCAAGATATAATACTTATTCAGACCAAAACAAGTGACAGACTTCAGAGCATACAATCATCAGCAGTCTTCCAAATATCAAAGATAAGCTCAGTAGTGGAAAATCAGTAGCACTCATCACAAATTCCACACAAAACAATGCTCTGGAATCAATTAAGCAGACATGCAATCATTCACAACTTAGTCATGCATGAAACTCAGTCAGCTCATAGTTAGTAGCATACAATCCTACTAACTAACAATTATAAGCATGCAATCATTCACATACTTAGTCATGCATAAGACAAAAGTTAGTAGCTAATAACAAGATATAAAAAATTTATAATAACACAAAAGCTCACATCTCAAAGGTCAGATGTCTTGTCGATGTTGCAACATATGAGCACAACATTAACACTTACCCATATGGTTAGTACTGAACACATACTTGTGTTACCTCAGCAACACCAATTATTCTACTCCTCTTTTTGCCATAATTTGGCAAAAGATTATTATATAAAATAGAACCTAGAAGTCAGTCATACATAAATTGGTATGTTAGCACATACAGAGGCAAAACATGAATAGAACAACCAGAACAACATCAAAAGATGCACAAACATTATAATCAAATATAAAAGATAAAATATAGAGTTATTACTCATTACAATATCAAAAGGACAAAAGTAAAACAGTCATGCCCTTGTCTTAACTATAGGGAACTAATTTTAATTTTTGACACATGTTCCAATATTTTTAATATATATTAAAAAATTCTATACATTTTATTTTATTTTATTTTAAAAATTAATAAATTATCATTTATCATCTTCATCTTCGATTTAATGAAAACCTGACCCATCAATAAAGTTAACAAAAACAAAATAGTTAAACCGATTTTATTCCTCTTATGAAGCCATTTTTTTGCACAAAAAGGAATGAAATCCCACCGAATCTCATCATGTATATAAAAACACGTATTTGCTAAATGATCTGCACAAATATTATCTTTGTAGTGTATTTGAGACACTTTGAACCAAAAGAATCTAATGATGTAAAGACAATTTTTCCATGAAGCTTTCAAGGGACAATGTTTAGTTACTTTGGAAAAACTCATTATCAAGAGAGATTCATTTTAAGTCATAATTGCTTTCAACCCTTTCTATATGCATGATCTATAGCTAGCATGATATAAGTTGAGATGTTCCAGTTCCCTCTAGATCTTATATATTAAAAATAAGAATAATTATGATATATTTTAAAAATTATACACGAGACTAATGTATGTAATCAAAGAATTACTATTTTTTTATATTTAACATTAATATATATATATATATATATATATATATATATATATATATATATATATATATATATATATATATATATATATATATATATATATATATATATATATATATATATATATATATATATATATATATATATATATATATATATATATATATATATATATATATATATATATATATATATATATATATTACGCTTTATTATTTTCATTATTATTTATTTCTATAAATAAATCATTAAACAGTGATATTTTTTTTTTAAATTATTTATTTATAAATATCAACAATTTATGTAAATAAATATAAATAAATATTACTGTCAATGATTAAACTATAGACCAATATTTACACCCATTAACATAGCATGTACATAAGCAAAAGAATTATTTGTCACTATCAATTAATTTAATTTAATTTAATTTCTTTATGTCTTCTAAATAAAAACAAAAGATAGTAATAAAATATTAATTATAATTAATTTACAAAATCATACACAGATAACTGTCCGTCCTTAAATAATAAGTTAAAATAATATTTTTTAATAGAATAGAATATTATGTCATAATCTGTAGTAATGTATCATAACTAAATATAATAATGTCATAATTCGTCATAATGTATCATAGTTTAGACAATTAACCTAATGTACATATAACTATCCGTCCTTAAATAATAAGTTAAAATAATATTTTTTAATAGAACAGAATATTATATCATAATTTGCAATAATGTATCATCACTAGACATAATATAATAATGTCATAATTCGTCATAATGTATCATAATTAGACAATTAACCTGATGTTACATATTGACAAATATTTATACTATTTAAATGAATGAAAAATTTCAAACATTCTATTATATTACCTGGTATCATCTTAATTGATCCATCTCTCTCTTTCTTAAATCCTCACATGCAAAATAGTGTCGCGCGCCTCCCTTAATCGCGCTGTCCAGCCTACAGCCGTTGTGCGCCTCCCTTAATCGCGTTGTCCATCCTACAGCCGTTGCGCGCCTCCCTCTTTGCGTCGCCTAACTTATTGTCGAGTTTAGCTACACTTCGTCGCACACACAATAGCACGATCATTCTCAACACGTCGACAACCTTACTTGTGCTAATCATATTTGTCTCATCATCCATTTCGCCACTCCCGCATCCTCCGTCTGTGCACTCCTTTTTCTCACGTGATAGCAGCGACAACAACACCAACGACAGAAACACTACTTCTGCCAATCATGCCCGCTCTCATTGGGTTCTACATCATATTGTCCCCTCTAAGAACAAGATATCACTGGCAGATATCTCTAGTGCCGAGTATGAATAATGGGCCACTCTTGACTCTAACATCCTTCAATGGATATATTTCACAATTTACACTGACCTGCTGTCCACCATCTTGGAACCAGATTCCACTACTATGGTAGCCGGGAAATGTTTGGCTAACATTTTTCAGGATAATCAGAATGCTCACGCTGTTACCCTTGAGTAAGAATTCTCTAACACTCGCATGGAGGATTTTCCAAATATCTTTGTTTTCTGTCATCATCTTAAGATGCTCTCTCACAAGTTGAGGAATGTCGGCTCTTTTGTCAACAATCACCGTATGGTTCTTCAATGGATATATGGTATTCCAAAAGCTTACTACAGTGTTGCCACCTTTATTTGCCATATTAATCCTCTTCCTACATTATATATGTCTCATTCCATGCTCACTTTGGAAGACGCTGATATGCCTAAAATTGAAAGCACCGCTTCTTAGGCTGTCATGCACACCACTCAGCAGTGACCTTCTAAAGACACCTCTCAGCATGGTCGTAGCAACAGCCGCCCCGGAAACAGATCTTGCTCTCGCGGCAACTAGGGATGCAGCAAGGGACTTGGTAACCATAGTAGTGTTGAATAAACTTTAATGTTATAGTTAATGAGTTTTTACTATTAAGTTAATGGAGAGTTTAAGAGTCTGTTGTAAGTGGAAGGCCAAGAGATAGTGGGCAAATTAATAGTATTTACTAATTATTAAGTTTCCTAGAATAGCTAAAGCTTGTAAGTCTATATAAAGACCAAGAGTGTATTCTAATAAGATACATAAGTTACAATAGAACTTGTTTTATTCTGTCAAATATAGAGCAAGTAAAAGGCAGAGAAATAAGAAAAAAGGCAGTTTTTGAGTAGAACTTCCACCAGTGGAAGTATAGTAGAAAAAGTGCCCGAAAATATTTTAACTGCAGAATTTAGTTTCTTACAAATTGGTATCAGAGCTAATGGCAAACATGATGAATCAAATGCCGTTGCCACGGCTAACGAAGTTAAATTACGAAAACTGGAGTATCCAAATGAAAGCACTTCTCGGATCTCTAGACGCGTGGGAGGTGACCAAAGATGGGTTTGAAGAACCAACAGATATTGGTGGATATACGGCAGCTCAAAACAAGGCGTTGAAAGAGACGCGGTCGAAGGATAAAACGGCACTATACATGCTGTTTAGGGCTGTTGATGAATCAGGTTTCGAAAAGATTGTCGGTTCGACTACGTCGAAAGAAGCGTGGGACACGCTAGAGAAAGTGTTCAAAGGAGCAGATAGAGTAAAGCAAGTTCGACTCCAAACTCTTCGTGGAGAATTGGAGAGGATGCAGATGAAGGAGTCAGAAAATGTATCTGACTACATCACGCGTGTACAAAAGGTGGTGAACCAACTCACCAGAAATGGCGAAACAGTAACTGATGCACGAGTTGTCGAAAAGATTTTGAGATCTTTAACAGATAAATTTGAGAATATTGTGTGTGCAATAGAAGAGTCGAAGGACCTTTCGACACTGTCAGTCGAAGACCTCGCTGGTTCCCTCGAAGCACACGAACAACGAAAGATGAAAAAGAAGGAAGAAGGAGTAGAGGACGCAAATCAAACCAAGGAGCAAATCAAAGACGAAAAAGTACTCTTTTCTCAAAATTTTCGAGGAAGAGGACGTGGTCGTGGAGGACGTGACAGTGGTCGAAGTGGTAGAGGCAGCAATTTCGGGAGAGGACAGTCGATCCAACAAAATTGGCGTGGCAGAGGACGTGGTCAAAGAGGTGGTAGGTCGAACCATTCAAATTTTGAATGCTACAAGTGTGGCAAGTATGGTCATTATGCGAAGGATTGCAACTCATTCAAATGCTATAACTGTGATAAAGTGGGACATCTTGTAAAAGATTGTCGAATCGAAAAGAAGGTAGAAGAAACAACCAATCTAACTTTGGAAGCTGAAGCAAATGAAGGTTTTCTCTTGATGGCTCAGAATGAGATCAACACAAATGACAATGTTTGGTATCTTGACTCAGGAGCAAGTAACCATATGTGTGGTCACAAACACTTGTTCAAAGAAATGAGAAAGATTGAAGACGAAAATGTGTCTTTCGGAGATGCATCAAAAGTGAAGGTCGAAGGCAAGGGAACGATCTGTTACTTGCAGAAAGATGGGTTGATTGGATCAATTCAAGATGTTTATTATGTACCAAATCTCAAAACCAACATCTTGAGTTTGGGAAAACTTACAGAAAAAGGTTATTCGATACTTATGAAAGAACGAATAATGCATTTGAAGGACAAGCTGGGACATCTGATTGCTCGTGTCGAAATGGAGAGAAATAGAATGTACAAACTGAATCTGATAAACGTTCGAGAAAAATGTTTACAAGTAAATGTCGAAGACAAAGCGTCACTATGGCATCTACGCTTTGGTCATCTACATCACGCTGGCTTAAAGAGATTGGCGAAAAGGAACATGGTGCATGGACTACCAGATATGGATTATGAAGGAAAGTTCTGTGAAGAATGTGTACTTAGCAAACAAACAAGAACCTCATTTCAAAAGAAGGCAGAATATCAGGCTAAGCATATCCTTGAATTGATTCACACCGACATATGTGGGCCAATCACGCCAGAATCTTTCAGTAGCAAAAGATACTTTATTTCCTTTATCGACGATTACTCACGGAAGACATGGGTTTATTTCTTGAAGGAAAAGTCTGAAGCATTCGAGGTGTTCAAAAGGTTCAAAGTAATGGTAGAGAAGGAAACCGACAGACACATTAAAGCAGTTCGATCAGATAGAGGTGGTGAATATACTTCGACAACCTTTATGAAGTATTGTGAAGAGCAGGGTATAAGGAGATTTCTAACTGCAGCATACTCACCCCAACAAAATGGGGTGGCTGAAAGGAAAAATCGAACAGTCCTTGACATGGTTCGTTTAATGCTTAAAAGCAAGAACATGCCAAAGGAATTTTGGGCAGAAGCTGTAAAATGTGCCATTTATGTTCAAAATCGATGTCCACATTCGAAGTTAGAAGATAAAACACCACAAGAAGCGTGGAGTGGACAAAAGCCAACAGTTTCTCATCTCAAAGTATTTGGAAGTGTGGCTTATGCACACGTACCAGATCAAAGAAGAACGAAGCTTGAAGACAAAAGTAAGAAATACATACTCATTGGGTATGATGAGAAAACAAAAGGGTACAAGTTATTTGATCCCATAAGAAAGAAGGTGATAGTGAGTAGAGACGTTCGAATAAACGAAGCAAGTAAGTGGGACTGGAATAGTTCGACAGAAGCTACTATCGAAGTTGAAGAATCATCTGTCGCTGTACCACCAAACATTTCGACAAACATTGAAGATTCTGACAACGAAGATGAACCTCTACAACCTAGAATGCGAAGTTTGCAAGATTTGTATGATTCGACAAGTGAAGTGCACCTTGTATGTCTCTTGGCAGACGCTGAAAATATTAGTTTTGAAGAAGCAGTACGAGACAAGAAATGGAAAAATGCTATGGACGAAGAGATGAGGGCGATTAATCACAACAACACTTGGGAGCTAGTTGAATTGCCAAAAGGTAGTCAACCCATTGGTGTAAAGTGGGTATTCAAGAAAAAGATGAACGCTCAAGGAGAAATAGAACGATACAAAGCGAGACTTGTTGCGAAGGGATACAAACAGAAAGCAGGAGTTGATTATGACGAAGTATTTGCACCGGTCGCAAGAATGGAGACAATTCGACTACTCATATCTCAAGCTGCTCAGTTCAAATGGCCAATATTTCAAATGGATGTCAAAACAGCTTTTCTGAATGGAATACTCGAAGAAGAAGTCTATGTTGAACAACCACTCGGATACATGAAAGCTGGAGAAGAGAAGAAGGTACTGAAATTGAAGAAAGCGCTATATGGGCTGAAGCAAGCACCGCGAGCATGGAACACACGTATCGACACATATTTCAAGGAGAACGGGTTCGAGCAATGTCCGTACGAACATGCCCTCTATATGAAGAAAAATGGAAGGGATGTATTACTTGTTGCTATTTATGTCGATGATCTTATTTTTCTGGGAAGTAATGATCAGATGATAGAAGAATTCAAAAGCACAATGACACGTGAATTTAAAATGACAGACTTAGGCCTGATGAGATTCTTTCTTGGTCTGGAAGTTCGACAAGACGAAACAGGAATCTTCATCTCACAAGAAAAATATGCAAAAGAAATCTTGAAAAGATATAAGATGGAAAGCTGTAATCCTACTTCGACGCCAATGGAACCAGGAACAAAGTTGTCAAAATTTGATGGAGGAGAACGTGTCGAAGCAGGCAAATATCGAAGTTTGGTAGGAAGTCTTCGCTATCTCACATGTACAAGACCAGATCTCTCATTAAGTGTAGGTATTGTAAGTCGATTCATGGAGGAGCCAGTTTACGCACATTGGAAAGCATTGAAGCGAATTTTGAGGTACATCCAAGGAACAATATCGCTTGGGATGTTCTACTCGAATTCAGACAAATACAAGTTGGTTGGTTACTCTGACAGTGATTGGTGCGGAGACATAGACGATCGAAAAAGCACTTCTGGATATGTGTTCTTCATGGGAAATACTGCATTCACTTGGCTTTCTAAGAAGCAGCCAATAGTAACTCTCTCGACATGTGAAGCAGAATATGTAGCAGCATCCTGGTGTGTGTGTCATGCAATATGGCTCAGAAGATTGATGAGTAAAATGGAGCTAGAACAGAAAGGTGCAACAACGATACAAGTTGACAACAGGTCAGCAATTGAGTTAGCAAAGAATCCAGTAAATCATGAAAGGAGCAAACACATTGACGTTCGCTTCCACTTCATTCGAGAACACGTGAAGGAAGGAAATGTCGAATTGAAGCATGTAGCAAGTAAAGATCAAGCAGCAGACATTTTCACAAAACCATTATCAAAAGAAATCTTCGACAGAGGCAAGAAATTGATAGGCATGATGGATAGAAGAAACATTTAAGTTTACAGAGGAGTTTTGTTGAATAAACTTTAATGTTATAGTTAATGAGTTTTTACTATTAAGTTAATGGAGAGTTTAAGAGTCTGTTGTAAGTGGAAGGCCAAGAGATAGTGGGCAAATTAATAGTATTTACTAATTATTAAGTTTCCTAGAATAGCTAAAGCTTGTAAGTCTATATAAAGACCAAGAGTGTATTCTAATAAGATACAGAAGTTACAATAGAACTTGTTTTATTCTGTCAAATATAGAGCAAGTAAAAGGCAGAGAAATAAGAAAAAAGGCAGTTTTTGAGTAGAACTTCCACCAGTGGAAGTATAGTAGAAAAAGTGCCCGAAAATATTTTAACTGCAGAATTTAGTTTCTTACAAGTAGACCTCAACTCAGAGCTCCCAACACCCCTTAATTATGGTCTTCTCCTTCTTGGAAGCATCAGTAAAAATAGTACCCAGTCTGGAAACCATGGGGTTGGACCTTACCACCATGAGCTATGCCCTCATGTTTGTATCACATCTCATAATGGACACGCCCTACTGGTCTTCTAAAACACTCAGGCATCCTAGAACAATGTCCTCAAGCATATATAACTAATAAACCATCTTATTCATCGACATATATTGATGCAGTTATGCAGACCATATCACTACATACTCCTGAAAATTAATGGTACGTGAATATTGGTGCAACATCCCACACGACATCATTACAAGGTAATATCTCATCTTATGTTCCTTTAAGTAATTCAAATCAGAATTTTATTGTTAACAGTGGCCATGGAATTCCAATTCACGGCACCAGACACACACAAATATCCACAACTCACCAACCCCTTCACATAAACCATGTCCTGCATGCCTTAAAAAATTTTAAGTATTTAATTTGTGTGAGACGTCTCACCACTGATAACAATGTCTTTGTTCCCTTTGACCCCTTTGGCATTATTGTATTTGATTTTCATACGAGAATCCCTCTCATGAGATGTGACAATCGTAGCGACCTATATCTAGTCACCACTCCCTCCAATTTGTTGGTCTTACGTCCAATTGGAAAGGCCGTCTTGGTCACCGTGGCGTGTAAGTTTTAAATTCCCTTTTGCAATAATAAGTTCATATGTTATGAACCTTTTAATTTTTCTGTTATTTGTGACTCTTGTGTTTTAGAAAAACAGGTTAAATTTCCATTTTTGTAATTCTCAGACTACAACTTTGATGCCTTTTGATATTTTACATAGTGATTTATGGATGTCTCCAATTTTAATTTTTGTTGGTCATAAATATTATGTTCTATTTTTAGATGATTTTACCAAAAATTTGTGGACCTTTCCTATTAGCGGAAAATCTCATGTAATTGACACATTCAAGTCACTTACCAAACTAATTCACACACAATTTTTGCAAAATGTAAAATCTTTTCAATGTAACATGACAATGAATATAATAATGAGTTATTTGAAAATATTTCACTTATCATGGTCTTATTTTTTGTTTCTATTGTCCCTGTGCATCCTTACAAAATGGGAAAGCGGAACGCAAAATAAGAACCATTAATAATATGATACGCACTATGCTAGCTCATTCTTTTGTCCGCACATCATTTTAGCATCATGCTCTTCACATAGAAATTTATCTTTTATAAATCCTTCCTTGTAAAACACTTCGAAATCAATCACCAACACAACTCTTATATCACCGAGATCCCACCTACACACATCTACGAGTTTTTAATTGTCTATGATATCTAAAGATGGCAATGAGCATAGTATGGGCAGGGTACTATAGTACCCATCCTTATACTCGCGGTTTGAAATAATCCCCGTACTCGAGCCCATACCCACTTGGGTACCAAAGTTAGCACCCCTACACGTGCCCTCTGGGTATGTAAGTACCCATACTCGTACCCGTTATTTGCATTTCTAATAAAAATAAATATATCAAGTATAAAATATCATATCATTTTATATTTTTAATATCATTAAAAGTTTCAAAAAATTTATTGTTAAATTATGAAATAAACAAACACTTGTATAAAATATGTAATGGTTTAAGATTGATGTATTCTTAAAAATTGATAGACATTTATTTTTATATAATAATATAAATTAAAAAAATATAAATAAATATATTATGCGAGTATGGGGCGGGGTGGGTACTAAGGTGCCCATACCCGTACCTGCTTATTTAAATGGGCAATTACCTGAGCCCGTGCCCGTACCCATTTTTGCGGGTTTTAACCCTATCTGGTGTGGGTATTTTTATGGGTACCCACTAGGGATTGATCAAATTTCCATCCCTATTGTTACCCTTTATTCTCGTCTACTAACATTCAAAAGTTACAACTCCGCTCTACTCTGTGTGTCTTTTTAGGTAGTCCGTTGAATCATAGAGGCTACAAATGTTTTAATTTTTCAAACAGAAAATTAATAATTTTGAGGCATGTTATCTTTGATGAAACCCAATTTCCCTTCACTAAGATACACTCTCCTTACCCTCACTCTTATAACTTCCTAAATGATGACATCTAACACTAACTTGTACATCAGTGGCAAAATCAAGTATTACCACTTGTTGCACAAAACTAACTAACACCAACAACCACAATTGACCAACCACTCTCACCCATAAATAAACAATCATTATCTCATAAATATCCTACCAACTTCCCTACTAGAACATCCTCTCCCTTACCACCACCAATCCAACCACATCCACCTACACAGACTATCACCACCCATAGCATGAAAGGCATTGTCAAACACTGCAAGATACTTACATTATCAACCTTTCATCCCAACCGCACCATCTCTCTCATACCTAAAAAACCCAAACCAGCCTTATCTGACCAGAATTAGAAATCCGCAATGAAATCTAAATTTAATGCTCTTGTGAGAAATAAGACGTGGTATTTAGTTCCTCGTCCTTGTGATGCTAATATTATTCGATGTGTGTGGATTTTTAAACATAAGAAAAATTCTGATGGTTCTGTTGAGCGTTATAAAGCTCGTATCATGGGTGATGGTAAGTCACAGGTTCTAGGTGTGGATTGTGATGATACTTTTAGCCCAGTGGTCAAACCCGCTACCATTAGAATAATGCTCACCATTGCTCTCTTTAAATCTTGGCCCTTTCATCAACTGTATGTCCAAAATGCTTTTTTACATGGTTATCTTCATGATAATATTTACATGCATCAGTCATTGGGTTTCCGCGACTCTCACCATTCATATTATGTCTGTCGTTTAAAGAATTCTATTTATGGTCTTAAGCAAGCTCCCAGAGCATGGTACCAATATTATGTTGACTGTGTAGCCACCATTGGTTTCCAACATAGCACATCAGACCACTTTCTCTTCATATATTGAAAAAATTCTAACATGGCCTACATTCTTCTTTATGTGGACGACATCATCCTTATCATTTCCACTCATGTCGTTCTTAAATCAATTATGTCACTCTTAGCATATGAGTTTGCGATGAAAGACCTGGGCCCCTTGAGTTGCTTTTTGGTTATTATTGTCTCTCGTCACCCTGGTAGCATGACATTTTAGAAACCGGCATCCATCCTTATCGATACCAAGTAAAAATTCAGCACCTCCTCTAGCACTCCCTATGAGGATCCCTCTCTTTATCAAAGTCTTGCAGGGCCTTACAGTACCTCACATTCACTAGACCAGACATATCTCATGTGGGTCAGCAAGTGTGTTTTCACATTCATGCACCTAGCATGAAGCATATGCTTGCTTTCAAGCACATTATGCGTTATGTTCAGAGTACCATATATTTTGGATTACATTTATCACCATACCCCGTTACAAAGCTTGTCTCCTACACTGAACCTAATTGGGGTGGATGACCTGACACCAGACGCTCCACATTCGGGTAATGTGTTTTTCGCGGTGACAACCTTATCTTTTGGTCTTCCAAAAGGTAGTCCACTCTATCTCATTCTAGTGCTTAAGCTGAATATAGTGGTGTTGCCAATGTTGTCTCAGAATCGTGTTGGACTCGCAATCTTCTACTAGAGCTCCATTTTCCCATTCCTCATGCTACCTTAGTGTATTGTGATAATGTTAGTGTCATTTTTCTATCTGGTAATCTTTTGTAGCATCAACATACCAAGCATATTGAGATGGATATTCATTTTGTTCGGGAAAAGGTAGCTTGTGGTCAAGCACACATTCTTCATGTTCCCTCCAGACATCATATTACAGACATCTTCACCAAAGGGTTTTCTCGTATTTGCTCTGATGATTTTCATATCAGTCTAAGCGTCCGTGAACCTCCCAAACTACGAAGGTATGATAGAATAGAATATTGGGTCATAATTTATCATAATGTATCATAACTAATAAAATATAACATTTTATGCATAATTTTCGATAATGTATCATAATTATACAATTAATTTAAGATGAATGAGAAATCTCAAACATTCCATCATCTTAAAGTTTTTTTAAATGATATATTGATATAAAAAAGAGAATAATTATAATTGATATTTGTGATTCATACAAATACATATTTATTGTTGAAAAATATATAAAAAAAAGTACGAAATACAAATTAGTTTATATATATATATATATATATATATATATATATATATATATATATATATATATATATATATATATATATATATATATATATATATATATATATATATATATATATATATATATATATATATATATATATATATATATATATATATATATATATATATATATATATATATATATATATATAGTTCTGGTCTGAGCCTAGCCTCGCGGTCCAGTCCAATAATGCACAAGGCTCAATAAGTGGAATAGCTTGACCGAGCGCACACCCCCCACCGGACGGGCAGGATACGCTCCCTGTCAAGCAGGACGGCGCGCTTCGAAGCGTCCTCGGCGCTCCCCTTAGCCGGACCGAACAACTTCCACGGGCAGAATCCCTTTGCCAACGGACATGACGATTCGTCCTCCCCGCTCTCGTGTGCTCCCCCCCCTCGGGGAGAGCCACACACCGCCCGGGAATCCCACGAGCTCTCCTCCGCGGGGAGAACATCGTGTTCTCAGGGAGTCCCACGAGCTCCCCTCCGCGGGGAGAACAACGTGGCCTGTGCACGTTCTCCACGTGCTCCCCTCCGCAAGGACACGTCATCCCCCCGCGAGGAGAACGACAAACCTCCGGGGAACCTCACGAGCTCCCCTCCGCGAGGAGGACAACGTGGCATACGCTCGTTCTCCACGTACCCCCCTCCGCAGGGACACGTCACCAAACAACTGCCCACCTCCGAAAGAGCAGGTCAAACCCACTTTCCGGAGATTACGGGACAGTTGAACTAGGGCGAAGACCACGTTCTGGTCTTCACTACGCCACGTAAGACCTCGCAGTCATTAGGGTTGGGCCTGGTCATCCAGTCCACCTCGAATGACCGTTGGTCCAGCGCTGGGGTCTCTCTATAAATACCCTCTTCCACAAGAGGGTCAGGTAATTCACTTCTTACCCACTTTCTGTACTTTGCTCTCACTCTGCCCAAATTCTTACTTTGGCATCAGAGTGTCTTGCAGGTACACCCCTCTTTCTCCTACTCATCACTGGTGAACAGGTAGCCATCCAACAGAGTGTGGCCAGCCCGTGATCCCCTTCTGATCAGGTCAGATCAGTGGCGCCGTCTGTGGGAACAGAAACTTCCCCGTTATTCCGAGCGGAAAACCAAAGTTTCACCAGCACTATACGATCATGGCTAGCCCACACCACGACGATACCATGCACGACTTCGTGCCCAACACCGCCGCCAACGGAAGCAAGCAGATGGAGACGTCACGTCCGGCAGATACCAACGAGAGAGACGGCCAGACTGCTTCCCCGTCATCTGCAGAGCTGCTGCGCCAGGCTGACCATCGGCCCCCGAGCCCAGCGGCGTTCCAACCCGTTCCTATCCTAGCAGGAGCGGACCCAACGGTGGCCGCCCTCTTTGCGGCCATCAACCAGACGAACCAGCTGCTGTTTCAGCAGAACGCACGAATTGGAGCGCTGGAGCGGGAAGGCCCTCTGAGGTCCCCTCCGCGGGAAGACTAGAATGGAGGCTCGAGGAGTCCCTCACCTCGACTCAGAAATTGCCGACCTCGGCTGGAGAGACCCCGAACGGAAGTGGGGCGAGAACGCACCAGATCCTCAGCGAGACAAGTTCGTGGGAGGCGGCAGAACACTTCGGCGATCCCGACCAGGAATCCGCGTGGCGAACCCCCGGTCAGGAGGCCGAGGACCCGAAACCAGGTGCCTATTCTAAACGGTTCGTCTCCTCCTCAGTCACCCGCTCTCAGCGAAGAAGACGACTATCGCACTCCGTTGTCCCGGGAAATTATGGCCGCCCCCATCCCCCACGAGATGGAGAAGCCCCCGACACTATCGACGTACGACGGCACATCCGACCCAGATGATCACCTGGAAGACATCAAGGCCATGCTCGATTACTGAAACGTCCGAGGAGCCATCAAGTGCAGGCTATTCCCGACGACCCTGAGGAAAGGCACCATGACGTGGTACAAAAGTTTGGAGCCCGAATCGGTCACGTCGTGGAGAGTCCTAAAGGACCTGTTCTCAAAACACTTCACAGCGTCTCGGCGCCATCCGAAGACGGAGGCCGTCCTCGGGGCGATAATCCAAGGCCCCGATGAACCTCTCCGAAAGTACATCGAAAGATTCACCCGGGAAGCGGTGCAGGTAACAACGTCAGACGAGATGAAGCACTACCTAATGGAGCAGGGTCTACGCCACGACTCCAAGTTCTACGAGGCCGTAGGCATACACCGACCAACCTCCCTCCAAGATTTCCTTGACAAAGCCACGCATTATATCCAATTCAAGGAAACCCAAGCAGCCAACTCCGCACGAGACACCCGAGACAGGGAGGCCCCTCGCGGGCACCGAGATGACAGAGCCTCGAACCATAGACGGGGAGGTGACCGTCGTCGGGAAGATCGCCCTCGCGAACCTCGCGAACAACGCGGCCCTGCCGGTCGATTCACGGAATACACGGCCCTAGTCGCTTCCCGCGAGCGCATCCTGGCCGAATGCGCCAAAACCAAATTTGTCCAGGGAGGTGTCTGCTTCCCTCGGCCGACACCCCCCAAACCCAACATGGACAAATCGAAATACTTCCGATTCCATAGGAGTCACGGGCACGTGACCGAAGACTGTATCCATCTCAAGGACGCGATCAAAATTCTGATTAAAGACGGCCACCTAAAGAGATACACCCGGGGGGGGGGGGGGTGAGCCCCCGAGGCCAAGAAAATAGAGGAACTCCCCTCTTCTGACGACGACAGCAGACTCCAGGTCGCGCTGTGTGTTAGCCTCCCCCGAGGATTGGTTCGCGGATAGAGAGTTCGGCCTTCCCAAAGGCCCCGACCTACCCAGCGAGCCAGTCTGGCCAACCAGCCGATGGGAATACTTCGCCAGAGCCATGGTAATATCGGGTGGCGCCACGAGGAGCCTGTCCATAGGATCGGTGAAAAGAAGGTTCGACAAGCTTATCACGAGCAACTCCGGAAAAATGAGCACGCTCGAAAGATTCCGCGGTCGATCCAATCCGATCACATTCTACCTCGAGGAACTCCCTGAGGGATCCCCCAACTCCAACATTCCCCTACTCGTACGGGCGCGGATGACGAACTTCGACGTCAGGCGCATCCTCGTCGACGGGGGCAGCTCGGTGGACATCATGTATACGCACCTGTTCACAACCCTCCAACTCGACGAATCCAACCTTTCCCCCTACGTAGGCTCTGACCATCAGGGGTTCAACGGAACGACGACGAGACCTTGGGGGTACGTGGAGCTGAAAGTCACTTTCGGAGAAGAAGAAACGGCCAAAGAGATCAGCATCCGTTTCTTAGTCATCGAATGCTCGTCCCTCTACAACTGTATCCTGGGCAGAACAACGATAGCAGAACTCACCGCGGTGCCTTCCACCGTCCACCTGAAGATGAAATACTACACAAAGCGGGGGGCCGTGGTGACCCTTAACGGAGACATCGAGGCCGCCCGGAGGTGTTTTAAGGCCGCACTGAAAGGCTTGGACACCATCGCTCCAGCAACCAAGAGGGTGACTCCAATCGTAGCGCCAAAAAGCGAACTAAAGGAGCTGGTCGGATCCGTGGACCTCGACAGTCGCTTCACCGAGAAGCGCGATCACGAAATAAGGACCAGCGAAGCCAACGGGCAGCCCGCCCACCTGGCACGCCCCATCCCGGACGGAGAATTCGAGCTCATCACACTCGGGGAAGACAAGAGCAGAACCGTGAAGATCGGCGCCGGACTCCCAGACCTCGCGAAAAGACAGCTGCAAGCCTGCCTCCGCGAGAATGCCGACCTCTTCGCATGGAGCGCCACAGAAATTTCCGGACTCGACCCCGAGGTCGCCTGCCACCAGCTGTCCATCAGCCCGACCGCGAAGGCCGTAGTTCAACGTAGGCGTAGACAGTCCCCTGAAAAGTCGGCAGCAGCCGAGAAAGCTGTAAAAGACCTCCTAGAGGCAAATTTTATTTCGGAAGCCCGGTATTCAACCTGGCTGTCCAATGTTGTACTCGTTAAAAAGAATAATGGAAAATGGCGCATGTGTGTTGACTATACCGATCTCAACCGGGCATGTCCTAAGGACGCTTACCCCCTCCCCAACATCGACAAACTCGTCGACAATTCCGCGGGCTTCAGGCTCTTGTCATTCATGGACGCATACTCGGGGTACAACCAGATCCCGATGGCCGAGCACGATAAACAGAGCACGACCTTCATGACGGCGTCAGGCAACTATTACTACAACGTAATGCCCTTCGGCTTAAAGAACGCCGGCGCCACATACCAACGGATGATGAATAGTGTCTTTCGGGGCGAAATCGGCGACATGCTCGAAGTATACATGGACGACATGATCGTCAAATCCTGCATAGAAGACAACCACACGACCCACCTCAGGAAGGTCTTCGAGACCGCGAGGACATGCCGAATGCGCTTCAACCCGGAGAAATGCACCTTCGGTGTCCGCGCAGGCAAGTTCCTCGGCTACTACCTGACTGAGCGTGGGATCGAGGCCAATCCGGACAAATGCCACGCCTTTTCAGAAATCACCGCCCCCACCACGAAGAAGTTCATCCAATCTCTCAACGACGTGCTCGCCTCACTTTCCCGGTTCATCGCCAAGTCCGCCCAACACGCCCTCCCCTTCTTCAAACTACTCAGGAAGGAAACCGCGTTCGAATGGACAGAGGAATGCGAGCAAGCCCTCCGCCACCTCAAACACGTCTTGTCCGAACCACCGGTGCTGACACGTCCCGTGATGGGCGAAACCCTATACCTATATCTGGCCGTGGCTAACGAAGCAGTCAGCGCCGTCCTTATCAACGAAACCGAGGAGGGCCAAAAACCAATCTACTTCACGAGCAAAGCCCTCCACGGTCCCGATGTCCGATACCAGCTGATCGAGAAAGTCGCCCTAGCCCTCATCACCACAACGCGACGGCTCCGACATTACTTCCTCGCACACACCGTCGTGCTCCGCATCGATCAGCCTATCCGCCAGCTCCTCGGCCGACCCGACATGGCCGAACGCATGCTGAAATGGTCGTTAGAACTATCTGAGTTCGACATCGTCTACGAAGGCCGGGACGCCATCAAAGCTCAAGCCCTGGCAGACTTCGTCGCCGAGATGACCCCGTCACCCGACCCCACCACTAGGAGCCACATCTGGACCATTTTCGTGGACGGCTCCTCCAACTCCACGGGAAGCGGCGCCGACATCATCCTCGACAACGACGAGGGCACCCTCATCGAGGTCTCCCTCATGCTGGCCTTCCCGACGACTAACAACCAAGCCGAGTACGAAGCGTTCCTGGCCGGACTTCGCCTGGCATCAGACCTCGGGGCCAGAGACATCCGAATCTACACAGATTCCCAACTAGTCGCTTCACAAGTACGAGGAGAATATCAAGCGAAAAACGACAACCTCGTCGAGTATTTAGCACTTATCATCGAAAAACTGCAAAGTTTCGACTCCGCGGAGATTCAGCACGTCCCGCGCGAGCAGAACACCTGCGCCGATATCCTCTCCATGTTGGCGAGCACCAAAAAGCGAGGAGGCCACAAGTCGGTCATCAAAGAAGTCTTATTGCAACCGAGCACCAAAGCGACCACCGCCCCTCTCGACATCAACGCCATCGAAGATACCGACTGCTGGATGACACCACTACACATCTACCTCAGCACCGACCACCTACCAGCCGACCCTAAAGAGACAAGCACAACCAAGTGACGAGCCTGCTCGTACGTCCTCCTTGAAGGAAAACTGTATCGCCGAGGCTTTGCAATCCCACTCCTCAAATGCATCGATAACTCCCAGAGCGCAGCCGTCCTAGAGGACATCCACGAGGGCATCAACGCACAGCACCTCGGAGGACGATCCCTGGCACGAAAGGCTCTACGAGCAGGCTACTACTGGCCCTCGATGCAAACGGACGCAAAGGAACACGTCAAACGATGTGACAAATGCCAAAGACACGGGGACATGCACCTCGCCCCACCGACCGAACTCAAATCCCTCTCCTCCCCGTGGCCATTCGCCTGGTGGGGGTTGGACATTCTCGGGCCCTTCACCCTGGGGTCCTATCAGAACAAGTACCTCATCGTGGGCGTCGACTACTTCACCAAATGGATCGAAGCCGAAGCCCTGGCCAAAATCACGGCCCACAACATACTCCGATTCTATAAACGAAACATCCTTGCAAGATTCGGGGTCCCGCTCGCCATCGTCACCGAAAACGGCACACAGTTCACAGACAAAAACTTCTGCGACTTTGTCACCAAGCTCGGAACCACACACCACTTCGCCTCAGTCGAGCACCCTCAAACAAACGGCCAGGCAGAATCCGCGAACAGGGTCATCCTTAGGGGACTCAAACGATGACTCGGTGACGCAAAGCGAGCATGGGTCGAGGAGCTCCACAGCGTCCTCTGGGCATACCGCACTACTCCCCACTCAACCACGGGGGAAACCCTATTCCGCCTCACGTATGGAACCGAAGCCGTGATACCGATCGAGATACGCGAGCCATCCAGACGAACGGAAGCTCCCCTCGACAACGACGACGCCTTACGTGAAGAGCTCGACCTCGTCGAGGAGATTCACTCAGGAGCAGCCCTCCGGGAAGCCCGGCTGAAACAGCAAGTAGCACTTCGCCACGATAACAAAGTCCTCAAACGCGATTTTCAAATTGGCGACTTAGTTCTGCGCAGAAACCAGAAAGACTCACACGAGGGCAAACTGGCTGCAAATTGGGAAGGCCCCTACCGTGTCCGCGACAAGACGGAGCACGGGGCCTATTACCTCGAAAACCTGCACGGGGAACAACTAGCTCGACCATGGAACGCCGCGAAACTTAAGCGGTACTACAGTTAAACACTGTCCGTGACGACCCATCATCACGACCACTGGGGAGGCGACATGGTACCACCGCACTTCGTCGCGTCTACTAACGACCAGAGAAAAGCAAGCCCTGCCTCCTGTGTGCGCGGGCAGAAGGCCTTGCTCAGCGGGGAACAACTCGACCGAGATTCCCCATCGCCGTACCAAAACCGGCAGGACGCCCAGCTCGCGATGGGACGCCCACGCCACGGGGAGAACTACCCCCGAACCGGCCAGGCAACAACGCCAGCCAAACCGGCCAGTTCCCTTCACCTCCGGTAACAAGTTTTGTCGAGCTACTACCCTGGACAGACCCAAAGGCATACTAACACATGCATATCAAACATATATAACTCAAGCATACAAATATGTGAAGAAATAAGACGAGCATAAACATCATGCAAAAACCGAGCGCACACTTAGAAAATTCTCAAAAATATATTAAGCAAAAGTGGGCACCAGCCCAGTAGTCAACATTACATGAACAGGGGCACGCAGGCCCAACAAAGAAAACAAGAAATTACAAAACATCGGCGCGCAGGCCAGGAAACTACGAGCACGCAGGCCCGGGAAACCTACACATCCTCGCCCTCCTGCTCAGCATCCACGGGGTCGGCGTCAGGGACGACGAGCTCGGGGTCGACCACCTTCCCGTCGAAGATCTCATGATACGGCCCAATCCCGTCCACGACCATGGCAGCGCCGGGGTTGACAATTTGGATCTGCGCAACGGCGCTCTTGAACCCGACCTCGACAACGTCCAGGCAATCGCTCTCCAGCACCCGAATCCGAGCGACCAAATCAACACGCGTAATCATCCGCCGATCTTCCTCAGTCTTGTCCTCAGCCGGATGAAGAGCGCTATCCAGAACTTCCAAGCGAACTGTCAGCGCCTGCACATCGGCCGCCGCCGCCCCCAGCTTCTCCTCTACCGACGCCACCTTCTCCTTAGCACCTTCCGCCCGCTTGCGCTGGTCGGCGGCATCTTTTCGACTCTTCTCCAGCTCCTCGGTGAGTTTGTCCAGGCGCGACTGCATGAAGGTGAGGTCCCCCCGCAATTTGGCCAGCTCAGCAGCAAAGCAACCCTCCTCGTTCAGGACCAGAGCCGTGGTAAAAGTCCGCATCATCGCGGTCAAATCCTCCGCCAAGATGCGTCGGCGAGACTCTCGATCGGCATCACGGACATCCTTCACTTCGCCAGCAGAGACAGTAGGAGACCAGGCCTCGTAAAAATAACCCGAATGTTGATGGTACGGCGGGACGACGTAGCCCTCCTCAGATGAACCGGTCGTCAGATCAATCAGGCCACTGGGCTCCTCGGACCTTGGCCTCTTCGCAGCTCCCTGAGACGTAGGAGACTGACTCTCCTAGGGAGAAGAAGACGAACTATGGCCGCCCGGGACCACGGCCTCCTGCCCGACCAGTTGGCCCACCCGCGTCTTCAGGACCGCGGCAGCCCTCGAGGCACACAGCTTCTTCACCCGTTCTTCGACGGAAGACATGTTCGCTGCAAAAAACAAAAAGAGTCAGCAACGTACAAAACATACGATCACAAGAAAGACGAAACATCCCTACCTAGGTAATCCAGAGCGTCCGCCCCCGAGGCGCAACCGAGCAGGGTCCTCGTATTAATCATCCTTTTCTTCGTTCGCACGTTCCCCTGCGCGTCGAGGATATACCGATCGTCAGGCGTCACCAATTTCGACGGAGGAAGATCCCACAAAAACGCCATTATTTTCATATAAGCGGCCATGTCTCTCTCGTCGAGAGTCTCAGCCCGCACTATATACCGGTCAGTACCGCGGTTGAAATGCTCCGAGGTCCACAGTAAATGCACCTTGGGGAGCCACGCGAGGAACCGCTGGCCGTCTACTATTCGCTCCCCCTCAGTAAAAAGAGTGTCCGAACCTTCCCGGGTGATCGGCCTCACGAGGAAGAACCGACCCTTGAAGTCTCGGACAGAGTCGCTGTACGTCTTAAAGAGCTTGGTCGGCTTCTTAAACGAGACCCATCCCTGACGGCCATTCACCGATTGACGTTGCAGGTGGAAGATGCGAAAAAACAAGGGCACCGTGGCCTCCACATCGAGAAAGTCGCACACCACCTCGAACGCGCGGATAAAGGCCAGGGCGTTGGGATGCAGCTGGGATGGGGCCAAACGTAACCAGTAAAAAAGACCCAAGTGAAAGGCAGAGAACGACAGTCTAAGCCGAGCCTCTTTAAAGTAGAATTCGTGCATGGGAAATATCCGCCGCCTATAGCTCGAGCAGATACGATGATGCTCCTTCGGACGATACACCTGCCAGTGTTGCGGCTCCCCCTCCACCCGATCCTCCACGGTAGCGTAGGCGCCGGACACATCGAGCGCGGAGCAAGAAGGGGTGGACAGGGGCTCTTCGGCCACCCACTCCTCGATGGGGAGGACCCGCTCGTCAAAATATGGGACCTCGGGATCACTGTCTTCGACCATCGTCCCCGGTATCAAGGCCGACATGTACACCTGAAAAGCAGAGGATAATGGTGAATTCGATAGCCAAGATCAAATCCACCCTTCCACCGCAGGTCAAGTGAAAGGGCGACGACGACGGGCGAGCGAGCAAAAGACGAGCACGCGGGCGGCCCCCGAGGGACGCTCCCCTCCGCATCTCCACGGGGCATTCAAAGCTAACCTATCGCCCCTCCCCGGGGTACTCATCGGAGAAGGCACCCGTCCCCGGGGCACTCATCGGAGAAGGCACCCGTCCCCGGGGCATTCATCGGAACAACCGAACCTCCCCGGGGCATTCATCCAAACAAACCCAAAAGAAACCACCAGACACGGCGGAAACTCGCGTCTCTCCTCGGGGCATTCATCGCGCCCCGACCACGGACCCAAATCAAACGGCGGAAATAAAAGAAGAGAAGAAGGAAACTCACTTTGTGACGGCGGAGATTCACAGCAGCGGCGGACGGGGAGGAGTTGCATAACTTCACAGGTGAGAAAGCAAGGCGAAAAGAAAAAATGCGCGGGGACCCCCATATTTATAACCCGACGCAGAACTCGAAGCGACACTAGGCCTTTGAGTGTCCTAGGGTAGTCGCCCTAGTGCCTACTCAGCACGTGACACGTGGTGGTAACCTGACGGTCGCGTCCATTCATATACCTTTGCCCCGCTCTCCCGGCGACAGGAAGACCTTCGCGTGCGCACGCGTCCCGCCGGACACAAAACCGACGAGCCACCCGCCTCGCTACCTCTTTTCCCGAAGCAACGACCTTAAGTACTCGCTCTTTCGCCACAGAGCTTCGACTTGGGGGGCTCCTATTCTGGCCTGGGCCCAGCCTCGCAGTCCAGCCCAATAACGCACAAGGCCCAATAAGTGGAATAGCTTGACCAGACGCACACCCCCCACCAGACGGGCAGGATACGCTCCCTGTCAAGCAGGACGACGCGCTTCGAAGCGTCCTCGGCGCTCCCCCTAGCCGGACCGAACAACTTCCACGGGCAGAATCCCTTTGCCAACGGGCATGACGATTCGTCCTCCCCGCTCTCGTGTGCTCCCCCCCCCCCCTCGGGGAGAGCCACACACCGCCCAGGAATCTCACGAGCTCACCTCTGCGGGGAGAACATCATGTTCTCAGGGAGTCCCACGAGTTCCCCTCCGCGGGGAGAACAACGTGGCCTGTGCACGTTCTCCACGTGCTCCCCTCCGCGGGGACACGTCATCCCCCCGCGGGGAGAACGACAAACCTCCGGGGAACCTCGCGAGCTCCCCTCCGCGAGGAGGACAACGTGCCATACGCTCGTTCTCCACGTTCCCCCCTCCGCGGGGACACGTCACCAAACAACTGCCCACCTCCGAAAGAGCAGGTCAAACCCACTTTCCGGAGATTACGGGACAGTTGGACTAGGGCGAATACCACGTTCTGGTCTTCACTACGCCACCTAAGCCCTCACAGTCATTAGGGTTGGGCCTGGTCATCCAGCCCACCTCGAATGACCATTGGCCCACTGCTGGGGTCTCTCTATAAATACCCTCTTACACAAGAGGGTCAGGTAATTCACTTCTTACCCACTTTCTGTACTTTGCTCTCACTCTGCCAAAATTCTTACTTTGGCATCAGAGTGTCTTGCATGTACACCCCCCTTTCTCCTCCTCATCACCGGTGAACAGGTAGCCGTCCAACAGAGTGTGGTCAGCCCGTGATCCCCTTCTGATCAGGTCAGATCATATATATATATATATATATATATATATATATATATATATATATATATATATATATATATATATATATATATATATATATATATATATATATATATATATATATATATATATATATATAAATAATATGAATTTTCATCAATGAATATAAAAACATATGAAAAAAAAATATTTTTAATATATATGAAAAAAGATATGATTGTTCAATAATATATAAAAAAAATATGAGAAAAATATTTGAATCACAAAATCAAATCAATTTCAAATTTGTAGAAAAATTTATGCAAAATTTTGAAGTTAATCTTAATAATTTAATACACGAATTCAAAAAAAAAAAATCCATAATAATCATAATCATCCCATTCAATGACGGTAAAAATACTAGTCAACACATGAAAAACATATCTTTTACTATTTATGTTGTTGAATTTTAAATATATTAAATAAACATTAGATTAAATTTATTTATTCAAAATAATATATTATTCATTCTATATTTTTAGAACATTTATCATAACTATAATATTATTAATAAACTTGTGCAATAGCACGCGTATTTATGTACTTAAAACATATATTTCTCAAACATTTATAAATTGTTAGAAGTAATGATTGAATTAACTCGAATAATATTTAAAAAAGTTGACAAAAATAAATCATCATTTTAAAATAAAACTCAAAAAATATCTATTTATCCAAAGAAACAAAATCAAAATTAATTTTTAATAATAATAATCACCCAAATGTTTTTCAAATACAAATCTAACTCGGGCTTCCAATTCATAACATTATAACAATGAATTACTTAACAACAAATTTTACTTATTGATGACAAATTTATTCATATTATTTAGTAACAATAACAAGAAATACTCTACTTTCCTGCGGATTTACCTGCGGATCTTGACAAATATTCCGCAGGAAACATGTTACCTGCGGAACTTGATAAATATTCCGTAGAAAATCTGTTACCTGCGGTTTTTCCTGCTATTTTCTGTTCCCAGCAAAATCCTTTATGGATAAGTATTTTAGCAGGTAAAGTCGCAGGTAAAACAACTAAATTCCCGGATAATACCGCATGTAATTTATTGTTTCGCAGGAAAAGTCAAAGCAAATCGTATTCCGCAGGTAAATTCGCAGGTAATTTTCTCTCAAATTGTTAATGTTTATTTACTTCATATTTAAAATATTATAGTTAATGTTAAACGTCAAAATAATAATAATAATAATATAAAAATAAAAATCTAATTTGAATAAGGCAATGTAACTCTAATCACATTCAAATTTTTAAAAAAACCAAACATTACTATAAAGTCAATAACAAGTACTTCTAGAGTTAAATTACTAAAAATGAAACAATCAAGTTACTAATAATCAATTGTCAAATCAAATTAATAAGAAAAAAAATGCAATTTTCAAACTAATTAACAAGAAAAAACAATCTAAATTAAAATTCACTACTAATGTGTTCAATAATGTCTTTATCTGATTCATCAAAATCATCTTGGATTATCAGTTTTATTATTGACTTGAGGTGAATGAGAAGATGCAACAAATCTTAAATATAGTAATGTTAATGGACTAATGGATTATTTTGATCCATCTTATAATAATCAAATTCATATCCATCAAGTCCATTCATTTTGTCACCTCTAAATCTAACTAATTAAATAACCAATTAGTTAAACTAAGAACAATCAATAATCTAATTTGTATCTCAAATACTTTGAGCCGCTACTTTAAGTGGAGATACTTGCAATTGTGCTTCATGAACTAAAGTAGAGATGTAGTTATAAGTAAGGCACAATATGTAATACAACCAAAATTATTATTGATTCAATGCGATCGATTTAGCCATCTACTAATATGAACCTATAAGATTAATATTCTAATACTCATATTAATGAATAAATTAAAAGAGTGTAGAATAAATTATGGTTAGAAAATATATCTCCCTCACACATAAGAGATTATATATGAAAAACAATATTGAATTCGCATAATTCAGATTTTTGGCCAGAACACTATGCATTAACTTTTTTTATTCTTTTTTCTTACTTAAAAAATAACTAATTTTTCATTTCGAATCTAAAAGTATTATCACTCAATTTCGAACTTTACAAGTGATAGAGAATATTAATAATATAACAATATTAATAAAAATTGAAATCGACCAATTGTGATAGAGAATATTAATAATGTAACAATAATACTCAGGTCCTGCCGCTAGTGTATCCTAACAAACAAGTGATTCTTCTGCCTTCTTGAAAGCCATTATTATTAAACATTCTCGTATCAATCCCTCTCAATATCCCATTTATAATCAAAGTTATTTCTCACTACCTTATGTCTCCAAGACCATCTATGACAGGGTATTATTCTATAAAACAAAATTATTAACAAACATTTATGTTGATATAATTCTATATTTGATTATAAAATTAATAATCAGTGAATACAAGTTAGGTATACGTTATACACACCTTTAAACTTATACTAGCTTATTAATATTAATAGAAAATCTATAATAATAATTTATATTATTAACTAGTCCAACTAGTCCTTACTTTTAGTATGTGACTAACATATGCAAACTATTTTCACTCGACACATGATGCAATAAAGGATATACACTTGATGAGCAAGAAAACACGTACTACGAGATGATTAAAATAAACGTTACTTTATAGTAATTATATAGTAATTGACACGGGTGATAGCCACAAATTATGTTAGACTGTGGCACGGATCTAGAAGGGGGGTTGAATAGATCCCCAATTAAAATTTGAGTCGGCGATACCAATTAAAAATTGGTTTTAAAAATATTTTACGTGCGGAAGCGGCCGAAGAATATATAGTCTAAAACGAACAGTTATTGGAAAATCGGATATGCGTAAGCCTTTGGATTAATGACAATTTGGAAAATAGAATCACAACACTAATCACACTTATCAATTATCTACTTCAGTTGTAAGGATTCCTAGTTCTAATGATTCAAAGAGCAAACCAAAACTAGATACACAAGTAAGATAATTTTGGTTCAAGCAATATGTCAAACACTTGGTGTGCAAAACACTCCAAGTGATATTTATGTTGAGTAAGTGATTTCAACTAACCTAGTACAATGTCTTGTTGTACTTTGGAGTTAAAAACAGAGTTTTAACCTCTTACTCAATTGATATCACAATTTTGACAATAGAGCTTATACAAAAATCACTTATTTTGAGCTATAACGTAAATGCTGAAAAATAGAGAAGACAAGTATTTGGTGAGGCAGTTCCCCCGTCGTCCTCGCTTCGGGGTACGTCTGCCCTCAATTCTAAAACTAGAATTGAGATAGATTTTATAGATATCACCTGTTGAATGTAACAGTTTATACAAGGATTGAGCAGCAAATATACAACAGAAATCTCAATGTGTTGAAAGTTGCTTTCACTCCTTGCCCTTTGATTCAAGATGAATCAAGTCCTCCGATTTGTGTTGATGGACCTCCGACTCCAGCCACCTTATTGAATCACACGTTGTTGTTCAAACCTTCGGCTCCGGCTGATCTCAACAACACCAAATCGACCCCGAGATCTTTCCTTCAAAATCACCGAATCCGCTACTAGACTTGTGAAGAACACCTCTTCACAATCACCTTCGCTCGGTTGACCCTTGATGAAGAATCTCGTCCAAAAACCCCCAAAATTCAAACCAATCTTGGAGGGTAAAACTCAAACGGTTTTATTCAAGAAAGAACCTGTCACAAGCTTCAACCCGAACTTGATTCTCCAATCTAAGCTTCGAACCTTATCACCTTGAATCTCTCACAAATGCATTTCAAAAATGATTGTGTGTAATTGAAATGTTGTGAGATGTTGAAGATGAAGATGATGAATCTTGGACACCTATTTCACTCTTTCTTGTTTTTGAACACATGAATCAAAAGATTATCAAATGTTGAAATGACACAAGTGGTTAAACAAGTATATATAGTGCCAACCCAATTTTAGACATAACAGTATTTCAAATATAAGGGGGAATCATTTAAAAACAGAATTTCCGCGCGAACGGTCGACTGCAACAGGTCTGTGCGTCGACGCATGGCCTATGTTGTTTGGAAATCTGGAAAATTCATCAGTATGCGTCGACCATACAGTCGGCGTGCGCTGACCCGTTGAAAACTATTTCCCTTATGCGCCGACCCTATGGTCGACTCATGCCTTTACGCGCTGACCCGTTGGAAAGTTTTTCCTTCATGCGCCGACCCTATGGTCGACTCATTGCCTTGTGCGCTGACTAGTGGAGAATTGCTCTGATGCATGCGCCGACCCTATGGTCGACTCATGCCCTGCAAATCTGCAAAAATTCATCAGTTTGTGGTCTTTCATGCCTTTGGTCATGATTGCATTTTATCTACACATAGTATATTCATTACAACAGTTTTAAGACAAGTATAAAAGGATATGGTGGGTGATACGTTGCATCTGTTTTAGTAGATCTCGAGTTTATAATTTCCAATCTATCCAGGGAATTTGTCATCATCAAAACCTGCATTGACCAATGTCTTGCAGACTTGTGTGATGTGTGGCGATTTGCCTCCACAATCTCCCCCTTTTTGATGATGACAACCTGTATACAACTAAAAACACCAAATATGCAATGTATACACACATGTATACCCAAGCTCCCCCTTTCTTTTGTAATATAAGGTTGTAGAACAAACAACCATCAACTGTTGTTAATATCCTGACTTGGCTTTGGTGTTGGCTAGCTTGCTACATGTTCTTCTCCCCCCTTTGACACCATCAAAAAGAGAAGGAGAACGCATCAATTAACAGAAAACAGACAATATGTGATAGTTAATTACCAAACTTCACACATAAGCATGATAATGAAAAAAAGTAACTTGAATTAAGAGATAATTACGAGAACATGCAAAGTAGGTGAATATTCAGGCACACATAATACGGAAAAATGAAAAGTACATAGACGAAACACATATGCAATTATGAAATATGCAACTATGAAACTAATATCCCCGACCTCGGCCCCTCCCCCGGTATGCAGTATCGGGATTGCGGTGAGGATCCGAGAAGTCCAGAAAGGCTTCTACGGACATGTTGAGGTGATGAAGAGAGTCGGTGATTTCCAAGTCTTGCCTTTCATGTGATTCAACCAGAGCTTCAATACGGGCGTCCATTCGAGTTGAAAATGAATTTAACCTTTCATTTTGGGTATGAAGCTCAGCTCTAATCTGCTCCATTTGAGTATCTTGACTTCTCATGAAATTTTGTTGATCTAACTGCATGGACTGTGTAACACCCTTCTAAACCCCACGGATAATATATGAATAATTAGAGTAAATTTCCATGCATTTACAAAAGGGCATTACACATAACTTTCAAAATATCAAAACCACCTGTCATGCTCATTACTACTTCAATATAAAATTATGCTTTACAAAAATTCACTTTGCATGTAGCAGCGGATTCAATTATACCACAATTTTCATAAAAGAAACATTTGTTTTTATCACATAAAACAACACCACTTAGGCACTAAGGCCAACATCATAATACTCCAATGGATATAAACACGTTTATAGAGTACATAATGTATATCTTAAACACAACCGAAGCGATCCCAGTGTTACATGACCAGAGCATGACTTGACCCAACATAATTAAATCACTAAACGGCTACACCAAAAGCGACCTCGTAACTACGAGCAATACTACTCCTTGATACCTGCACGATGTCATGTAGGACATCATTCCAGCAGAAGGGTGAGAAATATTATCATAATAACAATGCATATAATTATATATACACAAATACACAAGCACAAAATACATATATTCCACATTTTCTCACCACAATTCTTTATAACTCATCATGTACAATACAACATATATATAATCAAATATGGATAATCACCAAGCATATTCATCATGCACGTATCCATAAATCTCAACATTCCACATGAACATACACATATTATGTTTACTCACTAATTCACAATTACACATTCACAATTCTCAAACCAACAATTCATGTTCATAAGCATACTTTCATACAATGATCACATATTCACAACTCTCAATTACACAAGTAATGCACATACGCATATTCCACCATTCTCACCATACTTCATCATAACTCATCATATACTTCACAAAGCATATATATATATATATATATATATATATATATATATATATATATATATATATATATATATATATATATATATATATATATATATATATATATATATATATATATATATATATATATATATATATATATATATATATATATATATATATATATATATATATATATATATATATATATATATATATATATATATATATATATATATATATATATATATATATATATATATATATATATATATATATATATATATATATATATATATATATATATATATATACACACACACAAATATGGTCAATCATCAAACATATCCATAGTTCACAATTACACAAGTCATGTACATACACCTATGCATAACTTCATACAACAATCATATATTCATTCCATGAGACTCAATGCAACTCATGCCATGTGGTACCAACACTTGTTATCATTTTTCGGTTTTTACACTTAAACCGGGTCCGTTCCCTAGACCGATAACAACAAAAGCTCGTTCCCTAAGCTTTCAAACCCCGCTCTAGGTTTGGGACAAGTCACTAGCCTCCACGAAACTAGCAAACATTGCCTCTTGACTAAATGATGCATATGCAATCAACAAAATGCACTTAAGACCGATCACACGTCTTAATCTCATGCATTCACATAATTCCTCCCTTCAAGAATTAAACAAGATTGCACACACAACATATCATATAATCAAGTATTCATACTTTTCATCTACATATTTGTCAAACAATGCACGCATATCTTACAATATGCTCTCATGCATTAATTCACAATAATCGGATACAACAAATATGCATTCATAATTCAGCCTCATTACCTTTTCAAACAATGCACACATATTCACAATATATTCTCATGCATTCTTCACATACAAACAATACACATATATTTGTCAAAAGACTATATTTCATAATCGATTCCACCATCTAGGATTCACGCCATACGGCTACCCACAACATATCATATCACAACATGCACAAGCTATACGTTACATAACAAAAGTATTCTACACAATAACACATCAATCACACACATTCGCGACAGTAAAAATCAACACAACAATATGTTTTCAATTTTCTGCTATAATTGAACCAGGTACAGGCCTCAAATCCATTTTTTCTAGAAAGATAATCTCGTTAACTTACCAACGCTTCGAACGGGGGTCAAAACCGACTTACGGTTCAAGAGTTATGAATTTTTGAAGTTTTCCGAAAAACCAGAATTTTGCCTAAACACGGCTACGGGATTTTGCATTTTCGCCCGAAAATCCGACCGATTCAATTCTTTTTTTCAAAACAAACACATACTCAAACTCACCTAACATATAGCAGTGAATTAGAACCATTAAACACGATTTCTACGACGTCCGATTTTCACTCAAATCTCAAACCCTCAATTATCCAAAAATGTCAAAACTCACAAACTCAACCAAATTCAATCAAACGAAATCCAATAATCACGGCTAAACATTATCCGACTAAACTATGCAATTTATTTTGAATTTTAACCGTTCAAAACTCGATTCTATCGATTTAACTCATTTGCCCTAGAAATGGAAAATAGAGAAAAACACCCAACAAATCCAACACAACTCATACATAATCATACACATTGATCAAATAATAATGTTTCTCACCCTTACCTTGATTGGATTGAAGCTTGAAGTTGATTCTTGATGATTTCTCCAAGTTTTCCTCTTCTCTTCTCTTTTCTCCTCTTTCTCTATTCTTTCTCTCCTTTTCTTTCTTTCTTTCTCTTATGTTTCTATCTCTCCTTTTCTTTCTTTCTTTCTCTTATGTTTCTATCTCTTTTCTTTTCTCTCCAATTTCCCTTATATATCCTTCTATTTTCTTTCCATCATAATTCTTCTCTAAAAAATACCTATCAATTCATTTCTCACAAAATATCTCATCTTATCATTAATTAGAGAATATCTAATAAATCCACATTATTCTACCAAGTAGAATAAATTAATTAAATCCATTAACTCATTTAAATAAATCCAATAATTTATTTAAATCAGATAAATCACATAAACCAATTAATTAGCACAATTAATCACTTATTGAAAAATTGGGTTGTTACAACCCTCCCCCACTTTAGGAATTTTCGTCCTCGAAAATGTTACCTGATTCAAATAACTCTGGATACGACTCTCGCATCCTAATCTCCCAACTACCTCCACCAAAGGAATCTCTATACCTCGAAGTTGCTTCTCGTTCATCAACCTGAACTGGTAATGTCTCAACAATCAAATCCTCTCTCACTCGTACACTATCCATCTGAATCAATGCACTTCCTCAACTTAGACACATGAACACATCATGCAATTCCCACAAGCGACAGCAGTAAAACAATCTAACATGCTATTTTCTCCATGCTTCCGCTGCGCCACTTTGATACAGATCAACAAAACACAGTGGGTGCTTCCGAGACCTCAAGCTCGACCGACACCAGTTACTATTGTAACTCTCGAAACACGTCTTTTCTTGGGTCCTTTTAATCTTTCTAGTCGTCTCTTGCACAATATCAGGTCCGAGTACAACACTCTCGCCTGGCACACATCAACACAAAGGATTCCTACACCTCTTACCGTACAAAGCCTCATACAATGTCATTCCGATACTAGAATGATCATTGTCATTGTAGGTAATTCAAGCAACGATAGTTAACTATCCCACGATCCACCTTGATCCAACACACAAGCTCTCCACAAATACCGTACATACTAGATAGTTCTCTTTGTCTGTCCATTCCGTCCACGGATGCTAGACAAAGATCAACTTCAACATGACACCCAAAGCGTCTACAACTTTCTCAAAATCTCAACGAAAATTCAAATTCCCATCTGACACAATATTCGACGGTAACCCATACTACCCCGCAACTTCCTCACTATACCTCTTAGCTAGCTTCAGCATAGAATGATTGATAACACGAAATCATATAGATATTTTCATGCATAATTCAACTAAAATCTAACCGTTTTCGATCCGATTTCGGGTTATTTCCGTATATTTGTCTGATGTTTTGCAGGTATTCAACGATCACGTCTAAACAAGGCAACATGAAGAAAAGAAGCAATCTCAGATGAAATATGAACGAAAAAGGAGTGAAAATACAATGAAAAGCGCAGCAAGCTGTTTTTGCTGATGTGACGACCGTCACAGCTTCATGACGACCGTCACACGGGTGACGACCGTCACAGCTTCATGACGACCGTCACACGGGTGACGACCGTCACACCTTGTGACGACCGTCATGCAGGCAAAAACGCCCCACTCAGATTACACGTCAAAAGAGCAGTTCCAATTCCCACAGAGTGGACCACTACTCCCTAAATTATCTGCCTCAAAGTCCATCATCCTCAGAGATAACCGTTGGGATTCCACTTCTATAAAAAGGGAAGCAGAGGACTTCAGAAGGTGTGCTGCATTCATACCACGAAGTGCTGCCGAATTTAATTTCCAGAGCAATTACTTTCCAGTTTTATTTGTATTCATTTCTCTTTACCTTTCCTTATTCCCATTTCCGCTCTTCTGTAATTTCTATTGTACTGTACGATCAAATTGGCACTAAAGACCAGAATCCTGCCAACATCTGTGGAGGATCTGCCCAAAGGCCAATTGGCATATTTACAGGTTTTCATTTTGATCGACTTCTGTTTTATTATAATGCAAATTATTATTTATTATTCTTATTTATATTTTGTTTTTCCCAATTCCATGTCTAGCTAAACTTAGGTAATCGATATGTAGTAATAATTCGAATGGGATTTGATAACACTTGGTTGAAAACTTTCTTTTCACAAAAGTAATCTATGGTCTGAGTGTTTAAAATTGATTCACTGAATAAACTTCGTCGCGAAAGCGAGAACTTATTTAAAAGTAGTTTTGCCACAAAAGTGGGAAATTAATTAAGATACGAACCAACAAGTGAAAGTTGCGGTAAGGTCAGATAGTAAATACTAGACATTTATTTTAATAACAGCGAAAGCACTTTAAAATGAATTAGAACTTAGAGATTTCCAAAAATTAATTTAAACCCCGAACGGGACACGAAAGTGTACGTTTGGCCCTTAGGATTATGATTAGCGTCAATAACCATCGTGAGACGAGAGTCTTCAAATCTCTATTTTCTACTTAAATAAACTTTGAAAACTATTTCATACACCAGTAAATTATCAAATCCCTGAAGAACACAATTACTACGTATCGATTCAATTAATTATAATCTAAATAGTAATCTTAGTTCCCTTTTTAGTGACAATCTTATTCCCTTAAACATATTCTACCTAGCTAAACATAGTAACTCCCGAGAACACTAGTTTGATTACGAGTCCCTGTGGGATCGATATCTATTATTACTACGCGATAGACTGTGCACTTGCAGTTAGTTGTATTAGACATAGAAAGTCGCGATCAAGTTTTTGGCGCCGTTGCCGGGGACCCGTTTAGTCAATAGTGTAACCTTCTGTTACGCTGTATAGACTAGGTTAATAATTTTCATTTTTCCTTTACTAGTTCTGTCGATTGTATGCCAAGAAATCGCCCGCAAAGCGATATCGTAAAACCTTTAGTCGCAGAATTAGAACGCTTCTTACATTTAAGAAGTAGAATCATTGAGTACCAACTTAAACAACTCAAACATAACACTCCCGGACCTCTCACTCCCATTCCCAAATCAGAAGAAGAAGAACCAGAGATGGCTGAAGGACCTCCGAACAAACCGCTGAAGGCATACGCTACACCATCTCAGATGGAGCCTAGAAGTAGCATTGCTGCCCCAGCTATTACCCGAAATGATTTTGAGCTGAAACCGTCATTGTTGTCGGCTGTACAACAAAACCAATTCTCAGGAAACGCAACTGAGGATCCGAACGAACATCTAACGAAGTTTGTATAATACGCAGACACAGTGAAAGCAAATGGAGTAACTCCAGACGCGATAAGACTTCGTCTTTTCCCATTCTCTCTTAGAGACAGAGCGTGGACATGATTACAATCGTTACCATCCAACTCTGTTACGACGTGGGAGCAATTGAAGAACGTATTCTTAGCGAGATATTTTCCGCCAAGCAAAACTGCTATGCTTAGAGCTCAAATCAACGGATTTCGACAAAAAGATACTGAATCTCTTTACGAAGCATGGGAACGATTCAAAGATATGATGAGAACATGTCCTCACCACGGTCTAGAAGACTGGGTGACAATCCATACTTTCTATAATGGGCTTCTATACAATACTAGATTGACAATAGACGCTGCCGCGGGCGGTGCACTTATGGATAAGCCATACGATGAAGCCTATCAATTAATAGAAAACATGTCACAAAACCATTGCCAATGGGGAGGTGAATGCACTCCAACTGAGAAAACCACAGCGAAAGGTGGGATGTACGAAATCAGCAGCCTTGAAAAGTTCAATGCTAAAGTAGATGCTCTAGCACAGAAGATTGATAGTCTGACTGTTAACCCCACTGCAACTGTCGTTGCAGTAACTCCAAATTGCGAGTTATGCGGAAGCACCACTCATAATGCACCCGAATGCCCATTGCTAGCCGGAATCCCACCAGACCAGGTAAATTATGCTCAAGGAAATCCCTACGCAAATACCTACAACCCAGGTAGGCGAAATCATCCAAACTTTTCTTACAAAAGCGAAAATGCATTGCAAATGCCTACTGCTCCGCCAGGATATCAGAAACCAGGTGCTCAGAATGCACCTAGGAAATCGAACCTCGAATTGATGATGGAAAAGTTCATAGCAACTCAAGCTCAAACAAACAAAGAATTCCTGAATCAAAACATACACACTAGCGAGCAAATTAAACAGTTGACAGGAAAAGTAGACGCTTTAGCCACCCACAACAAAATGTTAGAAACTCAGATATCACAAGTGGCTCAACAGCAAGCATCTGCTGCCGCACCTGCTGGCACATTTCCTGGACAACCCGAACAGAATCCCAAAGGCCAAGCAAATGCTGTGATACTAAGAAGTGGAAAAGAATTCGACGAACCGATCGATCCGAGGACCGAAAACTCAGCCATGCAACAAAAACCAACTGAACAAGCAGAAAAGGAATCCGAGTTAGAGAAGAAGGAGGACAACGAGAAGGAGGATACCGCAAGTGAAAAAACTCAAGCACCTCCAGCGCCATATAAACCAAGTATTCCTTATCCGCAAAGACTAATAAACTCCAAAACTTCAGGACAGTTTAAGAAATTTGTAGAGCTCCTTAAACAGTTGAATATTACTATTCTTTTTATAGAAGCAATAACTCAAATGTCGTCATACGCTAAATTTCTCAAAGAGATCCTGTCGAATAAGAGAAAGATCGAGGATAACGAAACAGTTACACTTACTGCAGAGTGTAGCGCTATTATCCAGAACCGCATGCCTCCTAAATTAAAAGACCCGGGTAGTTTATCCATACCCTGCGTCATAGGAAAGTTCGTAATAGACAAAGCTCTATGCAATTTAGGAGCCAGTATCAGTGTTATGCCCTTATCTATATGCAAAAAGCTGAATATGGGAGACCTCAGGCCAACCAAAATGTCCGTACAATTAGCTGACAGATCAGTAAAATACCCCGTCGGAATACTGGAAAACGTTCCAGTACGCATAGGACAATTCTACATTCCAACCGACTTCATAATCATGGACATCAAGGAGGACACTGTAACCCCAATTATCCTAGGAAGACCGTTCCTAGCTACAGCCGGAGCGATTATAGACGTGAAGAAAGGAAGGCTAACATTCGAAGTAGGAGAAGAAAAGATAGAGTTCATTCTCACCAAGTTCTTACAAGCACCAGCAATAGACGATACCTGCTATTTAGTAGACGAAATTGACGAATGCATAAGAGAACTTGAAAATGAAGAGACCACGTATTCAGAAATAATAAAGATTCAAATACCCGACATTTCTGAAGACGACAATTGGCGTAAACCGTATAAAGACGACAGCCTAAGCGAAAGCTTAGCACTGACCCCAAACCATATGCCAGGTCCGAAGAACCCATCTTTAGAACTTAAAACACTACCCAAAAACCTCAAATATGAATTTCTAGACGATGAACTAAAAAGACCAGTGATAGTCAACGTCGACTTAGGACAACCAGAAACCGAAAAGTTATTAGAAGTCCTAAAGAAGTACCCCACCGCGTTAGGCTATAACATAAGCGATTTAAAAGGTATAAGCCCTTCGATCTGTATGCATCGAATTACAATAGAGGAAGACTCTAAAACCTCTCGAGAGCATCAGAGAAGACTGAACCCCATCCTGAGCACTGTAGTCAGAGATGAAGTAAAGAAATTACTAGATGCAGGAATCATCTATCCGATCTCCGATAGTGAATGGGTTAGCCCAGTTCATGTCGTACCAAAGAAAGGAGGAGTCACAGTAGTTAAAAACGAAAAAGGCGAATCAATAACAAAAAGAGTCGTGACTGGAAGCAGGATGTGTATTGATTATAGGAAGCTTAACAAGGCTACGCGCAAAGATCACTTCCCGCTACCCTTCATAGACCAAATGTTGGAAAGATTAGCCAAACATTCATATTTCTGCTATCTAGATGGTTACTCAGGATTCTTCCAAATTCCCATCCATCCTGATGACCAAGAAAAGACTACATTCACCTGTCCTTATGGTACTTTTGCTTACCGCCGAATGCCGTTCGGACTCTGTAACGCTCCAGCAACCTTCCAAAGATGCATGATGGCAATCTTCGCAGATTTCATAGACGACATCATGGAAGTGTTTATGGACGATTTCTCGGTATGTGTACAAAGTTTCGAAGGATGCCTACAAAACTTAGAAATGGTACTAGAACGTTGCGTAAAAGTAAACCTCGTCCTAAATTGGGAGAAATGCCATTTTATGGTCCGACAAGGAATAGTTCTAGGACATGTCATATCAGATAGAGGGATTGAGGTAGACAAAGCTAAAATAGAGATTATAAAAGATCTCCAACCTCCAAAATCCGTACGAGAAATACGGAGTTTTCTAGGACATGCCAGTTTCTACAGAAGATTTATAAAAGATTTCTCGAAAATCATAAAACCTCTGACCGGCCTGTTAATGAAAGATGTTGAGTTCGTCTTCAACGACGACTATTTAAAAGCATTCGAAACATTGAAATCAGCCCTTATCACCGCACCGATCATGCAACCACCCGATTGGAGACTACCGTTCGAAATCATGTGCGACGCGAGTGATTACGCTGTAGGCGCAGTTCTAGGACAAAGGAAGGACAAGAAACTCCATGCTATCTACTATGCCAGTAGAACCTTAGATCCTGCCCAAATGAACTATGCTACCACAGAAAAGGAACTTCTAGCAGTTATATTTGCGCTTGACAAATTCCGTTCTTACTTAGTAGGAGCAAAAATCATCATATACACAGACCACGCTGCCATAAGGTACCTAATAAGCAAAAAGGATGCCAAACCAAGACTATTGAGATGGATCCTGCTACTACAAGAGTTTGACTTAGAAATCAAAGATAAAAAAGGAGCCGAGAACGTTGTTGCGGACCACTTATCCCGAATAGAAGGCATTAGACATGAACCAGTACCGATAAATGACGATTTCCCGTACGAACGTCTGATAGCCAAATTAGAAAGTGACATGCCAAATTCAATCTCGGAAGATCCAGAATTCGAAAAAATCGTAGAAGCCGTCTATGCCCAAGTCACATTACCTTGGTATGCTGACATCGTTAATTACCTCGCTGCGGGCGTGCTTCCACCAGATCTTACTTATCAGCAAAAGAAGAAATTCTTCCACGATCTGAAACACTATTATTGGGACGAACCCCTACTCTTCAAGAGAGGGGCCGACAACATATATCGTCGCTGTGTCCCATAGGAAGAAATAGAAAATATTATTTCCCAATGCCACTCAGCACCATATGGTGGTCATGCTAGTACGTCCAAGACGTGCGCTAAGATTCTCCAAGCCGGCCTATTCTAGCCTAATCTATGGAAAGACGTTCACATCGTTGTGCAAAAGTGCGATAGATGCCAACAAACTGGAAACATCTCACGACGCGATGAAATGACTCAGAAAGGAATCTTAGAGGTAGAAATCTTCGACGTCTGGGGAATAGATTTCATGGGACCTTTCCCACCTTCTTTTGGAAATAACTACATACTCGTCGCTGTCGATTACGTGTCTAAATGGATAGAAGCCATAGCTGCTCCAACAAACGACGCACGAGTCGTAATCAAACTCTTCAAAAACACAATCTTTCCTAGATTCGGTGTACCCAGACTCGTCATTAGTGACGGAGGATCTCACTTCATATCACGAATATTCCATAAACTTCTCTCTAGATATGGAGTCCGACACCGAGTAGCTACACCCTATCATCCGCAAACTAGCGGACAAGTAGAGGTCTCGAACAGAGAAATAAAACAGATCTTGGAAAAGACTTTTGCTACCTCAAGAAAAGATTGGTCATCAAAGCTACAAGAAGCTTTATGGGCTTATAGGACCGCATTTCCAATAGGTACTACCCCCTATAAATTAGTTTACGGTAAATCCTGCCATCTCCCTGTAGAGTTAGAGCATAAGGCATTTTGGGCCATTAAAACACTCAACTTCAACTACACCGAGGTAGGAGAAAAGCGAATCTTGAACTTACACGAGTTGGAAGAACTTCGATTAAACGCTTACGAAAATGCCCGTATCTACAAAGAACGAACTAAAAAGTGGCATGATAAACGTTCAATCAGGAAACAATCTAGTGTGGGAGACATCGTATTGCTCTTTAATTCACGATTAAAACTCTTCCCAGGTAAACTAAAATCTAGGTGGTCTGGACCCTATGAAGTGACTAAAGTACTTCAGAGTGGAGCTGTTGAAATTACCGATAAGACGAATGCACCATTTATCATAAACGGGCAACGTCTAAAACATTACAATAAGAATGACAACAATCCTCAAGTCAGCAATATAACATTGCTTGAGCTTCCAGCTCAGACACCCGAATAGCTTCTCACCAAGCTATCGTCAAGCTTTAGACGTTAAAAACAGCGCTTATTGGGAGGCAACCCAACTTTCCCTTGTTATTGCATTTCATTTTTCTTTAAAATTCTACTTTGAAAAATCCAACAAAAATTCTAAAGTTATTACTACTTTCTACTTTCGTTCATTTTCGCACTTTTATTCTTATTTTATTTTTTTCTCTTTTGTCTTTTGTTTCTACCACTTTTCGTTTCTAAAAATCCTGACTTCAATTTCTTGTTTCAAACTTTTCAGGATTTTTAAAGTCTTCAAAACATTCCTTCAGTTTTCTCCGAATTACCTGCGAATATGGCTGAGTACGACTTCACAAAGGTTCACTTCCGAGGACTCGCTCAAAAGGCAAGATTTGCAGCACTGACCGAAAGAGAATTCGCCTTAACGCTGTATTATGATAAGGCTACTATGGATAAACTAGGGATCACGGATAGCATTCAATACCTGTTCAATCAACTAGGTTGGGAGAACACTGCTCTGAAAACACGTTTCGCTACCTACAAGGATCGTACCTATGAATTCCTTAGTTCTTTCAGATACACACCCAACTATGGTTTTGGAACCCGCTCAGAGTTGATTACCTTCAGATTGTTTGGAATGGACCAAACTCATAGCCGGATGTCACTAGCTAACCTCCTAGGATTCCCTAGCGGACCGCATGTGTTCATCAGTGCAGAAGATGACGATATTGATTTTGAACTCGATCAATTCTGGGGTAGAATCACAGGCGACTATCACCCTGAACCAGCCAGAATGCATAATGATGACATTCATAACCCAGCCTTCAGATACTTCCATAAGATACTAGCTCACACATTGTTTGGAAAAGAAGAAAATATTACTGCAGTGTCTAAGGAAGAGTTATTCATCATGTTCTGTGCTTCTCAGGGACGGACAGTAAATGCAGTGCCTTTCATGATGAGATCTTTCAAACGCCTCACGCTGGAACCTCAGACACCTATTCTTATAGGAGGCTTAGTAACAATGATTGCCCACGAGCTTGGCCTTAGATTCCATTTAAATGCCAGCACTCGTTTTGGTACCATCAGACCCATGAACATACAATTCTGCTTTAACAGGCGCATCTTAGGGACTATGGGACCTGGACCGTATGAGTACCTTATTAACGAAAAACCAGTACAACTATTCAAACTGCCTGATCATCTGATGACAAGCATCCACAACAAAGATAACTGTCTCTACGAATTGGATGAGCCTATGGGACCTCCTTCACCACAGTCAACACCCCAGAACTATATGTATGACAGTGACCACATCTCTGAGGCGCACGACTATATGCACTATGAGGACGCTGCCTCTGAAACTGAAGTAGACCCTACGACTCCTCCACACTACAATACTTATCCTCAGCCTATCCCTGAGGAGACCACCGACAAAATGGATACCGTGTTACTCAGATTGGACGACGTTGATAAAGCTCTGACTAATGTAAAAGCTGATATCGCAGGCATGCACAGCGAACTGGTAGGCTTCATGGATCTAGTCTGCGACCAACTCGACTACTATTCGCAGAAATTCGATGAGTTGAAGGCACGAAAAGATTAGTTATTAGTTCTTAGAAGTAGTTTCAGTTTAGTCTAGTCTAGTTTAGTTTCATTTAATCATTTGGATTTTTCGCATTGTTCGTTTTCATTATGTACTACATACAATTGTTTCAATTTTATGTTATTTCAATTCTAGTTTTTATTCAACTATTTTGTTTTCGCATTATTTGTTGTTTGTTGGCTGTTATATTACATCACCGTATCAATACTAAGCCTTAAAATCACCTCGAGTACGTCCTCAGAGCAAAATTCTGCGTCCTGCAGATTTTGCTGCTGTGACGACCGTCACAGTCCCATGACGAGCGTCACGCGGGTGACGACCGTCACGCAGTCCAGAACTGCTATCTGATAAAACAGGGTTCGTGTTCTCTTCCACTCCCCCCATTATCACTTTCAAACATCCTAACTCCTACCCCACTACGAATTTTCGTCCTCCCCACATTGAACTATAAACTTCAACTCCAAATTCAACCTCCAAACCACCGTTCTATCATTTTTCCCTCTCTGCAGAAAAAACCCCAAAACCTCAGAAACCTCTCCATCTTCCAAGAATGGCAAGGAATGCAAAAACCCCAGATGTCAGCAACATTACCTTCAGTGAAGGCGAGTTAGGAGAAAGACAACGAGCAAACTACATTGCATTTCATCAGAGGTCACTCCAGCCGACTCACTACCCGCACCTTCCATCGCTTACGGAGCTCAGACTCCTTGAAGGTGTAACCTGGATGCTTTAAAGAGCAGGCATCTGGAACCTCTGCACCAACCCACAACCAACCTACGAACAACTCACTCTTGAGTTCGTTCACTTACGTCACAAGCAGCGGCGAACTTAACCAGCATTCAGGTGCCGCTTGCTTCCGGATGTTTGGCGTCAACTATCAGATGCACCAAAACCAGATTTCCGACATCCTATAGCTACCTCGCGGCGACAATGCTCATCGCCGCATCACCGATCAGTTCCAGCACAAAGCTTTCGCGCTGTGGTATCAGCTGACCGGCCTCAATGTCGATGGTTGGGACTCCCTGCATGCCACTCATATCCATAACCCAACCATCAGGTACTTTCACCGAGCGTTGAGTAACACTATCTTCGCCAGAGACAGCAACCACAAAGTGAACTCCAAGGAGCTCTTCTTTCTTCATTGCGTCTTCAACAATGAACCTGTCAACGCTGCCCCGTTTCTACTGGCTCACATTCAGGCCAATTGCAACCGTGGCTCGAAGCCATTCTACTTTGGCGGGATTGTCACCGCTATTGCACTTGGGCTGAACCTTGGCGACCGCCTCCAGCACCTCCATTCCATCCCCTCGGTGTTCCTTGACACCGACCACTGCAGAGCTTCCCATCTCATCCGCTCCCGAGCTGATGGCAAATACCATTCGGTTGTGCATGGCAAGACCGTCCAAAGCATCATCCTTCCGTCCCGCACCCGCATCCATCCAGAGGACCGTACCAACTGGTTGTTCGATCTCACTGCCCCTCCTGCTGCCGCTGTTCCTACTCAGGATCCCACTCACGGTTCCGACGATGAAATCCAAGCTGAGTTGGACAGGTCCGAGCAGCCAGAGGCATCACAGCCTCCTCCTCCCGTAGGTACATCCTCACGCCGCCGCCGTCATCATCCCGTGCCAGACTACACAGAAGAGGACCTCCGTCGCTCCCTAGACCAGCAGGCACAGATACTCACGATGCTGCAGCAGCAGAACCAGCGAGCCGACCAGTTCGAAGCTTGGCACCGCACTCAAATGCAACAACTTCACACCGACCAAGCTACGATCACTGAGAGACTAGCGAATCTGACCCTGCAGGTCGAAGGACTCCGAGACACGGTCTACCACACCGGAGCCATGAGCTATGAGGACAGAGTAGCCCTTGCTAGAGCCAGAGGACGCCAGCGCGGACGTGACAAAGGCCGAGACTAGATTTCCATTTTTCCTTCATTGTTTACTATATTTCAGTTATTTGTATTTTCATTTTCAGCTGTATCTCCCTCTCGCATGCTTCAAGAATCAGTGAGGACACTGATCGAGATAGTGTGGGAGCGGAGCCTTATTTCCATTCCACTGTACTCTGAATTTCCTTTATTTCCTTTATTTCCTTTATTTCCATTTCACTGCACTTTGAATTTTAGTAATATCTATTTTTACACTTTCTATTTCTAGCAAATAAAGCTCGTCTATATATTTCTCACGTTACGCAAACAACCCCCACATTATTCAACGTAAACAAAAATTTTAGTTCGTTCCTCAAAAGCAAAAGCACCACGAGAATGCACCTGAGTTCAAACCAAGTTTTGAAACTCCGAAGAAACGACAGTTCTAACAAAACCAGTATCGTCCAGACACCTTAGACCTCTAGTTTATGCGAGTCGGTTTCACCACCTACGTGTACCAAAGTATCAAGTGTCTACGCAAACTCAACCCCAAGTAGTTTATACTAGCAGTCAGCACCATCCTAAAACTCTTCTAAGCGAGCGACCGATGCAAATAAGTGTATGATCTCCAAAAAGATGAAAAATCATGAAAAGAGAGCTAAAAAGCCCAAGAATATAAGATACGTTTCCTTCTAAGTTAGGTGCTCCTCACCCGAGCATTTAGCCCAACGGCACGAAAAACTCATTGAAAATCAATGACATAAATTATGATCAATGAAGAAGATCAAAAACAGAAATGAGATCATATTCACTAACAGGTCGACTTGCCATGAAAGTGTGCGGACAACGGGCTTAATGTGATTGCGCTAGAACAAACAGGGTGAACTTGCCACGAGAACCTTGACACCAAGATACAGTAGCATGACTGAGACCGATTTGCATAAAAAGGAGACCTCCGAAGACTTGTAGTCCAGTGTCGTCATGATACTCGTCTTGTTCTTACCAAGAATCCCGGTTTTCCCAAACTCTGCGAACGAAGAAGTTGCCTCGTGCTTGCCGACTTTTCCATGTTTTACTTGAGGACAAGCAAAGATTCAAGCTTAGGGGAGTTTGATAACACGAAATCATATAGATATTTTCATGCATAATTCAACTAAAATCTAACCGTTTTCGATCCGATTTCGGGTTATTTCCGTATATTTGTTTGATGTTTTGCAGGTATTCAACGATAACGTCTAAACAAGGCAACATGAAGAAAAGAAGCAATCTCAGATGAAATATGGAAGAAAAAGGAGTGAAAATACAATGAAAAGCGCAGCAAGCTGTTTTTGCTGATGTGACGACCGTCACAGCTTCATGACGACCGTCACACGGGTGACGACCGTCACGCCTTGTGACGACCGTCATTCAGGCAAAAACGCCCAACTCAGGTTACACGTCAAAAGAGCAGTTCCAATTCCCACAGAGTGGACCACTACTCCCTAAATTATCTGCCTCAAAGTCCATCATCCTTAGAGATAACCGTTGGGATTCCACTTCTATAAAAAGGGAAGCAGAGGACTTCAGAAGGTGTGTTGCATTCATACCACGAAGTGCTGCCGAATTTAATTTCCAGAGCAATTACTTTCCAGTTTTATTTGTATTCATTTCTCTTTACCTTTCCTTATTCCCATTTCCGCTCTTTTGTAATTTCTATTGTACTGTACGATCAAATTGGCACTAAAGACCAGAATCCTACCAACATCTGTGGAGGATCTGCCCAAAGGCCAATTGGCATATTTACAGGTTTTCATTTTGATCGACTTCTGTTTTATTATAATGCAAATTATTATTTATTATTCTTATTTATATTTTTTTTCCCAATTCCATGTCTAGCTAAACTTAGGTAATCGATATGTAGTAATAATTCGAATGGGATTTGATAACACTTGGTTGAAAACTTTCTTTTCACAAAAGTAATCTATGGTCTGAGTGTTTAAAATTGATTCACTGAATAAACTTCGTCGCGAAAGCGAGAACTTATTTAAAAGTAGTTTTGCCACGAAAGTGGGAAATTAATTAAGATACGAACCAACAAGCGAAAGCTGCGGTAAGGTCAGATAGTAAACACTAGACATTTGTCTTAATAACAGGGAAAGCACTTTAAAATGAATTAGAACTTAGAGATTTCCAAAAATTAATTTTAACCCCGAACGGGACACGAAAGTGTACGTTTGGCCCTTAGGATTATGATTAGCGTCAATAACCATCGTGAGACGAGAGTCTTCAAATCTCTATTTTCTGCTTAAATAAACTTTGAAAACTATTTCATACACCAATAAATTATCAAATCCCTGAAGAACACAATTACTACGTATCGATTCAATTAATTATAATCTAAATAGTAATCTTAGTTCCCTTTTTAGTGACAATCTTATTCCCTTAAACATATTCTACCTAGCTAAACATAGTAACTCCCGAGAACACTAGTTTGATTACGAGTCCCTGTGGGATCGATATCTATTATTACTACGCGATAGACTGTGCACTTGCAGTTAGTTGTATTAGACATAGAAAGTCGCGATCAAGTTTTTAGTTTGATAACACGAAATCATATAGATATTTTCATGCATAATTCAACTAAAATCTAACCGTTTTCGATCCGATTTCGGGTTATTTCCGTATATTTGTCTGATGTTTTGCAGGTATTCAACGATCACGTCTAAACAAGGCAACATGAAGAAAAGAAGCAATCTCAGATGAAATATGGACGAAAAAGGAGCGAAAATACAATGAAAAGCGCAGCAAGTTGTTTTTACTGATGTGACGACCGCCACAGCTTCATGACGGCCGTCACACGGGTGACGACCGTCACACCTTGTGACGACCGTCATGCAGGCAAAAACGTCCCACTCAGATTACACGTCAAAAGAGCAGTTCCAATTCCCACAGAGTGGACCACTACTCCCTAAATTATCTGCCTCAAAGTCCATCATCCTCAGAGATAACCGTTGGGATTCCACTTCTATAAAAGGGAAGATGAGGACTTCAGAAAGGGTGCTGCATTCATACCACGAAGTGCTGCCGAATTTAATTTCCAGAGCAATTACTTTCCAGTTTTATTTGTATTCATTTCTCTTTACCTTTCCTTACTCCCATTTCCGCTCTTTTGTAATTTCTATTGTACTGTACGATCAAATTAGCACTAAAGACCAGAATCCTGCCAACATCTGTGGAGGATCTGCCCAAAGGCCAATTGGCATATTTACAGGTTTTCATTTTGATCGACTTCTGTTTTATTATAATGCAAATTATTATTTATTATTCTTATTTATATTTTGTTTTTCCCAATTCCATGTCTAGCTAAACTTAGGTAATCGATATGTAGTAATAATTCGAATGGGATTTGATAACACTTGGTTGAAAACTTTCTTTTCACAAAAGTAATCTATGGTCTGAGTGTTTAAAATTGATTCACTGAATAAACTTCGTCGCGAAAGCGAGAACTTATTTAAAAGTAGTTTTTCCACGAAAGTGGGAAATTAATTAAGATACGAACCAACAAGCGAAAGCTGCGGTAAGGTCAGATAGTAAACACTAGACATTTGTTTTAATAACAGGGAAAGCACTTTAAAATAAATTAGAACTTAGAGATTTCCAAAAATTAATTTTAACCCCGAACGGGACACGAAAGTGTACGTTTGGCCCTTAGGATTATGATTAGCGCCAAAGTTTGATAACACGAAATCATATAGATATTTTCATGCATAATTCAACTAAAATCTAACCGTTTTCGATCCGATTTCGGGTTATTTCCATATATTTGTCTGATGTTTTGCAGGTATTCAACGATCACGTCTAAACAAGGCAACATGAAGAAAAGAAGCAATCTCAGATGAAATATGGACGAAAAAGGAGCGAAAATACAATGAAAAGCGCAGCAAGCTGTTTTTGCTGATGTGACGACCGTCACAGCTTCATGACGGCCGTCACACGGGTGACGACCGTCATACCTTGTGACGACCGTCATGCAGGCAAAAACGCCCCACTCAGATTACACGTCAAAAGAGCAGTTCCAATTCCCACAGAGTGGACCACTACTCCCTAAATTATCTGCCTCAAAGTCCATCATCCTCAGAGATAACCGTTGGGATTCCACTTCTATAAAAAGGGAAGTAGAGGACTTCAGAAAGGGTGCTGCATTCATACCACGAAGTGCTGCCGAATTTAATTTCCAGAGCAATTACTTTCCAGTTTTATTTGTATTCATTTCTCTTTACCTTTCCTTATTCCCATTTCCGCTCTTTTGTAATTTCTATTGTACTGTACGATCAAATTGGCACTAAAGACCAGAATCCTGCCAACATCTGTGGAGGATCTGCCCAAAGGCCAATTGGCATATTTACAGGTTTTCATTTTGATCGACTTCTGTTTTATTATAATGCAAATTATTATTTATTATTCTTATTTATATTTTGTTTTTCCCAATTCCATGTCTAGCTAAACTTAGGTAATCGATATGTAGTAATAATTCGAATGGGATTTGATAACACTTGGTTGAAAACTTTCTTTTCACAAAAGTAATCTATGGTCTGAGTGTTTAAAATTGATTCACTGAATAAACTTCGTCGCGAAAGCGAGAACTTATTTAAAAGTAGTTTTGCCACGAAAGTGGGAAATTAATTAAGATACGAACCAACAAGCGAAAGCTGCGGTAAGGTCAGATAGTAAACACTAGACATTTGTTTTAATAACAGGGAAAGCACTTTAAAATGAATTTGAACTTAGAGATTTCCAAAAATTAATTTTAACCCCGAACGGGACACAAAAGTGTACGTTTGGCCCTTAGGATTATGATTAGCGCCAAAGTTTGATAACACGAAATCATATAGATATTTTCATGCATAATTCAACTAAAATCTAACCGTTTTCGATCCGATTTCGGGTTATTTCCGTATATTTGTCTGATGTTTTGCAGGTATTCAACGATCACGTCTAAACAAGGTAACATGAAGAAAAGAAGCAATCTCAGATGAAATATGGACGAAAAAGGAGCGAAAATACAGTGAAAAGCGCAGCAAGCTGTTTTTGCTGATGTGACGACCGTCACAGCTTCATGACGGCCGTCACACGGGTGACGACCGTCACACCTTGTGACGACCGTCATGCAGGCAAAAACGTCCCACTCAGATTACACGTCAAAAGAGCAGTTCCAATTCCCACAGAGTGGACCACTACTCCCTAAATTATCTGCCTCAAAGTCCATCATCCTCAGAGATAACCGTTGGGATTCCACTTCTATAAAAGGGAAGATGAGGACTTCAGAAAGGGTGCTGCATTCATACCACGAAGTGCTGCCGAATTTAATTTCCAGAGCAGTTACTTTCCAGTTTTATTTGTATTCATTTCTCTTTACCTTTCCTTATTCCCATTTCCGCTCTTTTGTAATTTCTATTGTACTGTGAATAAGGAAATTACAAAAGAGCGGAAATGGGAATAAGGAAAGGTAAAGAGAAATGAATACAAATAAAACTGGAAAGTAATTGCTCTGGAAATTAAATTCGGCAGCACTTCGTGGTATGAATGCAACACCCTTTCTGAAGTCCTCATCTTCCCTTTTATAGAAGTGGAATCCCAACGGTTATCTCTGAGGATGATGGACTTTGAGGCAGATAATTTAGGGAGTAGTGGTCCACTCTGTGGGAATTGGAACTGCTCTTTTGACGTGTAATCTGAGTGGGAAGTTTTTGCCTGCATGACGGTCGTCACAAGGTGTGACGGTCGTCACCCGTGTGACGGCCGTCATGAAGCTGTGACGGTCGTCACATCAGCAAAAACAGCCTGCTGCGCTTTTGATTGTATTTTCGCTCCTTTTTCGTCCATATTTCATCTGAGATTGCTTCTTTTCTTCATGTTGCCTTGTTTAGACGTGATCGTTGAATACCTGCAAAACATCAGACAAATATACGGAAATAACCCGAAATCGGATCGAAAACGGTTAGATTTTAGTTGAATTATGCATGAAAATATCTATATGATTTCGTGTTATCAAACTAAAAACTTGATCGCGACTTTCTATGTCTAATACAACTAACTGCAAGTGCACAGTCTATCGCGTAGTAATAATAGATATCGATCCCACAGGGACTCGTAATCAAACTAGTGTTCTCGGGAGTTACTATGTTTAGCTAGGTAGAATATGTTTAAGGGAATAAGATTGTCACTAAAAAGGGAACTAAGATTACTATTTAGATTATAATTAATTGAATCGATACGTAGTAATTGTGTTCTTCAGGGATTTGATAATTTACTGGTGTATGAAATAGTTTTCAAAGTTTATTTAAGCAGAAAATAGAGATTTGAAGACTCTCGTCTCACGATGGTTATTGACGCTAATCATAATCCTAAGGGCCAAACGTACACTTTCGTGTCCCGTTCGGGGTTTAAATTAATTTTTGGAAATCTCTAAGTTCTAATTCATTTTAAAGTGCTTTCCCTGTTATTAAAACAAATGTCTAGTGTTTACTATCTGACCTTACCGCAGCTTTCGCTTGTTGGTTCGTATCTTAATTAATTTCCCACTTTCGTGGCAAAACTACTTTTAAATAAGTTCTCGCTTTCGCGACGAAGTTTATTCAGTGAATCAATTTTAAACACTCAGACCATAGATTACTTTTGTGAAAAGAAAGTTTTCAACCAAGTGTTATCAAATCCCATTCGAATTATTACTACATATCGATTACCTAAGTTTAGCTAGACATGGAATTGGGAAAAAAAAATATAAATAAGAATAATAAATAATAATTTGCATTATAATAAAACAGAAGTCGATCAAAATGAAAACCTGTAAATATGCCAATTGGCCTTTGGGCAGATCCTCCACAGATGTTGGCAGGATTCTGGTCTTTAGTGCCAATTTGATCGTAGAGTACAATAGAAATTAAAAAAGAGCGGAAATGGGAATAAGGAAAGGTAAAGAGAAATGAATGCAAATAAAACTGGAAAGTAATTGCTCTGGAAATTAAATTCGGCAGCACTTCGTGGTATGAATGCAGCACCCTTTCTGAAGTCCTCATCTTCCCTTTTATAGAAGTGGAATCCCAACGGTTATCTCTGAGGATGATGGACTTTAAGGCAGATAATTTAGGGAGTAGTGGTCCACTCTGTGGGAATTGGAACTGCTCTTTTGACGTGTAATCTGAGTGGGACGTTTTTGCCTGCATGACGGTCGTCACAAGGTGTGACGGTCGTCACCCGTGTGACGGCCGTCATGAAGCTGTGACGGTCGTCACATCAGCAAAAACAGCTTGCTGCGCTTTTCATTGTATTTTTGCTCCTTTTTCGTCCATATTTCATCTGAGATTGCTTCTTTTCTTCATGTTGCCTTGTTTAGACGTGATCGTTGAATACCTGCAAAACATCAGACAAATATACGGAAATAACCCGAAATCGGATCGAAAACGGTTAGATTTTAGTTGAATTATGCATGAAAATATCTATATGATTTCGTGTTATCAAACTTTGGCGCTAATCATAATCCTAAGGGCCAAACGTACACTTTCGTGTCCCGTTCGGGGTTAAAATTAATTTTTGGAAATCTCTAAGTTCAAATTCATTTTAAAGTGCTTTCCCTGTTATTAAAACAAATGTCTAGTGTTTACTATCTGACCTTACCGCAGCTTTCGCTTGTTGGTTCGTATCTTAATTAATTTCCCACTTTCGTGGCAAAACTACTTTTAAATAAGTTCTCGCTTTCGCGACGAAGTTTATTCAGTGAATCAATTTTAAACACTCAAACCATAGATTACTTTTGTGAAAAGAAAGTTTTCAACCAAGTGTTATCAAATCCCATTCGAATTATTACTACATATCGATTACCTAAGTTTAGCTAGACATGGAATTGGGAAAAACAAAATATAAATAAGAATAATAAATAATAATTTGCATTATAATAAAACAGAAGTCGATCAAAATGAAAACCTGTAAATATGCCAATTGGCCTTTGGGCAGATCCTCCAAAGATGTTGGCAGGATTCTGGTCTTTAGTGCCAATTTGATCGTACAGTACAATAGAAATTACAAAAGAGCGGAAATGGGAATAAGGAAAGGTAAAGAGAAATGAATACAAATAAAACTGGAAAGTAATTGCTCTGGAAATTAAATTCGGCAGCACTTCGTGGTATGAATGCAGCACCCTTTCTGAAGTCCTCTACTTCCCTTTTTATAGAAGTGGAATCCCAACGGTTATCTCTGAGGATGATGGACTTTGAGGCAGATAATTTAGGGAGTAGTGGTCCACTCTGTGGGAATTGGAACTGCTCTTTTGACGTGTAATCTGAGTGGGGCGTTTTTGCCTGCATGACGGTCGTCACAAGGTGTGACGGTCGTCACCCGTGTGACGGCCGTCATGAAGCTGTGACGGTCGTCACATCAGCAAAAACAGCTTGCTGCGCTTTTCATTGTATTTTCGCTCCTTTTTCGTCCATATTTCATCTGAGATTGCTTCTTTTCTTCATGTTGCCTTGTTTAGACGTGATCGTTGAATACTTGCAAAACATCAGACAAATATACGGAAATAACCCGAAATCGGATCGAAAACGGTTAGATTTTAGTTGAATTATGCATGAAAATATCTATATGATTTCGTGTTATCAAACTCCCCTAAGCTTGAATCTTTGCTTGTCCTCAAGTAAAACATGGAAAAGTCGGCAAGCACGAAGCAACTTCTTCGTTCGCAGAGTTTGGGAAAACCGAGATTCTTGGTAAGAACAAGACGAGTATCATGACGACACTGGACTACAAGTCTTCGGAGGTCTCCTTTTTATGCAAATCGGTCTCAGTCATGCTACTGTATCTTGGTGTCAAGGTTCTCGTGGCAAGTTCACCCTGTTTGTTCTAGCGCAATCACATTAAGCCCGTTGTCCGCACACTTTCATGGCAAGTCGACCTGTTAGTGAATATGATCTCATTTCTGTTTTTGATCTTCTTCATTGATCATAATTTTGTGTCATTGATTTTCAATGAGTTTTTCGTGCCGTTGGGCTAAATGCTCGGGTGAGGAGCACCTAACTTAGAAGGAAACGTATCTTATATTCTTGGGCTTTTTAGCTCTCTTTTCATGATTTTTCATCTTTTTGGAGATCATACACTTATTTGCATCGGTCGCTCGCTTAGAAGAGTTTTAGGATGGTGCTGACTGCTAGTATAAACTACTTGGGGTTGAGTTTGCGTAGACACTTGATACTTTGGTACACGTAGGTGGTGAAACCGACTCGCATAAACTAGAGGTCTAAGGTGTCTGGACGATACTGGTTTTGTTAGAACTGTCGTTTCCTCGGAGTTTCAAAACTTGGTTTGAACTCAGGTGCATTCTCGTGGTGCTTTTGCTTTTGAGGAACGAACTAAAATTTTTGTTTACGTTGAATAATGTGGGGGTTGTTTGCGTAACGTGAGAAATATATAGACGAGCTTTATTTGCTAGAAATAGAAAGTGTAAAAATAGATATTACTAAAATTCAAAGTGCAGTGAAATGGAAATAAAGGAAATAAAGGAAATTCAGAGTACAGTGGAATGGAAATAAGGCTCCGCTCCCACACTATCTCGATCAGTGTCCTCACTGATTCTTGAAGCATGCGAGAGGGAGATACAGCTGAAAATGAAAATACAAATAACTGAAATATAGTAAACAATGAAGGAAAAATATAAATCTAGTCTCGGCCTCTGTCACGTCCGCGCTGGCGTCCTCTGGCTCTAGCAAGGGCTACTCTGTCCTCATAGCTCATGGCTCCGGTGTGGTAGACCGTGTCTCGGAGTCCTTCGACATGCAGGGTCAGATTCGCTAGGCTCTCAGTGATCGTAGCTTAGCCGGTGTGAAGTTGTTGCATTTGAGTGCGGTGCCAAGCTTTGAACTGGTCGGCTCGCTGGTTCTGCTGCTGCAGCATCGTGAGTATCTGTGCCTGCTGGTCTATGGAGCGACGGAGGTCCTCTTCTGTGTAGTCTGGCACGGGATGATGACGGCGGAGGCGTGAGGATGTACCTACGGGAGGAGGAGGCTGCGATGCCTCTGGCTGCTCGGACCTGTCCAACTCAGCTTGGATTTCATCGTCGGAACCATGAGTGGGATCCTGAGTAGGAACAGCGGCAGCAGGAGGGGCAGTGAGATCGAACAACCAGTTGGTACGGTCCTCTGGATGGATGCGGGTGCGGGACGGAAGGATGATGCTTCGAACGGTCTTGCCACGCACAACCGGATGGTATTTGCCGTCAGCTCGGGAGCGGATGAGATGAGAGGCTCTGCAGTGGTCGGTGTCAAGGAACACCGAGGGGATGGAATGGAGGTGCTGGAGGCGATCGCCAAGGTTCAGCCCAAGTGCAATAGCAGTGACAATCCCGCCAAAATAAAATGGCTTCGAGCCACGGTTGCAGTTGGCCTGAATGTGAGCCAGCAGAAACGGGGCAGCGTTGACAGGTTCATTGTTGAAGACGCAATGAAGAAAGAAGAGCTCCTTGGAGTTCACTTTTTGGTTGCTGTCTCTGGCGAAGATAGTGTTACTCAACGCTCTGTGAAAGTACCTGATGGTTGGGTTATGGATATGAGTGGCGTGCAGGGAGTCCCAACCATCGGCATTGAGGCCGGTCAACTGATACCACAGCGCGAAAGCTTTGTGCTGGAACTGATCGGTGATGCGGCGATGAGCGTTGTCGCCGCGAGGTAGCTGTAGGATGCCGGCAATCTGGTTTTGGTGCATCTGATAGTTGACGCCAAACATCCGGAAGCAGGCGGCACCTGAATGCTGGTTAAGTTCTCCACTGCTTGTGACGTAAGTGAACGAACTCAAGAACTCAAGAGTGAGTTGTTCGTAGGTTGGCTGTGGGTTGGTGCAGAGGTTCCAGATGCCTGCTCTTTGAAGCATCCAGGTTACACCTTCAAGGAGTCCGAGCTCCATAAGCGATGGAAGGTGCGGGTAGTGAGTCGGCTGGAGTGACCTCTGATGAAATGCAATGTAGTTTGCTCGTTGTCTTTCGCCTAACTCGCCTTCACTAAAGGTAATGTTGCTGACATCTGGGGTTTCTGCATTCCTTGCCATTCTTGGAAGATGGAGAGGTTTCTGAGGTTTTGGGGTTTTTTTCTGCAGAGAGGGAAAAATGACAGAACGGTGGTTTGGAGGTTGAATTTGGAGTTGAAGTTTATAGTTCAATGTGGGGAGGACGAAAATTCGTAGTGGGGTAGGAGTTAGGATGTTTGAAAGTGATAATGGGGGGAGTGGAAGAGAACACGAACCCTGTTTTATCAGATAACAGTTCTGGACTGTGTGACGGTCGTCACATAGGTGTGACGGTCGTCACCCGCGTGACGCTCGTCATTGGACTGTGACGGTCGTCACAGCAGCAAAATCTGCAGGACGCAGAATTTTTCTCTGAGGGCGTACTCGATGTGATTTTAAGGCTTAGTATTGATACGGTGATGTAATAGAACAGCCAACAAACAACAAATAATGCGAAAACAGAGTAATTGAAAAAACTAGAATTGAAATAACATAGAATTGAAACAATTGTATGTAGTACATAAAGAAAACTAACAATGCGAAAAATCCAAATGATTAAATGAAACTAAACTAGACTAGACTAAACTGAAACTACTGCTAAGAACTAATAACTAATCTTTTCGTGCCTTCAACTCATCGAATTTCTGCGAATAGTAGTCGAGTTGGTCGCAGACTAGATCCATGAAGCCTACCAGTTCGCTGTGCATGCCTGCGATATCAGCTTTTACATTAGTCAGAGCTTTATCAACGTCGTCCAATCTGAGTAACACGGTATCCATTTTGTCGGTGGTCTCTTCAGGGATAGGCTCAGGATAGGTATTGTAGTGTGGAGGAGTCATAGGGTCTACTTCAGTTTCAGAGGCAGCGTCCTCATAGTACATATAGTCGTGCGCCTCAGAGATGTGGTCACTGTCATACATATAGTTCTAGGGTGTTGACTGTGGTGAAGGAGGTCCCATAGGCTCATCCAATTCGTAGAGCCAGTTATCCTTGTTGTGGATGCTTGTCATCAGATGATCAGGCAGTGTGAATAGTTGTACTGGTTTTTCGTTAATAAGGTACTCATACGGTCCAGGTCCCATAGTCCCTAAGATGCGCCTGTTAAAGCAGAATTGTATGTTCATGGGTCTGATGGTACCAAAACGAGTGCTGGCATTTAAATGGAATCTAAGGCCAAGCTCGTGGGCAATCATTGTTACTAGGCCTCCTATAAGAATAGGTGTCTGAGGTTCCAGCGTGAGGCGTTTGAAATATCTCATCATGAAAGGCACTGCATTTACTGTCTGTCCCTGAGAAGCACAGAACATGATGAATAACTCTTCCTTAGACACTGCAGTAATATTTTCTTCTTTTCCAAACAATGTGTGAGCTAGTATCTTATGGAAGTATCTGAAGGCTGGGTTATGAATGTCATCATTATGCATTCTGGCTGGTTCAGGGTGATAGTCGCCTGTGATTCTACCCCAGAATTGATCGAGTTCAAAATCAATATCGTCATCTTCTGCACTGATGAACACATGCGGTCCGCTAGGGAATCCTAGGAGGTTAGCTAGTGACATCCGGCTATGAGTTTGGTCCATTCCAAATAATCTGAAGGTAATCAACTCTGAGCGGGTTCCAAAACCATAGTTGGATGTGTATCTGAAAGAACTAAGGAATTCATAGGTAAGATCCTTGTAGGTAGCGAAACGTGCTTTCAGAGCAGTGTTCTCCCAACCTAGTTGATTGAACAGGTATTGAATGCTATCCGTGATCCCTAGTTTATCCATAGTAGCCTTATCATAATACAGCGTTAAGGCGAATTCTCTTTCGGTCAGTGCTGCAAATCTTGCCTTTTGAGCGAGTCCTCGGAAGTGAACCTTTGTGAAGTCGTACTCGGCCATATTCGCAGGTAATTCGGAGACAACTGAAAGAATGTTTTGAAGACTTTAAAAATCCTGAAAAGTTTGAAACAAGAAATTGAAGTCAGGATTTTTAGAAACAAAAAGTGATAGAAACAAAAGACAAAAGAGAAAAAAATAAAATAAGAATAAAAGTGCGAAAATGAACGAAAGTAGAAAGTAGTAGTAACTTTAGAATTTTTGTTGGATTTTTCAAAGTAGAATTTTAAAGAAAAATGAAATGCAATAACAAGGGAAAGTTGGGTTGCCTCCCAATAAGCGTTGTTTTTAACGTCTAAAGCCTGACGATAGCTTGGTGAGAAGCTATTCGGGTGTCTGAGCTGGAAGCTCAAGCAATGTTATATTGCTGACTTGAGGACTGTTGTCGTTCTTATTGTAATGTTTTAGACGTTGCCCGTTTACGATAAATGGTGCATTCGTCTTATCGGTGATTTCAACAGCTCCACTCTGAAGTACTTTAGTCACTTCATAGGGTCCAGACCACCTAGATTTTAGTTTACCTGGGAAGAGTTTTAATCGTGAATTAAAGAGCAATACGATGTCTCCCACACTGAATTGTTTCCTGATTGAACGTTTATCATGCCACTTTTTAGTTCGTTCTTTGTAGATACGGGCATTTTCGTAAGCGTCTAATTGAAGTTCTTCCAACTCGTGTAAGTTCAAGATTCGCTTTTCTCCTGCCTCGGTGTAGTTGAAGTTGAGTGTTTTAATGGCCCAAAAGGCCTTATGCTCTAACTCTACAGGGAGATGGTGGGATTTACCGTAAACTAATTTATAGGGGGTAGTACCTATTGGAAATGCGGTCCTATAAGCCCATAAAGCTTCTTGTAGCTTTGATGACCAATCTTTTCTTGAGGTAGCAAAAGTCTTTTCCAAGATCTGTTTTATTTCTCTGTTCGAGACCTCTACTTGTCCGCTAGTTTGCGGATGATAGGGTGTAGCTACTCGGTGTCGGACTCCATATCTAGAGAGAAGTTTATGGAATATTCGTGATATGAAGTGAGATCCTCCGTCACTAATGACGAGTCTGGGTACACCGAATCTAGGAAAGATTGTGTTTTTGAAGAGTTTGATTACGACTCGTGCGTCGTTTGTTGGAGCAGCTATGGCTTCTATCCATTTAGACACGTAATCGACAGCGACGAGTATGTAGTTATTTCCAAAAGAAGGTGGGAAAGGTCCCATGAAATCTATTCCCCAGACGTCGAAGATTTCTACCTCTAAGATTCCTTTCTGAGTCATTTCATCGCGTCGTGAGATGTTTCCAGTTTGTTGGCATCTATCGCACTTTTGCACAACGATGTGAACGTCTTTCCAGAGATTAGGCTAGAATAGGCCGGCTTGGAGAATCTTAGCGCACGTCTTGGACGTACTAGCATGACCACCATATGGTGCTGAGTGGCATTGGGAAATAATATTTTCTATTTCTTCCTCTGGGACACAGCGACGATATATGTTGTCGGCCCCTCTCTTGAAGAGTAGGGGTTCGTCCCAATAATAGTGTTTCAGATCGTGGAAGAATTTCTTCTTTTGCTGATAAGTAAGATCTGGTGGAAGCACGCCCGCAGCGAGGTAATTAACGATGTCAGCATACCAAGGTAATGTGACTTGGGCATAGACGGCTTCTACGACTTTTTCGAATTCTGGATCTTCCGAGATTGAATTTGGCATGTCACTTTCTAATTTGGCTATCAGACATTCGTACGGGAAATCGTCATTTATCGGTACTGGTTCATGTCTAATGCCTTCTATTCGGGATAAGTGGTCCGCAACAACGTTCTCGGCTCCTTTTTTATCTTTGATTTCTAAGTCAAACTCTTGTAGTAGCAGGATCCATCTCAATAGTCTTGGTTTGGCATCCTTTTTGCTTATTAGGTACCTTATGGCAGCGTGGTCTGTGTATATGATGATTTTTGCTCCTACTAAGTAAGAACGGAATTTGTCAAGCGCAAATATAACTGCTAGAAGTTCCTTTTCTGTGGTAGCGTAGTTCATTTGGGCAGGATCTAAGGTTCTACTGGCATAGTATATAGCATGGAGTTTCTTGTCCTTCCTTTGTCCTAGAACTGCGCCTACAGCGTAATCACTCGCGTCGCACATGATTTCGAACGGTAGTCTCCAATCGGGTGGTTGCATGATTGGTGCGGTGATAAGGGCTGATTTCAATGTTTCGAATGCTTTTAAACAGTCGTCGTCGAAGACGAACTCAACATCTTTCATTAACAGGCCGATCAGAGGTTTTGTGATTTTCGAGAAATCTTTTATAAATCTTCTGTAGAAACCGGCATGTCCTAGAAAACTCCGTATTTCTCGTACGGATTTTGGAGGTTGGAGATCTTTTATAATCTCTATTTTAGCTTTGTCTACCTCAATCCCTCTATCTGATATGACATGTCCTAGAACTATTCCTTGTCGGACCATAAAATGGCATTTCTCCCAATATAGGACGAGGTTTACTTTTACGCAACGTTCTAGTACCATTTCTAAGTTTTGTAGGAATCCTTCGAAACTTTGTCCACATACCGAGAAATTGTCCATAAACACTTCCATGATGTCGTCTATGAAATCTGTGAAGATTGCCATCATGCATCTTTGGAAGGTTGCTGGAGCGTTACAGAGTTCGAACGACATTCGGCGGTAAGCAAAAGTACCATAAGGACAGGTGAATGTAGTCTTTTCTTGGTCATCAGGATGGATGGGAATTTGGAAGAATCCTGAGTAACCATCTAGATAGTAGAAATATGAATGTTTGGCTAATCTTTCCAACATTTGGTCTATGAAGGGTAGCGGGAAGTGATCTTTGCGCGTAGCCTTGTTAAGCTTCCTATAATCAATACACATCCTGCTTCCAGTCACGACTCTTTTTGTTATTGATTCGCCTTTTTCGTTTTTAACTACTGTGACTCCTCCTTTCTTTGGTACGACATGAACTGGGCTAACCCATTCACTATCGGAGATCGGATAGATGATTCCTGCATCTAGTAATTTCTTTACTTCATCTCTGACTACAGTGCTCAGGATGGGGTTCAGTCTTCTCTGATGCTCTCGAGAGGTTTTAGAGTCTTCCTCTATTGTAATTCAATGCATACAGATCGAAGGCCGTATACCTTTTAGATCGCTTATGTTATAGCCTAACGCGATGGGGTACTTCTTTAGGACTTCTAATAACTTTTCGGTTTCTGGTTGTCCTAAGTCGGCGTTGACTATCACTGGTCTTTTTAGTTCATCGTCTAGAAATTCATATCTGAGGTTTTTGGGTAGTGTTTTAAGTTCTAAAGATGGGTTCTTCGGACCTGGCATATGGTTTGGGGTCAGTGCTAAGCTTTCGCTTAGGCTGTCGTCTTTGTACGGTTTACGCCAATTGTCGTCTTCAGAAATGTCGGGTATTTGAATCTTTATTATTTCTGAATACGTGGTCTCTTCACTTTCAAATTCTCTTATGCATTCGTCAATTTCGTCTACTAAATAGCAGGTATCGTCTATTGTTGGTGCTTGTAAGAACTTGGTGAGAATGAACTCTATCTTTTCTTCTCCTACTTCGAATGTTAGCCTTCCTTTCTTCACGTCTATAATCGCTCCGGCTGTAGCTAGGAACGGTATTCCTAGGATAATTGGGGTTACAGTGTCCTCCTTGATTTCCATGATTATGAAGTCGGTTGGAATGTAGAATTGTCCTATGCGTACTGGAACGTTTTCCAGTATTCCGACGGGGTATTTTACTGATTTGTCAGCTAATTGTACGGACATTTTGGTTGGCCTGAGGTCTCCCATATTCAGCTTTTTGCATATAGATAAGGGCATAACACTGATACTAGCTCCTAAGTCGCATAGAGATTTGTCTATTACGAACTTTCCTATGACGCAGGGTATGGAGAAACTACTTGGGTCTTTTAATTTAGGAGGCATGCGATTCTGAATAATAGCGCTACACTCTGTAGTAAGTGTAACTGTTTCGTTATCCTCGATCTTTCTCTTATTCGACAGGATCTCTTTGAGAAATTTAGCGTATGACGGCATTTGAGTTATTGCTTCTGTAAAAGGAATATTAATATTCAATTGTTTAAGGAGCTCTACAAATTTCTTAAACTGTCCTGAAGTTTTGGAGTTTATTAGTCTTTGCGGATAAGGAATAGGTGGTTTATATGGCGCTGGAGGTGCTTGAGTTTTTTCACTTGCGGTATCCTCCTTCTCGTTGTCCTCCTTCTTCTCTAACTCGGATTCCTTTTCTGCTTGTTCAGTTAGTTTTTGTTGCATGACTGAGTTTTCGGTCCTCGGATCGATCGGTTCGTCCAATTCTTTTCCACTTCTTAGTATCACAGCATTTGCTTGGCCTTTGGGATTCTGTTCGGGTTGTCCAGGAAATGTGCCAGCAGGTGCGGCAGCAGATGCTTGCTGTTGAGCCACTTGTGATATCTGAGTTTCTAACATTTTGTTGTGGGTGGCTAAAGCGTCTACTTTTCCTGTCAACTGTTTAATTTGCTCGCTAGTGTGTATGTTTTGATTCAGGAACTCTTTGTTTGTTTGAGCTTGAGTTGCTATGAACTTTTCCATCATCAATTCGAGGTTCGATTTCCTAGGTGCATTCTGAGCAGCTGGTTTCTGATATCCTGGCGGAGCAGTAGGCATTTGCAATGCATTTTCGCTTTTGTAAGAAAAGTTTGAATGATTTCGCCAACCTGGGTTGTAGGTATTTGCGTAGGGATTTCCTTGAGCATAATTTACCTGGTCTGGTGGGATTCAGTGATTCATCCTCATTAGTAAGAAATGAGTTAATCTTGCCAATCCATTCATAACCACCCAAGTCGAATCATATCCCTTCACATTTCTTCGGAAAACCCGACACAAAATCCATGGGAATACTATCCCATACCATTTAGAAATATTCAACAGTTGTATCAGGTCCAACAACCTCTGATGTTCACACTTCGACTTCCGATAAGTCAAACCAGTACATACCACTTCAACCACTTCTCTCTCCATCTATCTCAATGTTCTTCTTCCAGAGTACTCTTATCCAACTCACACTATTTGGAACACACACTCCATCACGACATCTCATGGTACCATTCTCATTAATCCGAAAATCAGCTCTTCGACTTCAATTCATTAAATTCAATCAATCTATTAACTCAAATTAGAACTCCGACTTCTTCGAATCTTATCAAGAATACCTATAGTCAGCCTCAAGATACAAAGCTCAACTCCCTAAGATATTTCCTTCACAGACCAAACTCATATCCCGAATTTGCTTCATCAGTTCTAACTCATTACCATCATCATTGGTATATACAGAAATTTCAAATTCGATACCTCTGCTACCACTTGGTCTCACTCGAATGGTAATTCAACCCAAAACCATACTCCTTCAAAAGTCCCTATTTATTTCCTCTGCACCATATTCAACTCTTTTTCAAATCAACAAATACCTTAAGTTCTTAAGATCACCAACCATCTCAAATCTCAACTAAACAATTGAGGCTTCCAAACTCCGGCACAAACACGCAACAACAACCAACGCCAATTACTTGTCAGATAATTCCCTTATGTACTTTAAGTTGACTTAAAGCATAACCAAAACTCGCTGATGTTGTACTTAACATATCCCCCAATCATATCAACCAAACATCACAAAACACAACAATTTGTTCTGTCGGATTCGGAAAAACCAATACACGAGCTGTTGACAGCTTTCCTAACAATTCCTTAAACTTTCTTCACAGTAGAATATTACTACTTCTTCTCCAACACTGATAACTCAAGTTCCCGATGCTCAACATGATCCTCTATACTCTTCGAGTATATCCAAATATCATCGGTTACCCAACCATTGACTCACTCAATTAAGTATGGAGAATCCCATGCCAAACGGATACTCAATTTGTGAGTTATGGCGGAAATACAAACCGCACTTACTATAACAACCAAACATATACCATCAATAAATACTTAATTCCATGTCACTACTTCACCATCACATAAAACATTGTAATACTTCCCGCGCTTCTAATCTTGCGTCATTCCGAGTTACGGTTCTCCCGTTACGACAAAAATACGAAAATAACATTTCCACACTTAGAAGGCCATTCAACACATCTTCAACTCTTGAAATGTTTAAAGGTCTAATTATACCAATATAGTATCCCACACCTTACTTCCTTTAATAATCACCAGAAGTCACTATCCACCCTTTATATACTTGACTTCACAATCTGTTGCCACAACACACACACCAGACACAAGTCTCAAAACTACTCAATCAGTTTAATTCCTTGACTATCCAAATAGACATACAATATAGAGCTCTTAATATCGGACTAGTTCCCGTAACTAAGTCAATCACAACTCCACTTCACGTCCTGGCTGTATATCACTATCTTGTCAGAATAACTTCCAGACAACCACAATTAATCGGCAAACCGCCAACTTCCCACTTTCGTTAACACTCAAAATTTCCATCAAAATGAAACATCTCATCACTGTCCTGCGCCGACTCATCAAAACAATTCTTCAGCACTTGGCTTAACTCCAAACAATTCATTGCTCACGCCATCTAAGCTTGCAAGACACGTCTATCCCATCCAACACAATCCCAACTACTATCAACAAGAGATTAAGGGTGATCAGTTCCTCAATTTATCAATAGACAGCCGAAAATCATGATGGGGTATAAACCATCTTTACCAAACTATAAGAGCGTTTAACCACACACTGAGCTACAACTCCACACTTGCAGCATCCTGGAGAAGCACAAGTTTCTCCCCCCCACTTAGATCATTCCCACTTCTGTAGACAAAGGTTAGACAACAAACATGTATCGACAGTGTTTTCACACACGTGTCGCATACAAGGGAACAACCAACATTAGACAACTTGGCTGGACGGACCGACCTGCTCTGATACCACTAATGTAACACCCTTCTAAACCCCACGGATAATATATGAATAATTAGAGTAAATTTCCATGCATTTACAAAAGGGCATTACACATAACTTTCAAAATATCAAAACCACCTGTCATGCTCATTACTACTTCAATATAAAATTATGCTTTACAAAAATTCACTTTGCATGTAGCAGCGGATTCAATTATACCACAATTTTCATAAAAGAAACATTTGTTTTTATCACATAAAACAACACCATTTAGGCACTAAGGCCAACATCATAATACTCCAATGGATATAAACACGTTTATAGAGTACATAATGTATATCTTAAACACAACCGAAGCGATCCCAGTGTTACATGACCAGAGCATGACTTGACCCAACATAATTAAATCACTAAACGGCTACACCAAAAGCGACCTCGTAACTACGAGCAATACTACTCCTTGATACCTGCACGATGTCATGTAGGACATCATTCCAGCAGAAGGGTGAGAAATATTATCATAATAACAATGCATATAATTATATATACACAAATACACAAGCACAAAATACATATATTCCACATTTTCTCACCATAATTCATTATAACTCATCATGTACAATACAACATATATATAATCAAATATGGATAATCACCAAGCATATTCATCATGCACGTATCCATAAATCTTAACATTCCACATGAACATACACATATTATGTTTACTCACTAATTCACAATTACACATTCACAATTCTCAAACCAATAATTCATGTTCATAAGCATACTTTCATACAATGATCACATATTCACAACTCTCAATTACACAAGTAATGCACATACGCATATTCCACCATTCTCACCATACTTCATCATAACTCATCATATACTTCACAAAGCATATATATATATATATATATATATATATATATATATATATATATATATATATATATATATATATATATATATATATATATATATATATATATATATATATATATATATATATATATATATATATATATATATATATATATATATATATATATATATATATATATACACACAAATATGGTCAATCATCAAACATATCCATAGTTCACAATTACACAAGTCATGTACATACACCTATGCATAACTTCATACAACAATCATATATTCATTCCATGAGACTCAATGCAACTCATGCCATGTGGTACCAACACTTGTTATCATTTTTCGGTTTTTACAATTAAACTGGATCCGTTCCCTAGACCGATAACAACAAAAGCCCATTCCCTAAGCTTTCAAACCTCGCTCTAGGTTTGGGACAAGTCACTAGCCTCCACGAAACTAGCAAACATTGCCTCTTGACTAAATAATGCATATGCAATCAACAACAAAATGCACTTAAGACCGATCACACGTCTTAATCCCATGCATTCACATAATTCCTCCCTTCAAGAACTAAACAAGATTGCACACACAACATATCATATAATCAAGTATTCATACTTTTCATCAACATATTTGTCAAACAATGCACGCATATCTTACAATATGCTCTCATGCATTAATTCACAATAATCGGATACAACAAATATGCATTCATAATTCAACCTCATTACCTTTTCAAACAATGCACACATATTCACAATATATTCTCATGCATTCTTCACATACAAACAATACGCATATATTTGTCAAAAGACTATATTTCATAATCGATTCCACCATACGGCTACCCACAGCATATCATATCACAACATGCACAAGCTATACGTTACATAACAAAAGTATTCTACACAATAACACATCAATCACACACATTCGCGACAGTAAAAATCAACACAACAATATGTTTTCAATTTTCTGCTATAATTGAACCAGGTACAGGCCTCAAAGCCATTTTTTCTAGAAAGATAATCTCGTTAACTTACCAACGCTTCGAACGGGGGTCAAAACCGACTTACGGTTCAAGAGTTATGAATTTTTGAAGTTTTCCGAAAAACCAGAATTTTGCCTAAACACGGCTACGGGATTTTGCATTTTCGCCCGAAAATCCGACCGATTCAATTCTTTTTTTCAAAACAAACACATACTCAAACTCACCTAACATATAGCAGTGAATTAGAACCATTAAACACGATTTCTACGACGTCCGATTTTCACTCAAATCTCAAACCCTCAATTATCCAAAAATGTCAAAACTCACAAACTCAACCAAATTCAATCAAACGAAATCCAATAATCACGGCTAAACATTATCCGACTAAACTATGCAATTTATTTTGAATTCTAACCGTTCAAAACTCGATTCTATCGATTTAACTCATTTGCCCTAGAAATGGAAAATAGAGAAAAACACCCAACAAATCCAACACAACTCATACATAATCATACACATTGATCAAATAATAATGTTTCTCACCCTTACCTTGATTGGATTGAAGCTTGAAGTTGATTCTTGATGATTTCTCCAAGTTTCCCTTTTCTCTTCTCTTTTCTCCTCTTTCTCTATTCTTTCTCTCCTTTTCTTTCTTTCTTTCTCTTATGTTTCTATCTCTCCTTTTCTTTCTTTCTTTCTCTTATGTTTCTATCTCTTTTCTTTTCTCTCCAATTTCTCTTATATATCCTTCTATTTTCTTTCCATCATAATTCTTCTCTAAAAAATACCTATCAATTCATTTCTCACAAAATATCTCATCTTATCATTAATTAGAGAATATCTAATAAATCCACATTATTCTACCAAGTAGAATAAATTAATTAAATCCATTAACTTATTTAAATAAATCCAATAATTTATTTAAATCAGATAAATCATATAAACCAATTAATTAGCACAATTAATCACTTATTGAAAAATTGGGTTGTTACAGACTGCAACATATTAATGACTTCAGAGTTGTCCGAAGGTGAAGGAGGTGATGAGTGCTGGGAAGGTTGATAGTCTTGAGGGTAGCCGTGATATGGGTCGTAGAATCTACCCAGGGTAGTCCATCCTGTGTATTGCCATTCACCCCATCCCTGATTTGTATAATCGTCTTCTTGTGCTTCTGATGGAGCTGAATACTGGACCCAATCGGTATTTGGAGGCGTATCTTGAACTGGAGATTGATGATAGTCTTGAGACTCACAGACAGGTTCTTGTACCTCTGCAGCTGTATCTTCTTCATCATCGTCTTCTTCACCTTGTTCTTCACTTTCTTCTTCAGAGCTGTCATCGAAACTGTCACGAGTCACCGGAGGAATATTGGCGCGACGGACAAATCTGTATGATCGTCGTTCAGCACACCAAAAATACCCCATCATTGAAAGGGTTTTGGTGCTAAATTCTTTGTCAGAGGGGACTGAAACACAAGGAAATGTTGGGTATACAACATTTGCTGCGACAAGAATTTCCGAAATAAACGACCCATAGGCTAAAGCAGTGCCTCTACTTGAGTCTCTCAGAGCAAAAATCCTGCTTGCAATATAGTATGGCCAGTTTATTTTGATCTTATGTTTCAATATATAGATGAGATGTACCTCAGCTTGTTCGACACGGGACAGTCCACCTTTTTCGGTCGTAGTATGCGAGCGACAATCCACTGAAGGATGCGCTCCCCTGTACTGAGTTTCTCGGCTGTGACCGTTCTAGGAAAAGCATCACTGTTGACAATGGCATCTGGATAGGGTCTTTTGAGCATGTCATTCAGAGTGCTCTTAAATTCATACCCTGGCACCGTACGAGTGTCTGTTACCTCATGTAGAGGTGGTGCATCAACATCGACAGTCAAATCAAAATACTTGTTCCATACTTCAGAATTTATGTTTACCATTTTATTGCCGACAGAAGTGTGGAAATCTTGATCTTGAAAGTTGCCCCGCAGATTTGTGTAGAACACCCGGACCAAATCCTCACTGTACTTTGTGTTGCACTCCAGAAAATTGAAGAACCCTTGAACTTCCAGCAGAGACAAAATTTGGGTGAGATGCAAGCGCTCCCCTATTGCCTGGTAGAAAGCATGTTGTGGAACTATGGCTCTTTTGTTGAGACTCTTGTTGAAGTTTTCAACAGCAGGTGGATGAACTAGTGAAACAGCGGTAATGGGGACTGAAGCAGATGATGATGAGGCCCTTGATCTCTTACTTGTATTTTTGTGGAGAAAAGAAGCCATTGATGATGATTTTTGGAGAATTTGTAGAGATGAACTTTGAAGAGAGTGGTTGAGGATAATTTTGGAGAAGATGAAGACTATTCCCTTTAATAGAGAAAAGTTTTAGGGTTTTTGGAAAGAGGGAGGAGACAAGAGGACACAATAGATGCCTAGATGCAATTTACAAGACAAATTTCATATCAAATCATAACAAAAGTTGACTGCACATTAAATATAGAGGAATGGAAACTTGGAACGGTTTTCAAAAGAAAAAAAATTCTGAGTTTTTACGCGAGCCATCGACCATAGCCCCTGCATGCGTCGACGCATACTGTACATTTTTTGATAATTTTGAAAGTTTACAGCATGCGTCGACCGTTGTCCTGTTTAGGTTGACTCATAACCTTTAACAACCCAATTTTTCAGTTTCATATTATGCAGAATGCCACACTTGCCTATTTATCATGTCTATTCACTCTTTCACAATATGATTTGCATTCAACACACATAGTATCAGCCGCAAAAGTCATATACATATATAAGTACCATGATTGTCGAACGATATAGTTAGTTTCAAGTCATGAATGTTTAGAGAGAGAGAGATATATAAAGAGAGAGAAATGAGAAATATCACCTCTATACCGACCACACTCGTTAATCACATATTTGTACTTGCAACAAACTCTAAACTTGTTAGTGGTACAAAAGTATAGTTGTAAATAGATTAATTATGAACGTAGTAATTGTTAAACCCGATCAGAAATATCGAGAATACCAAGTTCTCGACGGATATGAAAGAAGGGCTCATTGGCTAGCGGCTTTGTGAAAATGTCCGCTAGTTGGTTTTTAGTATCAACGTGTTCAAAGACAACGTCACCCTTCTCTACATGGTCCCTCAGAAAATGGTGTCGAATTTCTATGTGTTTGGTACGCGAATGTAACACCGGATTTTTGGTAAGATTTATAGCACTGGTGTTGTCACAAAATATTGGAACACGTTCTAGCTTCAAATTGAAGTTCAATAGTTGTTGTTTAAGCCATAGGACTTGCGCACAACAACTACCGGCGGCTATGTATTCCGCTTCGGGGGTTGACAGAGCAACAGACACTTGTTTCTTGCTGTGCCAACTGACTAAGGAATTTGAAAATAAGTGACACGTACCACTGGTGCTTTTCCTATCCGATTTAGAACCGGCAAAATCGGAATCGGAGAAGCCTACCAAGGAACAATCATTACCTTTGGAATACCACAGTCCATATTTCGGAGTACCAGATAGGTATCGAAGTATGCGTTTGACAGATTTTAGGTGGGATTCCTTAGGACATGATTGGTATCTGGCGCACATACACACGTTAAACATAATGTCGGGACGCGAAGCAGTAAGATAGAGAAGCGAGCCAATCATACCTATGTACCTTTTTACCTCAACATTTTTACCACTTTCATCTTTACTCATATTTGCACATGTTGGCATAGGGGTGTCTATGGCCTTTGAATTTGCCATGTCAAATCTCTTGAGAAGATCCAAACAATATTTAGTTTGGCTCACGAATGTTCCTTCCTTCAGTTGCTTGATTTGCAAACCGAGAAAGTATGTGAGTTCACCCATCATACTCATCTCGAATTCACCCTGCATAAGCTCAGCAAACTCTCTTACGAGATTCATGTTAGTGGATCCAAATATGATATCGTCAACATAAATTTGTACAAGAATTAAGTGTTTTCCTTGACGTTTAATGAAGAGAGTAGTATCAACCTTTCCTCTTGAGTAGCCTTGATCAAGTAAGAATTTGCTTAGTCTCTCATACCAAGCTCTAGGAGCTTGTTTGAGACTGTACAAAGCTCTTTTCAGTTTATAGACATGATCAGGATACTCATGAGACTCAAAACCAGGTGGTTGAGCAACATAGACTTCTTCATTTATGAACCCGTTAAGGAACGCACTTTTGACGTCCATTTGAAATAACTTAAAATCTTTCGCACAAGCGAAAGCGAGTAAAAGGCGTATAGCCTCGATTCGGGCAACCGGCGCATAAGTTTCCTCATAGTCGATGCCTTCCTCTTGTTTATACCCTTGCGCGACTAAACACGCTTTGTTGCGAGTTATTACTCCGTTCTCGTCCAGTTTATTTCTAAACACCCATCGGGTGCCGATTACTCGATGACCTCGCGGAGGAGGGACAAGGTCCCAAACCTCATTTCTAGTGAACTGATTAAGTTCCTCCTGCATTGACAAATACCAATGTTCATCGAGTAGGGCTTCCTTAGGGTTTTTAGGTTCCATCTGTGACACGAATGCGAAGTGATAACAGAAACTACTTAGCTTCGATCGAGTTGTTACACCCTTTGTGATGTCTCCAAGAATGTTTTCAATTGGATGGTCTTTAGATGACTTCCACGCTTGAGGGAGATCATCGCTTAAAGGCGGATGAACTTCCTCTGTTACATCATGGTGTACATCCTTATCCTCCTCAATTTTGGCTTTGTCAGGTTGATCAATCCCCGTCTCGCCACCTTTGAGTATGTCTTCAGTGGATGTACCTGCACCATGAACAACACTATCCTTTCCGACATTTCTTGGGTAGGACTCATCAAAAGTAACATGCACAGACTCTTCTACAACAAGTAATCGTTTATTATATGTTCTATATGCTTTACTCGATTGAGAGTATCCGAGAAAGATACCTCCATCGGCTTTGGAATCAAATTTGCCCAAGTTTTCCTTTCCATTGTTTAATACAAAACATTTGCATCCAAACACATGCAAGTGAGAAACATTTGGCTTTCGCCCTTTTAAAAGTTCATACGGTGTTTTATTTAGAATGGGGCGAATAAGCACCCTATTCAAAACATAACACGCCGTACTAATGGCGTCGACCCAAAAATATTTAGGTAAACCGCTTTCGTTAATCATTGTTCTTCCCAATTCTTCTAAAATACGGTTTTTGCGCTCCACAACCCCGTCTTGTTGAGGAGTGCATGGAGCGGAGAAGTTATGATCTATACCATGGTTACCGCAATATTCTTCAAATAAGTGATTTTCAAACTCACCCCCATGGTCGCTTCTAATTGACACTATGTTTGTATTTAACTTATTTTGGGAAAGCTTAGCAAACTTTTCAAAAGCGGCAAATGTATCACTTTTACTTACTAAGAAGATGGTCCAACAAAACCTAGAAAAGTCGTCCACTATTATGAACCCGTAATAGTTTCCTCCTAGACTTTTGATCCTAGACGGCCCAAACAAGTCCATATGCAGAAGTTCAAGAGGTCTCGTTGTTGAAATTATCTTTTTGGATTTAAATGAGATCCTCGTTTGCTTCCCTTTTTGACAAGCATCACAAAGGTGATCCTTGGTGAACTTTATTTTGGAAAGTCCTAAGACTAGGTCTTTTGAGACTACCTTATTGAGTAAGTCAAAATTAACATGCGCTAAACGCCTATGCCATAGCCATGTGTCTTCACTCATAGTTATGAGGCATTTGTCGCTTGTTAATGATACTTCATTTAAGTCAAGCATATATACGTTGTTTACTCTAAAACCATTAAACATATTCTTCTTATCATTTTCATGCACAATTTTGCAACATTCTTTTGAAAAAGATACATTGTATCCTTTGTCGCATAATTGGCTAATGCTAAGCAGGTTATGTTTAAGGTTTTCGACAAGCAACACGTCGGAAATCATAGTAGAGGCGGGATTACCTACACTACCTTTACCTAGTATTGCTCCGCGGTTGTTATCACCATAAGTTACATACCCTTTCTTCTTAGCCACAAAGTCTATGAATAAGGATATGTCTCCAGACATGTGTCTTGAGCACCCACTGTCGAGAACCCATCTTCTCTCGGTGGTCTCGACACATTTTACCTATCAAAACATAATTAGCACAAGGAGGTACCCAATGGCATATTGGGTCCTAATAGGTTAGCGACAAAATGGTTGCGTTTGGGCAACCATTGGTAGATGCCTTTAGGAACAAGAAATCTCCTAAACCGACATTTACCAATGGAGTGGCCTTTCTTGCAACAATATAAGCATGCAAAATCGACTTTAGAGTTACTTTCACTTGCTTGATCCCTAATTACATATGCATATTTTTGGTATGGGTTGATCATACTTTTTCTAAAATCCTTTTTATCAATAGCAAATGTAATTTTAGGCTCAAGTGCCTTGTTTAATTTGGCCTTGAGGTTTCTAACCTCACCTTGCCAAATATGACAAGTATCACACCCAAAGTTGAAAGGATTTCTATTGTCCTTACAATCCGATTCATTGCCTTTCACAATGGAAGCCTTAAGGTCCTCTAATCTCTTTTCGGACTCTTTAACTTTGTGCTCTAAATACGTAAAAAATTTCCTATTAGAGACAAGTTTCTTGAAGGCTTCAACTGCTTCATTGTGTAAGGCATTAAATGCAGTTTGTAATTCTGAATGCGACATATTTGAGGACTTATCATATTTAGAGTGACGTACCTGTTTTTTTCTTATTTTTCTGATGAGCGGAGAGGCATAGATTCACGGACTCTTCTTCATCACTAGAGCTTTCATCAGAGGAGGAAGAGTCGCTGTCGCTTTCCCATGCTATGTACGCTCTCCTAGGCTTTGATGATTTCTTGTGTGACTTTGATGATTCCTTGTCCTTTCCCTTTTTGTTCATCGGACAGTCCGGTTTGTAGTGATCGGGCTTTCCACACTTGTAGCACGTCCCTCTAGTCTTTTTACCTTTTAAGTCATCATCCTTGGAGTACCTCGATTGTTTCCGGAAGTTTACCAAGTTCTTCTCGGAATGTTGGATGTCGTTCTTTCTCACGTAACGATTATACCGTTTGACAAACAACCCCATGTCTTCGCTCTTATCCTCTTCTTCTTCGTCGCCTGAGGAATAATCACTTTGCTCTTTTGCTTGAGACTTCGAGGAGGAAGTCTTGAGAGCTATTGATTTCTTTTCACTCACCTTCATTTTGTCTTTCTTTTCCATCTTTTCGCGTTGGTCTAGGCTCAAGAGTACCTGTTCATGCTCTTGTAGTTTTCCAAACAATGTTGTCAAGTCTAATAAGGTAAGATCATGTGCTTCTTTGATGGCGGTCACTTTAGGCTTCCATTCCCTGTTAATACATCTTAAGATCTTATTAGTAGCAATATCATTGGAAACAGGCCTACCTAACGAATGTAAACGATTGATGAGATGAGTAAATCTCTTTTGCATGTCAGCAATGGTTTCCCCTTGTTCCATGAAAAAGAGATCAAACTCTTGTGTTAATGTGTTGATTCTAGCCAACTTAACATCGTTTGTCCCCTCATGGGCTATTTGTAGTGAATCCCACATGGCCTTAGCAGTAGGACAATGGTATACACGATAGTATTCATCTACACCTAATGAGGAGATTAAGATGTTTTTAGCTTTCCAATCATAATTGTATTTTTTCTCATCGTCATCGATCCATTGTGCTTCGGGCTTTGGCACAACTACGTTATCTGCATTGGTCATAGTAATTTCTATTGGACCATTGAGGATAACGTTCCATATTTTTCTGTTTATGGAGTTTATATGCACCCGCATACAGTCTTTCCAATAACTATAATTTTCACCGTTGAAAACGGGAGCTCTATTCTACGCCCCTTTTGGTTCGTTAGCCATTTTCTATCTATGTTGTATTTGAAGCGCCGAATAACCGGAGCTCTAGATACCACTTGTTAGACTATGGCACGGATCTAGAAGGGGGGGGGGGGTTGAATAGATCCCCAATTAAAATTTGAGTCGGCGATACCAATTAAAAATTGGTTTTAAAAATGTTTTACGCGCGGAAGCGGCCGAGGAAAGTATAGTCTAAAACGAACGGTTATTGGAAAACCGGATATGCGTAAGCCTTTGGATTAATGACAATTTGGAAAATAGAATCACAACACTAATCACATTTATCAATTATCTACTTCAGTTGTAAGGATTCCTAGTTCCAATGATTCAAAGAGCAAACCAAAACTAGATACACAAGTAAGATAATTTTGGTTCAAGCAATATGTCAAACACTTGGTGTGCAAAACACTCCAAGTGATATTTATGTTGAGTAAGTGATTCCAACTAACCTAGTACAATGTCTTGTTGTACTTTGGAGTTAAAAACAGAGTTTTAGCCTCTGACTCAATTGATATTCACAATTTTGACAATAGAGCTTATACAAAAATCACTTATTTTGAGCTATAACGTAAATGCTGAAAAATAGAGAAGACAAGTATTTGGTGAGGCAGTTCCCCCGTCGTCCTCGCTTCGGGGTACGTCTGCCCTCAATTCTAAAACTAGAATTGAGATAGATTTTATAGATATCACCTGTTGAATGTAATAGTTTATACAAGGATTGAGCAGCAAATATACAACAGAAATCTCAATGTGTTGAAAGTTGCTTTCACTCCTTGCCCCTTGATTCAAGATGAATCAAGTCCTCCGATTTGTGTTGATGGACCTCTGACTCCAGCCACCTTATTGAATCACACGTTGTTGTTCAAACCTTCGGCTCCGACTGATCTCAATAGCACCAAATCGACCCCGAGATCTTTCCTTCAAAATCATCGAATCCGCTACTAGACTTGTGAAGAACACCTCTTCATAATCACCTTCGCTCGGTTGACCCTTGATGAAGAATCTCGTCCAAAAACCCCCAAAATTCAAACCAATCTTGGAGGGTAAATCCCCAATGGTTTTATTCAAGAAAGAACCTGTCACAAGCTTCAACCCGAACTTGATTCTCCAATCTAAGCTTCGAACCTTATCACCTTGAATCTCTCACAAATGCATTTCAAAAATGATTGTGTGTAATTGAAATGTTGTGAGATGTTGAAGATGAAGATGATGAATCTTGGACACCTATTTCACTCTTTCTTGTTTTTGAACACATGAATCAAAAGATTATCAAATGTTGAAATGACACAAGTGGTTAAACAAGTATATATAGTGCCAACCCAATTTTAGACATAACAGTATTTCAAATATAAGAGGGAATCATTTAAAAACAGAATTTCCGCGCGAACGGTCGACCGCAACAGGTCTGTGCGTCGACGCATGGCCTATGTTGTTTGGAAATCTGGAAAATTCATCAGTATGCATCGACCATACAGTCGGCGTGCGCTGACCCGTTGAAAACTATTTCCCTTATGCGCCGACCCTATGGTCGACTCATGCCTTTACGCGCTGACCCGTTGGAAAGTTTTTCCTTCATGCGCCGACCATATGGTCGACTCATTGCCTTGTGCGCTGACTAGTGGAGAATTGCTCTGATGCATGCGCCGACCCTATGGTCGACTCATGCCCTGCAAATCTGCAAAAATTCATCAGTTTGTGGTCTTTCATGCCTTTGGTCATGATTGCATTTTATCTACACATAGTATATTCATTACAGCAGTTTTAAGACAAGTATAAAAGGATATGGTGGGTGATACGTTGCATCTGTTTTAGTAGATCTCGAGTTTATAATTTCCAATCTATCCAGGGAATTTGTCATCATCAAAACCTGCATTGACCAATGTCTTGCAGACTTGTGTGATGTGTGGCGATTTGCCTCCACAAATTAGATGCAACAGAATACCTATCAATCAAATTCAAAGGCTATGAGATTAGATAGGGAACAATGACAATTAGAAGTATAATTAAAAGTTTTAAATGATTATGAAAACTTAACTCGAGAATCTCACCAAGTTTGAAATGATTATGAAAACTTAACTCGAGAATCTCTCACCGTCTGAATACAATTGGAGTGTTGGCAACAAATTTGAACATAATCTCTTTGTTCATTTGTAGAGGTGTGTCCTAATGTCAAAGCTTCTAGGTACAACATACTTAATCCAAATGAGGCCATAGCTCCTAGCATCTTGACCTTCACAAACCCTATACAATTATTATCAGGCTCAGAGGAATCAAATCGCATCCAAATGACAGTGCTCTTATCTTTCTGAAGCTGCATAGGAGTAATCTTGTGAGTGACAACTTTCCTAACATGAACCTTCCTTTTCTTTATTACTAGGGTTATACATTGAACCTAAACAAACACTCAAATCCATAACAAAAGTTTTATTCAGATACTCCCCCTCCTAGGCCTTTGATTCATCCTGCTTATACTTGCTGATTGGGAGAAACAATTAGGTCCAAAACATTTAAAACTGTATCAAATCACAGTAATATATGGTTAAGTGTTTTAGGTGAATATGTGGTATGTCTCACTTGTTTGGGTGAGTCTTTGACCTTTAGGTAAGTGTTTGACGCAATGTGAATACTTCTTCCTCATGATGACCCATCAGTGGTATCAGAGTCTAGTTCGAGTAAGGAACCAGCTTCTTGTGTCGAAAGTCTTCCTGACATGGTGGTCAGGCAGCGTGTTCCGTTGAAGTGTCCATGATGAGATAAAGGGTGTCTCTCAACGGTGGTACAAGCATATGGATGAAAGAGCTTCCGCTTAAGGGGGACATAGTGGATGGACTCACGCTTGAGGGTAAGATTTTTTTTTAAAAAAATGGGAGTTGTGTTGAAAACAAGTGTGAGTTCTGAGTCCCACATTGCTTAGAAAAATGGAGGTTGAACACTTCATAAGTGAGAGTACCCATACACCTATCATCTTAAGATTTTTGGTGAATATGTGGTGTCTCTCTCACTTGTTTGGTGAGTCTTTGACCTTTGGGTAAGTGTTTGACCCAATGTGAATACTTCCTCCTCACGATGACCCATCAAAAGACCCACCAAAGCAAGTGAGAGATGCACCACATATTCACCCAAAATCTTAAGGTGAGGTAACGATCCTAAGTACATGAGCATCAAGGAATTCATACCCATTATACTTGTGAGGCGATGATGGCCTCCTTTTAATGACATATCAGCCTCTCTGGCTTCGGTGATGAGGACAACGTTATCTTGGATGCATGTTTTGAGAAGAAGAGGTTCAACATGTCCACCACCCCTGACTCACATCATCCTTTCTTTTATGTGCATATTCTCTTTGTCTAAGATTTAGGGGCTTTGATTCCTTTTACCTTGTTCAAAATGGAGGTTTTAGAAACTTCAAATGTTGCTCCTTCCTAGATTTTTCTAAACAACTGAGGTTTCATTAGGCATTCAAGATCATGTATTGGTGACTAGATGCCAATCCTACCATAAGTATACTCTTTTCCTTCTATGGTACTAAGACCACAACAAAAATAGGTTAGGTGACTTTGTGCACCATATTAGGGAGGAGATTATTCTAGCCCAATTCATACGACTATAATAATTGGAATGATAGGTTTGTTAGAGTAAGGGAAAATATGGCGCCTTCAAGGTTACAATTGAGGAAGATGACACCCATCGCTTTTGTCTATCTTGGATGGAAGACCCAATGGCGATCACTTGATTTAATTTTGATTATCTTACCCCCAATGAGAAGGAGGAGGTTCATTTTATGGATGAGTTTAAATTCATGGCCTCCCAAAAAATGATTGAATTAGATCGGGGAAAGGACAATGAGGTCATAAATACTTACGTAAGTTTATAACTGTATTTATACCTATTTTTTAAAATTATTTACTCACCTCATTATTCATAACTTTTTTACCCTCTTATTTTTGCATAATATATGTCGTTTGTCCCCGTATCTTAGAGGAAATCTCTTATTTTCAGGAAGAAGGAGGAACACCAAGACAAATGGATAGATAGCCCAAAAATTCAAAAAGGCGACCTCATCACAAAAGGAGGCAAGAGGGCTTCCGAAGGAAGCGTCCTCATCAATACTCTCCTTTACAAAATATTGAAGTCAGACCATCATGGTGGGAATTCTTCCTCGGCCCAGAAGGACAAAGTCACTGTAATTCTTGAAGAAGATGAAGAGGGCGAACAAAACACTAGCTCGCAGGTTCAGGTTGACCCTCCCCATCACTTTTATCCTTCATTGTTGAATGATGTGACATTAACGTGAGGAAGTATTCCATCGCTTGTATCTCCTTCCATGAAGACTTCCCTAGCGGTTTCCAAGCCATTAGCCGGACTCAGACTCAGAAGCCGACTAATATGATGGAAATCCATAAGTCAAGAGGCATGTTAATAGACCAAATTCTCTTTAATGATAACGCCAAAAATTTGGGCGACCTTCAGGTTAGTTTGCATCCTCCAAGGAATCCCTGACTGAAGGGCAGGAGATAGTGAAAAGGTTGATCAAAGACACATGATGAATTGAAGCGGTCTGAGACGACGCTCAAGAAAGCCTTGAAAAAAGTTGAATCATAGGCCAAAACACTTGCTCTTTCATAGAAAAACCTGAAGGAATTCCTCGATGCTTCCATTCATTCTAAGAATAAGCTAGAAGAAGAATTGTCTGCCATAAAGGATGAATTGATTTATACTTCCAACCAATATTTTGTGCGATAAAAATAGAAGATAGTCTTTCTCTACCCTTGTCTGGACTTGATTCATATGGACTTATTTAACATAGTTTGAGATGGACATCTTGTGGATGAAAATGAGGTACCACCTCCTAAGGAATTTGATTCCTCTTTAGGGGGCGCTCAGGCCAAACCTGAGAACAACAAGGCAGGGGAGGACAAAACTCCTAAGGAGGATTTCGTTTTCCAAGAGATCACATCAAGAGAGGAGATACCTCAAGAGGATGGCCATTAAGCTAGATAATTTTGGTTCTTCTTTTATTTTTCCCTTGGCAACTCTATTACTAAGCTCTTAAGGGCTATATGTAATGACTAATTAGGCCCTCAGTGGTTTTCGCTTTGTATTCATGCCCTTTTGGGCTTTATTAATGATAATATGAACCTTAAGGCGCCTTTATTTTGTTTTTATTGGATTTCTTATTTACCATGAGTATATTGTTTTAAAAAATAGCTTTCAAATGAGCATGTTTTCTCAACACTATATTGTCCCGTGAAAAGGCTAGGGTTCCTTATTGAGGATCTCGCGTTTAAATAGGCTTATGGGCATAAAGCATTTTTTTCATGAGGATATAGCATAAGTTATTACAACTTGGGGCGAAAAGTATTCCTCCATGAGGATCCAACGTAATTCATTGTCATTTGGGTGGCAAAGATTCCTCAATTAGAATCCACTATAACTCATTTCCACTTGGACAGAAAGGATTTCTTTATGAGGATCCAACATAAGTTCTTTCCACTTGGGCAACAAGGATTCCTCTGTGAGGATCCAACATAATTAATTGCCACTTTGGCAGCTTTGTTAAGACTCGCATCTCCAATCATCACATCATGCAAAATTAGAACAAAGGTCTACCAAAAATTATAATTAAACGTGAGGCACTTTATTAAAAACCTTACTCTCACAGGGGAAAAGAGCGTCACCCATTATATAATGTTTTAAAAATTAATTATACAGTTGGAAAAGGTAATTTATTATTTTAACTAATCCAACTAATAACCAAACTAAACATTATGTTAAGCCTAAAAAACTCTCTCAACTCACCTTAGCTTCTTTACCTGATACTCCCATTTTCCTTTATAATAGTGTAGTCTACATCTTATATTCTATAGGGGTCATATTTTCCCCTTAGGGATATACTCTTGGCTTAAATCCATAACATTCACTTTTTGCGCATCTAGCTATTGGGTGTGGGCCATAACCATAGTCACCCTCATCAGTTTTAAGCAATCTAAATAACACTTATTGACGTCTCCTGATCACTTTGAATAATCCCAACCTGCCCATTGGGTAGAGGGTATTACATACACAAGTATAGTTTAAACAAAGCGGCTCCAAATAGAATGAAAGTAGGTCATCCTATAATCATGTTATATGAGTAAATGGGTCTATGATGAAGAATATTACCTTGATCATCCTCACACTTTCCTTAGTTTTGAATACAGTTTTCAAGGTTATGTAATCCTTTAATTGCACTTGCTCGCCGAAGAATCCCACTAGCAAGCCTTGGGAGGCTTTTAGGTTGTCAAGATTTAGGCAGAGTCTCTTGAAGACATCCTAGTAAAGGATATTTGCAGAAACCCCTTAATCAATTAGCACCCTCTTAATTTCACAGTCATCACACCACATGGTTATGACCATGTGATTTTATTCATGGGGATGGATATCAGTGGCATCTTTCTTAGAGAATGTGGTCTCAGACTTCAGAGCTTTATTCTCACCCAAATCAGAGCTGGTAGGTGAGCCTCTTACGATCAAAACTTCATGCACGTATCTTCTACGAGAAAAGCTAGTCTCTTCATCACCAACAAAACCTCCTACTATGGTGTTGAGGGTATGAGGTAAAAGCCTATCTTTATCTCCTCTACTTAGCGCATTGCCCTTTTTTATCTAGAGCTTTCAGGGGCATCCCGCCCTTGAGATCTAGAGCCACCTCAAATGTATTTCTTCAAGTGACCTTTATGGATGAGGCACTCAATATCCTTTTTGAGCTAGTAGCAGCCTTTTGTGTAGTGGCCCTTGACCTTATAAAATTTAAACCAACTTCTTGGTTCAGGCCACATGGTGTTTGATTTGGGGGCTGGCACAAGAGTAATATCATGTGTATGGAGGACTTCCCACCATATTTTTTCATGACGAGTATTCAGAGGCGTGAAGTTATCCACATGCCTCTAACTCCCCTTGAAGGTTGCCTTGTCCCTGTTGTGCCCGATATACTGGCTTATGCACTACTGCTGTAAGAATCGAGATTTTTCATATGTCCACTCCATGGCATCCCTAGCCTTCTTTTTTGCATTTCCCTTCTTGCCTTTTATGTAACATTCAATGCATATCACCACTTCCTCCATGAAAACAGAAAGTGTTCGGGTTAGAAATTAAATATAATATTTGGCCTTTAGTCAAATCTGGAAGGCTTCCACAGACATCTCTTGGTTAATTTGGACGACTTGGATGGTCGCCTCGTTAAACCAAGTGCGATACTCCTTTAAGGATTCTGATGGGGCTTGGTGATTACTGAATAGACTGGTAGTTGACATCCTTATGTCCCTGCTTGCTAAAAATTAGCGGGTTGACTTCTTTACCAGGTCTTAGTAGTTAGTTATTGAGAGTCATAGTTGGCTTATATATAACTTTAGTGCGACATCCCTGAAGCTGCTGGAGAGGAGCTTGCATTTCAGAGACTTTGAACTCGTTCAAAAGTTTTCTGAACAGTTGAACCCGTTCGAAATTTTTGAATAGTGGTGTCTTTTCAATTTCTGTTATTAATCTCCTATATAAGGAGTCATTTGGCCTCAGTTTTAACAGACAAAAAAATAATAATGAATATCATACTTTCTCTCTACATTCCTGATTTGTTCTCTATTTCCAGAAGCAGATTGTTCTTCAAGAATTATTCCCACAAAGATTTCGTGAACCCAGACAAATAATAGGGTCGAAATACTTTGTTCGAAAAGTGTACAAACACGATTCCTCGAAGATATCCAGGATTATCATACTCTTTTTCTAAAAAGGTTGAGGTATTTATAGAGGATCCTTGGGTCTAGGTTAGATAGTGGTTATCTTCAGTCCTCTATTGGAAACATGGAGAGTGAAGGAGGTATTCTTCCTTAGATCATGGAGGAGACATTTATCCTCTTTGACATTATCTTCTAGTCCGTTGTGATGGGGCACGTCATCTCCCAAATTTACTAGGCAAGTGGGCAGTGGGAATGAATTCAAGTGGAATAAATCCAATCGACGGGCTGCTACTAAAATCTAGGTGGCCTCATGGACTATTCGGGCGACCTATGGCTTCATAGGGCAACTCACCCCTTGTCAGTGTTTCTTATCTTTCTTCCATCGATTATCACTTTTTAAGGTCCAATAAAATTATATCGATACGAGTTTAAACCTAAACATTTACAAAAACACTAAAACTCAATATTAAATTAGGATTCATGGCCTTTCTCTAAAATATTGGAAGCCTAAAATTCTCTCTCTATTGTAAGAGTTGTTAGAATTTCTCTAAAACACCACTAATAGCCAAATGCTTGGGTATTTTGCTAGAATATAGATTGACCTTTTGAATTTTCTTTCCTAATTTTGTTTTGTTAAAAAGGGAAGGATACACATTTAGTATTGATGTAGACTATGAAAATTTCTTATTGTTATACACAATTTACACAAATGTTGTTAAATAATAATCATTTTTTGGACAATTGTTGTAGACAAAATTGTATGGAAGAAAACACAACTCGAAAATATATTGGACATAAACCTATTGCAAATATATGCTTAAGAAATGTATTCTCAACTCCCTAGAAGTTATGAAGGATGATACTCAACCAGAATCACCAAGGCATCAATTAGTAATAATCCATAATTGAAGACGCTCATGAAAAAGTAGTATTACTAAAAATCACTAAGAAAATCGCTCATGTGTATTATCACAAGTTGAAGATGTTTTAGCAACAAACTTTGTGAAGAATCAAGTCAAAAAATAAATCAAATAAAACTGAAAATATATATTCAACAAGTATTCATGTCTTTTGCTTAAATGGCAAGTTGCAAATTATCAAGTCAAACTAAATAAACAAAGTAGGACCACAATTTTGCCTAATAATGGTAGCTAACTTAATTCACTTGATTTCTTTGCTTAGACTGGTCCTCCATGTGGGGATAATATGAACTTAATTTTAATTTCCAAAATGCATTAATTTGTTGTGAATTGGGGAACAAGCACTAGCTTATTTTATCAAACCATAGGTTCTAAAGCCATTTATAACGGACAATGCTGAATAACGCATGCCTATATACCTCTGATAATAGTTAATTGCTTCTAAGAAAATTTATCATATAATATACAAAATTTACAAACCAGCTTTTAATAATTGTTGGATGGACCTGAAATCTGCATCAGCGTCCATTTTAATTGAGTATAAAAAGTCTCAATTTTTAAATAACATAAAACTGTTTTGATAAGTTGGAATAGTTTCCCTCAATTGAGGTTAAATGGTAAAATACAAATTTTGAGTTCTCTTATTTCGATCGATCTTAAATAAGTGATATTCTAGTTAGAAGGTACTATGTGTTTTGGTTTAAAAACTCTCACGGTTTTGTCTTTTGAAAAAGAGTCTATTTGAATTGAAGTATATGAATGTTATAGATAAATTATTCTTAATCTCGATCTCTAAATAATATGAAATTCTTTTGACCAATTTGAAACAAATAATATTAGGAAAGGTAAAAAATTTATACCCACATGTTTACGGATAAAATTTATCACAGTGCGGTTAATTTAATAAATATTCATAGATAAAATTAATGGATATTGAAATATTAGTTTGTTAAAAGATACATATATATGATACTTGTGTTTGCGAAAATCTATATTCGTAAATAAATTATAAGAATTATTTAAATATTATTAATTTATTATATTTAATTTCATTTTTTAAAAATATAATTTTCTTATATAGATTTTTTTAAAACAGTTTTTTGAAAAAAATCTTTTACATTCCATACAAATAATATTTGCTCATTTTATATTTAAACTTTTTTAATATTTCATACTTCACTTCAACAATTCTTCCGTCTAACCAATTAGTATCGCTCTTTCTCTGTCCAATCAATACATGTCTTTCTATTCGTCAATCGTCCGATCTTTCATCATAACTGACCGTCACAATATTTTTTATTTGTTTTAGTTAAAAATAAATATATATATATATATATATATATATATATATATATATATATATATATATATATATATATATATATATATATATATATATATATATATATATATATATATATATATATATATATATATATATATATATATATATATATATATATTTTATTAGTTTTAGTTAAAAATGAAATATATAAATATTATATTTGCATGTTATTATGTTTTGGTAAAAAATAAGAAAATTAATGTAATGAAATTTTATTGTTAAATTAATACCGAATTGTATAAATGATATGTGATTTTTTTTTTATATTTTTAAAAGAAATTAAAAATATTTTTTAAAAAAACTAATTTTAAAATAGATATTATCCATAAACATCCGTAAACACTTTAAAATTCGTGAATTATCCGCTTGACGGATTAAATATGGGACATATACAAATATTATATTTATTCAACTCTCTTGAATATTTATTTACATCCCTAAATAATATCCTTTTCTCACAACATTAAAAATTAATATAAATATATTTTTAAAATAAAAATAATAAATATATGTATTTTTTTATACTTATAACTGAGTTTGGAGTAGTATTACTTTCATAGAAAAAAATAGAAATTAATTACCCGTGGAGCATAAATTAATTGATTATGCTCCCATCAATATGATTATTACCTTTGATTGAAACAACCTTTAGAAATTCCCAGAAACAATGGTTTTCTTATTTCAAATCTTATATTAATATGCTTAAATAAGGAATATAATTAGTGATTGAGTTATTTTGTAATATGGATATGAGTGAGAATAGATTGGAGGCTTTGTCAAGTCTAAATTTTGATCTAATAAAAAAATTAAACTTAAATCTTATTTGTAATTTATCATAAAATTTAATTTTAAATTTGAATTTAACATATTTCGAATGTATTATTTATCTATGAGTCTACTTATAAAGTAGTATTTGTAAATAAACAATTTAAACGATGTTTAAATAGATTAGAAAATCAAAAGAATAATAGGACTAAATATTATTTTGACATTTATTTGAATTTATTTAGTAGTATAAGTTGCGAGATTATTTATTTAGCAGAACTTATGAAAACAATTTATAATATTGTTAATAAGATTTTTTAACTTATTTTCATAAGTTCTTCAAATTAACTAAAAAATATAATATAATAATAATAAACTTATTCATATTTATTAAAATAGATCGGTCTAATAGGTTTAAAAGGTTTTTTAAGACGTATGGTCTATTTTATTTAACTAAACAAACTTATAAAAAAATGTAGGTCTTTTCTATTTAAAAAAAAAAAGTTTAGGAGATATATTTCGGGACGCACCTAACCCTTAGTTAACGATGAAATATTCTGGAGATATATCTCTGATACATTTTGGAGCATAAGTCGCACCAGACTTTTCTCCTTCCTCGTTTTACACTTCTCTTCAAACTTAACACAACCTTCTTCTCAATACAACCTCCTACACCAAATCAAATTTCATCAAACGAAAGTCAAAGGAACATCAAAGATTATCTCTAATATTGAAAACACATCTAAATCATCAATTTCAAATAAGTTTTTTTATTTTTCGGTAAATATTTGAGTTTTAGTGTAAACGAGTAGGAATCAATGATTAGGATTAGAAATGTGTAAAAATCACATGTAACATAGTTTAGACTTAGTGATAACTTGTTTGTTGGATGAAAATGGCAATCGGAACATTTTTTCTTCAACTTTCATGAGATACATTCGTCATTGACGTGACCTCTGTGTTGTAGAACATTTCGAAGATACATCTCCGAAACTATTCAACGTTTCATATACTTTAGGAAATTCCGGAGATGCATATTCAGAATTGTTCAACGTTATAGTTTTATGGTGTTTTCGAAGATACATCTTCTGAATTGTTCAACGTTATAGTTTTAAGGTGTTTTCGGAGATGCACTTTGGAATTTCCTACAGTATATTTTTTTAAAATTTTCTTCCTTGTGTGTGTTGTTTGTGTGCACTAATTATATGTCTTACTTTATCTTACAGACATAATGACTGACAAAGTTGACAGGCTAAGATATGGTAGGGTTTCTCAACGCGCATCCGTTCTGAAGGCTCCAAGTACCTCTGGTCAGGCAGAAGCGTCGACTTCTGGGGCGTCTTCTACTCCTAGGGATCGTGTTTCACCTCGGCCACTCCACCTTCTTCTTCTTCCCGTAAGAAGCGAGACTCACCATCTGACGCGTCACTTCCCCCATCCTCTCGAAGGCGTCAGGATTCACCAGTGTCACCTCCTACGGATGATGTTGTTGTTCCAGACCCACCTCCCACTATTGATCTAGTGCCACCTCCGGAGGGTGTGGCTGTTGCGGATGCCAAGCCATAGGGTTTTTGAGGAGGTCCATATGATATGTCCTTACTTTCTTTGTATCCAGACCATACTGCTAGACATATATGAGATAGAGAGGTAGCATTAGTTGGACTATTTGTTTTTTATGCATTAATTTTAATTGCTAACATTGATAATTTCTGACAAATTTCAGGAGCGTGATTCCAGAAGTTTCTTAACCATGGGAGAAATATTGATGCATTGTCTCAGTAAGAGGCAGAGTAGTTTTAGTTGGTTCTGACATTATATGGCCTGAAGGACCTATGCATGACAGGTAAAAATCTGGTCAACCACGGGATACTTGATGCATTTGTGGATAGATGGCACTTTGAGACCTCTTTGTTTCATCTACCGCATAGTGAGATGTCTATCACACTGGATGATGTATCGTGCTTGTTGCATCTTCCGATCAGGGGGAGATTCATAGATCATGGGAGGATGACCTAAGATGAGGCAGTCGAGATGATGGTATAGCATCTAGGGACTGATCTAGGGAAGGCGATGGGATGAGATCTTAAGGGCACAACATGCTCATGGTGGTGATGAGTAGGTGGCAGTACACAGGGCTTGTGCTTTAAGGGCATACTTTCTTTTTTTTGGTTAGCACTTGCATTTTTGTGGACATGAGTGCTTCTTATACTGACGTTGCATACCTTTGGTACTTCTTGGATCTCACTCATATCCATGAGTACAACTGGGGCGACTTTCCTGGCCTATATTTATTTGAAGTTGAGAGAGGGATGTCGATGGAAGACAAAGCAGGTCACAGGCAGCGTGACAATACTGATGGTAATATTTCTTGATCCTTGAATGTTTTTTTGTCATTTTCATTTCATATTTGCGAAACCATTGTCGATGATTTGTTTGTTCTAAACTTTTTTTTCAGGCTTGGATCTTCTAGCACTTCCCACGCATCGCTGGCTGAGCAAGTGTGGTAGAGTACATTGATGATATGGCGCAAGCCTGTGCTTTTATCTTGCTCATAGGGAACCGAGCGATCAACCTTTTAGAGTCTATCTTAACTATTTGGTTGCTGAGGACATGCACTTCAACATCTACGTGGATCACTGTCAAACGCGGCCATTTGACAAGATGGTTGGCATGCAGATCGCGTATCAATGCTCTTCATCTGCCCGAGTGCCTCGTGTGGCAGTTCAGGTACACCCAGATTATCCTTAGACACCCTGTTGTTTATACTCCTCCTGCCTTGACTCGTAGACAAGTAGATGAGATATTAGATGATTATGAGATTCATTTGGTACAGGAGGAGGCATGGGCTACCATAGCCCCCGAACGACTGGAGCTACATCGAGGGGTACATCAAATGGTTCTTCAGGGTATTACATTTGTACATGGTGCATACTGCTCCAAGAGATCCGCCGAGACCAGCTCATTAGGAGATACTAGAAGAGGAGCAGACTTAGCTAGATCATAATGATGATGTCTTTCCTAGATGTCATCTTATAGTGGAGATTACGCGAGCAGACATTGACGAGGGTATATTCCCTAATAGGTGTGGTGTTAGGCGAGTCCTGGATGCCATCATGGTGGAGGCACAAGGGGCACTGTTGTACTGAAGACATCACTGGAGGACGAGGGGATTGATGATCGAGGAGGCAGAGCGTGTAGAGGAGGTAGATGAGATGTTGTCAGATACCCACAACAGTGGTCTATTATTATTTTGTTGTAGTAATATACTATCTACTTTATTTTTACATTTTTATTACATTTTGGATCTCGATTGTACGAAATTATATATATATATATATATATATATATATATATATATATATATATATATATATATATATATATATATATATATATATATATATATATATATATATATATATATATATATATATATATATATATTGCTATAATTCATCTAGAATTAGTCTCTTATAATTTTGTATTTCTATTTTTTTTTTAATTTTGGATCGTTTGTTATACTTTATCTGAAAACAAATGCACAACTTCAAATAAAAAAAATATTTGTTCTGATACACTTCAGAGATATATCTCTGGAATATTACCGGAGATGCATCTCCGGTAAAAATTGAAATGTAAATGGCTTCTTAGTGGCATGTTTTGAATGTTTAAAATGGTTTTGGAGATTTATCTTTGGAATATGTCAACTTTCACTTACGATTGGATGCGTCCGGAGATATATCACCTAAAATAGAGGACATTTATGGAATTTCACATGGTGCATTTGAGGTATTAAGGGTGGTATAAGAAATTCTCGAAAATTTTAACTATTGATTATGAGATTAGTTTGGTTATGAGTGTTTTTTAGAAGTGGGTTCAGTATAACATTCAAAATCCTCCCCCCCCCCCCCCCCCCTCTCTTTCTCTCTTAGCCTAGGAGCAGGATCCTCTCTTTTACTTAGGTGAATAGGGGTTTGTAGGATGATCACTTGACCTCTCTTAAACTTTTGGATAATATTCCCACTCTTCCTTCAATTTGGTGTTTTGAGGAGGTCTCCTTGTTTTTTGCTTCTCTAGTCTTAGTTTAGTACAAAGGCTTTTGGTGGTAGTTTGGTAGGTGTAGTTGTGAGTGGTTTGTTCTTCTTTTTGGTCAGTGTGACTGGGCTTGGTTGTGTGGTTTGGTGGCCTTCATTTTTTTAAGCTTTTTTGTTGAATTTCTCATGTATGAACTTTTTTTTAATGTATCTCATTTTCCATTCCAAAATTAAGAAATTGATTAAGGAAAAGCTACCGTATTGTGTTTGTATTTAAAAAAATTAAATTAGAAGTGATTGATCAATTTTTTGTGTGAAGTTTTATGGGTTTTAAAGGAGGTGGTTTTTTCTTTTCACCCTCCAGTCTATGCTTTAGGGATATTCTAAGGATAAGGAATACTAATTATATGAAGGGTTTCTTCCAAATACATGTTGTTAGTTCCATGATTCTATGATTGACTAAATTTTGGTAAAACATGATTCTACACTGATGTTAAATAATATGTTAAAACATCTTCATCAAATGTTATGACAGTACTACTATCATGTGTTTCAAACAAGATATCGAGACAGATGTCATAACATCTTTGTCTGGTACAACAGGTGCTGCTATTTTATATCTCTTGACAGAGGTGTTTTGGTTTGATGAGATCCTCTTGGATATACCTCATCATTTTGCGCAGGTCAAAGAGATCTATTAGGAACAGAGTGCAGATTTAATTGGATTTCATAAAAAGGATCTTTGGGACTTTTTAGCAAACTATAAAATATTTATTCCTATTTTTGTGAAGAAGATTCTATAGAAGATTTACAATGAGAAAATTTGTTATTTGATTTGATTTGGTCAAATATGAGTTGGTCTTAATTATGAGAAGATTTGGAGTTTGATTTGATTTGATCAACTCTAAATTGGTGTTAATTATGAAAAGATTTGAAGAATTATCTTTTGAAAAGATTTGAAGAATTATTTGATTTGATTTTATCAAATCTGAGGAAGCTTTTGCTAAAGTCCAAGCCCATACTAGAACAGTCTATAAATAAGGACTTGCTAGACCTAAAGAAGACAAGCATTCACAATAAGAAGATCTTGAGTGCAAAATAAGGGTTTAGGATTTTGAGAGTCTCTTGTGTGTGACTTTGTAAGTCACCCTTTGTATCTTTTGATGCATCGTGGTAGACATATTTAGGTTGTAAGTTTTTAATTATAAATTGTTCACTCAAAGCTTGTAAGCAAGAGTGTATTGTTCTTGATTGAATCTATTTAGCAAGATCAAGTATTGTCTTGGAAGAGTGTCTTCTAAAGTTTTATTAATTTGTTGTTATCACTGTTGTGATTGAGGGGGAGTGAGAGGTGTCTCATATCTAGGAGTGTCCTAGGTAGAAGTTGCACTAGTAGGGATTAAGTGAAGGGTTGTAAATTGGGAGTTTAGCTCTAAATTGATACTACTGATAGTGGATTTCCTTCCTGGCTTGGTAGCCCCCAGATGTAGGTGATGTTGCACCGAATTGGGTTAACAATTCATTGTGTTATTTATCTTTCTGCATTTAATATTCTGCTCAATTTAAATGGTTAGATAAATTGTTCTGTCAGTCTGCAAATGTTACAACATATGTCATAACACTATTATTTCTTAAAGTATATCAAAATGCCTGTGTTCTGTCCTTGTTCTGTTTTAAGAAGAGATCAATGTCTCCACATATGTCTAGGACATCTGAAATCTGCATACCAGAATTTCAATTGGTATCAGAGCAGGCATCCTGTCTGTTCTGGATGAGATCTTGAGACATACTTTCTGGTGTTTTAAACAAGGAGAAGTTGTAGCTGAATTGCTGATCTTGCTATATGTTTAGGCTGCTGAGTGGTTCTTGAGGAGTTGTTGCTTATGTGTTTACTCATGTTTTTAAGGATTCTGTGCATCTGCTGTTGTGCTCTCTGATATAGGAACTTCTGTGATCTGTTGAATGTTTTTGCCAAAGGAGGAGTTCGAGAGATCAGATCATTCATTCTGATATACTCAAGGGTATTGATGGTTGAGATGAGTGTTCTGGATCAAGAGGAACAACTACTAATGATTGTTCAAGGTTTCTGAGGTGTTTCTACAACAACTACAGGAGGAGTGGCTACTTCTTTTGTATGGTGTCCTATAAGATGTTTTGACATCTTGTTTAGGGCATGTTGAAGATGTCCTTTTGGTGGTTTTGCTGCATATTTTTCTGATGGATGTTATTCAACTTAAAGATAGTGGGAGGTGATTTATTTTCACCAATCATGACTTGCAAGGGTTCTATCAACAGAGGAAGTCATAGGCAGGTTGAGTCAAGGGTGTCAACCTTAAAGATCCTTTAACTTTAGAATACTTTTGGTACTGCTGAAGTTTAAATATCTGTCAGATGGTCTTCTCGACAAGTTGTATGGATTTAAGATCAATTTCTATTTATGGAATGCACAAGTATTTAATTGGTTATCCATAATGTTCAACATTTTCGAAGTTCAGATGGTTCATCAGGTAGATAATGCAAGCTAGTCTTCTGGAAGAAGGATTCCTTATAAGGATTTAAGATTCATTGTTATTTTTGTTCTTCATAAATATTTAATGGATTATCCTTAGTCAATGATCAAGGTGTCTCATCAATTGTTGCTCAAGTATCTGGCCCTTGATTTGTTTGGTCTACTTCAAAGATCTGATGTTTAACCAGATGTTGAGAAATTCCATCAGTAGAGATTATGCAAAGTCTTGTTGATTCAAAGAGTGATTCTATGGAGCAAGTAGGATATGTAACTTGAAGATCAAGTTTACTTGGTGGTTCAGAAGATTTTCTAGAGCTCTAAAAGAAGCTGAGTTAACCAAACAGTGGCAGTTGGTTATTTAAGAAGTGTGCTTGGAGAAAATTACTCTTGTACAGAAGGGTAGTTGTTTGAAGACCAAAGGAGGTTCTGGTATTGTTCATGTCTTAGAGCTTTTGGTAGAAGCCCTAAGTTGATTAAGGATGAGTGCCTTCTTTTGGGAGAAGTTTGAGAGTTTAACTTTCTCTTTGTTATTTGGATTTCTCATTGATCAAGATGGTGGAACTGTGCTCTCTGAAGATCCTCAGATTGGAATACTAATCATATTGTAAGTCTAAGTGGTTATTGTATCAAGAACCATATTGTATGGTGTCTGTGAGATAATTAGGATGTCCTAACTAATGTTAGAACATCATTTTGTTTGCTGACTTGGGGTTCAAATTATGGAAGATGATACTTACAAATTGAATCAGAAGTGTTATAACTTATCATATGGGAGAATGATGAGGTAAATAATGTCTTAGATTATGGGGTGTCTATCTTGTTCTCTGACTCAGACTGAGGCCAGAATACTTGTGGAGAAGTGTTTTCTTCTGCTGCAAGTAACTCTAGAAAGAAGTGGATCAGTTTGATACCTATGAAGCAAGTAAGTTGGGGATTTCTGGAGAATGGATATGATGGGAATGACATCTGGGATAACTAACAAACTAAGAGGCTATGCATGTATCTTTAAGAAATGTGAAGCATTCCATGTTCAATTGGATTTTTTCAAGGAACATGGATATATATGCCTGTAAAATTCAAAGTGGATATGTACAGGGCCTGGATGGGTTTAGGACGAGAGGGATCAATGATGATTTTGGTCTCAATCCAAGAGTTCGTTATAGTTCAAGGATCATAATCCTGGTATCTTCTCACTGTATGAGCATGAAGTTGGTCATGAGATATAATGTAGTGATCTTGGGTGTTTCTTGCTGAAAGGAGCATCTTTTATAAAAGATAGGGGGAGAGCTTCTGTCTGATAGGTGTACTTTTGTGGTACACAGGTTGCTTGTGGTTCAAGCAGTAATTGAATGCATTCAGCAGGTGTGTTGAACAAGGAGTGAGCTCTTGAAGACATGAAGGTGAGTCTTATGTTTTCCATTCACGTTAAGGTGTTCTTCTGGAAAGAAAAAAAGCACTGGTTATCCTTGATATGGGGAGGTATACTTCTATCTAGGATCTGTTGCTGCAATAGTACAATTATTTATCAAAATTGTTTGTGGTTTCAAGCAGTGTATGATTGTATGTCTCTATGAGGATGGAATGTCAGACAAGACATTGTGACATTGTGTTACTGTTCTAGCTCATGGTGAAGTTGACAGTGTTTTTTGGTTCTGTCATTGGGTATCAATGGATAAATCAGATATGTACAAGCTTATTGGGAGTAATATGAAGGTGGGAGCATTATGATCTAGGTTCCACTAAAGGGATTTTTGGTCAACAGGTTTTTGGGCCTCTATCCAAGTGTTTTGTCTTGTATTTGTATGACTGGTGAAGATGAAGATCAAGACACCATCAACTTTGACTCTATGCATATGGAAGGACATTCACCCTGACATCTTGGAGATTTTTCTAGTCCTTCAAAGCTGAATCTGAGTGATCTTGCAGATAGTTATCCTGCGACTACCTCTATTAGGTTTGGTTCTAGTGTGGGTTGTGAAACAAGGGGTATAAAGTTGCATGTGTTTCCAGTGTGTTAATATGAAGATGTTGTAGTGAGTCTTCATGTGTTTGGGTTCTCTCTTTTAGGGGGAGTTCTGATTATGCATGACAGGGGGAGTTGTGTGATTGTCAGATGTGGAAGCTGCATTGTTGTAGCCTGTACAAAGTTTGCTGATTCTCAGACAAGCTTGTGTTCTTGGACCACTGGTGAGGTCGTAATGTCAGACAATATGTCTTGACATTGTTTTGTATGGTGTACCTTTTTACCTTGACAATATGACTATGGGTCTGGCTTTGTGAGGCTGTTGGTTTGAACTAGGAATGTGCTTGTTTCTTGTGAAGGACCTAGGAAACAATATTGGTTAATGTTTGGGAGAATTTATTTTTCTCTGCAGAATATTTGTGTGTCTCAAATTGGGGATTTAAAATCACTAGTTACTTGTGGCATTAGAAAGTATTTAAATGATTATCCTTTTAACTAGCGATATCAAAAGTGTCACTCCTGAAGGTGTAGCTTCAGACAAGGCAAGAACTCAAGATTCAATGACTATGTTCATGAGGTAAAGCCATGTGGAGTTTATTCTGTGGAGGTTGTTTCTCATCATGATGAAGCATGGTGTATGATTGCTTATCATGAAAATGGTCATGGTGAAGAATCGTTTTGTCCCGGCTATTGATGGATCTGTGCAAAAGGGTAGTAGATAGAAAGTAAAAGGATAAGTAGTTTATGTCCATGACTTGGTGCTTGTAGTCTAACTGAGTGAATAAGGAATCATTTCTTAAGGTGCTTAAGAGTAATTACTCTATTTGTAATGTCAGACAGGATGTCTAAACATTATGTCTCTGAGGAAGCTACATGAGAGTTTATTTCTCTCTATAATTTTCTGGTGTTTGTGATAATCTGTTAAGCTGCTGCTATTGTGTCCTTCTGAGACCTTCGTGTGTATCTTAATGAAATGTATGGATTACTATGGAAATAACAAGTCATGTGGTTGGTATATTAAGAACCAAAGTGAGTGGTAAAGGAGTTGATGTCATACATGATGGGCTAAAATTAGGATTGTGATGCTTGATACTCACAATTTGATCCAGAAGTGTTGTATCTAATCATGCTGGAGTATGATGTGGAGGTAGTGGCCAAGACTGCTCTGGACCATGGTGTAAAGTAGTCAGTGTGCTAGTTTATATGCATAATTTAGATCTAAAACTTAGTACTCTAATTTATGTTGGGATCAGAATGCATGTGGGGAGGTGGTTTTTTTCTCCTGGAAGTGATCTGGAAAAGATTGATAACTTGTGAAGCAAGCAAATTGAGATTTTTGTTCTATAATATGTTAGTATGTCAAGCCAAGTGTGCATGACATCTTTCCTATCCAAGGAGTTATGATAACTTGTGTCACAAGGAGCTATGGTATCTGGATCTGTATGAATCATGATTGATTTTATAGTGTTTGAGTGAGTTCAGCAGGAGGGGTTCAAGTCCTTATCCTTGGATTGTTGCTGCAGTGGTACAGTCTTTATATTGATTGGGAATCAAGCAGTTTGTGTATCTCTTGGGAGGTTGTGAGATGTCAAACTGGATATTCGGATACCATGTGAAGTTTGTTAGCTGAGTCTTGCTTTAAAGCATGATGATTCTGATTCAGTTTCTTTTGGGTTTGGCTCTAATTGATGTGTTCTGAGTTTATATGTGTGTACATTTACTCCAATTTTTGTAAATTTTTGGCTAAAAAAGGAGAGTAAAGTGTATTAATGTTATTTGTTGTCCTGATGTTATGTCACATGTATTGACATGCTGATGCAACTATTAAAGGGGAGCATGATAGTTTTTGAGGATGGATGTATTTGATAAAACTACTGTTGTTGCTGATTTATCATGGTTTGGTTGTTTTAGCCAAAATTTTCCAAAGGGGGAGATTGTTAGTTCCATGATTCTATGATTGGCTAAATTTTGATAAAACGTGATTCTACAATGATGTTAAGTAACATGCTATAACATCTTCATCAAATGTTATGACAGTACTACTGTCATGTGTTTCAAACAAGATGTCGAGACAGATGTCATGACATCTTTGTCTGGTACAGCAAGCGCTGCTATTTTATATCTCTTGACAGAGGTGTTTTGGTTTGATGAGATCCTCTTGGATATACCTCATCATTTTGCGCAGGTCAAAGAGATATATTAGGAACAAAATGCAGATTTAATTAGATTTCATAAAAATGATCTTTGAGACTTTTTAGGAAACTATAAAATATTTGTTCCTATTTTTGTGAAGAAGATTTTGCAGAAGATTTACAATGAGAAGATTTGTTATTTGATTTGATTTGGTCAAATATGAGCTGGTCTTAATTATGAGAAGATTTGGAGTTTGATTTGATTTGATTTGATCAACTCTAAATTGGTGTTAATGATGAAAAGATTTAAAGAGTTATCTTTTGAAAAGATTTGAAGAATTATTTGATTTGATTTTATCAAATATGAGGAAGCTTTTTCTAAAGTCCAAGCCCATACTAGAAGATTCTATAAATAAGAACTTGCTAGACCTAAAGAAGACAAGCATTCACAACAAGAAGATCTTGAGTGCAAAATAAGGGTTTAGGATTTTGAGAGTCTCTTGTGTGTGACTTTGTAAGTCACCCTTTGTATCTTTTGATGCATCGTGGTAGACATATTTAGGTTGTAAGTTGTTAATTATAAATTGTTCACTCAAAGCTTATAAGCAAGAGTGTATTGTTCTTGATTGAAGCTGTTAAGCAAGATCAAGTATTGTCTTGGAAGAGTGTCTTCTAAAGTTTTATTAATTTGTTGTTATCACTGCTGTGATTGAGGGGGAGTGAGAGGTGTCTCATATCTAGGAGTGTCCTAGGTAGAAGTTGCACTAGTAGGGATTAAGTGAAGGGTTGTAAATTGGGAGTTTAGCTCTAAATTGATACTACTGATAGTGGATTTCCTTCTTGGCTTGGTAGCCCCCAGATGTAGGTGATGTTGCACCGAACTGGGTTAACAATTCATTGTGTTATTTATCTTTCTGCATTTAATATTCTGCTCAATTTAAATGGTTATATAAATTGTTCTGTCAGTCTGCAGATGTTACAACATATGTCATGACACTGTTATTTCTTAAAGTATATAAAAATGCTCGTGTTCTATCATTGTTCTATTTTAAGCAGAGATCAATGTCTCCACATATGTCTAGGACATCTGAAATCTGCATACCAGAATTTCACATGTAAATACTTGACATTTAGGTTTCTTCCTTTCCATAACTCATACAAGGTTTCTTTGGTTCTGGATCTGATGGTTACTCTATTATGAATGTGGTAACTTGTGTTCATAGCTTCACCCCAGAAGTAATATGGAAGTTTCTTGGTATGTAACATAACTCTAGCTGACTCTTGTAGAGTTTTGTTCTTCCTTTCTACCACCCCATTTTGCTGAGGTGCGGTTGGGGCAGAGAACTAATAACTAATACCTTTAGAAGCATAAAATTCATAGAATTTTTAATTCTAAAACTCAGTACCATGGTCACTTGTGATTTTGACAATTTTAATCCCTTTCTCTTTTTGCAGGAGTTAACACAACTCTTTGAATACCTCAAACGTGTCATATTTTTCTCTAATGAATTTTACCCATGTGTATCTTGAGAAGTCATCCACACATACATACACATACCTTTTACCCTCTAGAATTTCTACTTTCATAGGCCCCATTAAGTCCATATTTGGCATTCAAGAACTTTTATGGTGGCAAGATGTTGAAGCTTCTTGTGGGGCGTCTTAGTTTGCTTACCTATTTAGCATTCTCTACACACTTTACCTTCTCCAATCTTGATTTTAGGCAGTCTCTTTACACCTCCTTCTGAAACAATCTTCTTCATGCTCTTGAGATTGAGGTGACCAATTTTTTGGTGCCAAAGTTTGGTCTCTTCAACTTTTTTCATCAGACAAGTTAAGGGATCTTCCTTTCTCAGAGATGTCCATAGATAAATATTAACCTTGGACCTTGATCCTTTCATAACCACTCCTTGATCTTGATTGGAAATAACACATTATGTTTTGTTAAAGCTAACCTTGATACCTTAATTACATATCTTACTTATACTGATCAAGTTGGCAATCAGACCTTCCACCACCAACACATTATCCAGGCTAGATAGACTAGAATATAGTAGTTTGTATATTCCCTTGATTCTTCCTTTTGTACCATCACCAAAGTTGACATAGCTGTTAGAATTAGGTTGTAACTCTTTAAAATACCACCTTACCCCTTTCATGTTTTTGGAACATTCACTATCAAAATACCAGTCCTATTTAGAGGATACTCTAAAAGAAGTATGAACTATAAGACTTGTAACTTCCACTTTGGGTTTCCACACCTTATTCACTTGAATGTTATCTTCTTTCCTTTTAAACTTTGTTTGCCTATGGTGTTGTGGAAAACCATATTTCCCCCAATGATGGCGTCTTCTTTTACGTTTTGTATAGCCCTTCTGATGGCGGTGCGCATGTCGAGCTCAATGCAAGAACATGTGATCTTTCTTGTTCACATGACTGTAGTCAAATCCTGTGGCTACAGAGTTTCTTGGCTTCTTCTCTTTCACATGTATATCTTTTAGCAATTCACCAACAGTTATTAACTTCTCCTCATCTTCCATAATCTATCTGAAATGTCTCGACCTTTATTCAATATCCTTACAGACTTTTCTAACTCCTCCAGCTTGGATGTTAGAACATAAATATCTTCACCCTAACTAGCGGTTGTAGTAGTAAGTTTTTATTTTTCTTTATGAAGCTCACGTATAGTTTTCTTCAGGATCTCGATCTCTCTACATGCTTCTCCCCACTTAATGATCACACGTCTATAAGACTCAGCTACCACTTTGCTAGTTAAGCCAACATCATTCGACTCACTTTCAGTAATATACTTACTAGAGTAAGCCTTGGTGATTCCAGATGTTTCTTCCTTCATTCTCAAATTTTTAATCCTTGTTGATAGGGTTTTGGCATATGAGTTTATGATGAGCCTTCATGAGAAGTATTGAGAATCTCCCATGCTTTCTTAGCTTTTGAACATGTATTGGTTAACCTTAGAAATTTTTTATCAACCCCTTTGAGATTAGCATTCTGAGCCTTGGAGTTTTCAAGGGTTTCATCATCTTTAACTATGGTCCAATTGGCCTCTAGTTTTAGGCTTGTTGTGTCATCTTCAGAAGTAACAACTGGATGTTCCCATTCTTTTATCACAGCTTTCCAAGTTTTATTTCCCATGGATTTTATAAATTCAACCATCATCACCTTCAAATAGTCGTAGTATGTTCCATCCAAAACTGGAGATTTGTTTACTGATCCTCCATCTTTCATTGTCTCCTTTTTAGCTGAACTTATCTTCCCTTGAGCTCACCCAACAAGCTAGGGTGTTTACTCTAATGTTAATTGAAATTATGTTCCTCAGGGAACATATATTGAACTCTATGTTTTGACAACATATTCGACAAGATACACCATAACCACTACACTAACAAGTAATAGATGATATAGCAGAAAAGTAATAAAGAACACAATCAATTATTTACCCAATTTAGTGGAACTACACCTACATCTTTGGGGCTAATCCCACAATCCAAGAAAGGAAGTTCAACGTTAGTGTCTTAGACAATTAGAATTACAAACAATAACAAACCCTATGTTGTTCAGTGTCTCTTCCTAACACTGTCCAATGAGTTTTTATTTAGAGCCTCCCCCTAAATATGAGAACCTACTCACTTTCTTCTCTAGCACAAAACCATTGATAGAGGAAACAACCATTATACCCTAGTGATCAACTTCAATCTTAACAAGATGAAAGAATATTGAAAATTACAACTCAACTAGATAATCCTTCTATGCCAAGAGAGTGGAACATAGAGGTGTGCATAACAATGTTGGTTGCAACTTAACTAGACGAACATTTTATGCCATGTTACTAAAAACATAAAGGTGTACATAAACAATTCTACACTAATCCTGTAAGGGAATTATCATGGAATGCACATCAAAAAACCTAACACTCTAATATCTTCAATGGGAGTGCTTTCTTATATAACAAAATAACTCTGAGCTTTTCTACTTGGATAATGTCTATGATTTTGTTCAGAATTAATGCATTATTTGTTGGATATTTGATTTGCTCATTGAATATCTTCAACAATATATGATTTATTTTAATTTAAATTCAAATATAAATATTCATTTAAATCCAAATTAATTTTCATCCAGCTGTCAAACAAATCACCTAATCATATTATTAAATCAATAACAATAAAATCTTTAACAAATCTTATGTAGATCATACTAAAAAATGTACCCTTTTGGCGCCTGTTGAGTAAGGCCCAAATGTCATACCAACATTCTGGAGCATCTCGCCCAACATATGTCCTTTATGTAGTTTCATATTGCTTTATCAAGCTAGACCAATCTTGAATACTTAGGCACTTCTCCAAGTTGTTGTTTTGCTAAAAAGCATCCAACCAAGAGACAATCCAATAATAACACTAAATAATGACTTGTTCGCTTGGGCACCATTGGATATTCCTGGATAGATACCGAATTTGTGTATCATTGCCTTGCCATAAACCCTTCTTGAAGGTTAAGAAACACAAGAATGTGGGGTTTGAATTGAGTTTCATATTATATCCCCTTTTACGGAATTAGAAAGATAAATCTAACAATGACAATAAAAATAAATGACACAATTACTTTTATCCTGGTTCATTGTTAATAAAGCTACTCCAGTCCACCCACCAATGTGATTTTTCCTTATCACAAAGACTTAATCCAATAATCAACAACCATTACAACCACAATGGATGCCTTTCGTTTCCTTCTTGATAATCCTGGCTTTCACTAGCCTCTTAAGGAATCAACCTCTAAGTCGTTATAAACGACCTGGCCCTCTCAATCATTATGGTCTTCATTCAACCGCTAAAGGAACATCATTCACTAAGTTGTTAGAAACACGCTTAGTCATCTCAAGCATTCTGATCTTCACTCGACCGCTTAAGGAACAACATTTTGTATAAGGATTTTCTTGTGCACTAATATGCTTCTTAAAAACTGATTACACAGATGAAGTACATGAACACCTAAGTGTTTCTAAGTAAGATATGAGTAATAACTCCTTGCTTTCTATTACAGAAAACCATCTAAATAATGAATCTCTAAGAGATTATGATACATTAGTTATGTATTGCTTAAAAGCTTTCTTGATTAGCACTACGACTTCTTTTCATGAGCTTTAAGCTTCTTTTTGATGAAATCCTTTCTTGATCATATAATGCATCTTCCAGTTTAACCATAAAGATCAACTAAGTTACTATGCTTCACTTATTGATGTTTCACTTGACTAGTTATACATGGTTTAGCATGTTGCATCGTATATGCACTTCAGTAGTTTGTTTAAGCTTTTTCTTCGTTGAGAATTCTTCATTTAGGCTTTAGCTTGTAGCATTTTTTTCAGTACTTTAGCTTTGCATAGCGTACTATCATCAGCAATTCACTATTGGCAATTAGCAATCTATTCAGCCAATTCAGCTCACTTCTTCAAGCTTTTTGATCTTCAATTTATAGAGCTTGAGAGTATAGATCCATTGAAGGGAATTCTTGGAAACATATTGCAACATAAATATCCCAACGTTCACATGAAGGAATAGTCAACATCACTGTAGAAAAAGTTGCTCTTTTGCCATCTTTTCAAGGTAGAGGTCACAGAGTTTTAGTACTATTATATTCAGCTTAAAACCATTATTATCTTCAGTCTTCTAGCATCTTCATAGGCTTCATATATTAACTTGATGAAGCGTGTTGTAGAAGAGTCATTCATTGTGTAATCTTCAGAACCACAGTCTTCAGAATCTCAGATATTCGTTCAGCAGAACCTAGTCATAAGAATCTTCAGCACTTGTTTTCTTAGAAGCATTATCTTCAGAGTCTTCAGAACTTTTTATATCACAACTTCATCTTCAGAGTCTTCAGATTTCATTATGCACACTCTTGTCTTTAGAGTCTTCAGCATTTCGTTCAATCAAAACCTTGTCTTCAGAAACTCTTTAGAACTTGGTCTTTATAAATGATGTCTTCAAAATCTTCAGAACCATGTCTTCAGAATCTTCAAATTTGTAATAATAGAAAACGCATGTATGGTGGTTATGGAGTTTTAGAGAAAATGGAGAAGAATGGGGGTTGAAGATGAAAAGTGATAGAAAGATGATGAGAAAATCTGATGTAAAGAGGTTTAAATGAGTGTAATTGGGTGATTAAGAGGTGGGGTTCGTGTGGGGTCTACCACACTTTAATGGGGCACTTTTTATGGAACGGGATAGAGGGTGGAAAATGGGACACTTTTTGTGAAGGTGGACTAGTGTTTGGGTGAACGGAAAGTTGAAAGATGGAAGCTTTTATGTATGGTGGTTATGGAGTTTTAGAGAAAATGGAGAAGAATGAGGGTTGAAGATGAAAAGTGATAGAAAGATGATGAGAAGATCTGATGTAAAGAGGTTTAAATGAGTGTAATTGGATGATTAAGAGGTGGGGTTCGTGTGGGGTTTACCACACTTCAAAAAAATTCAAAATTTTGGGTCAGCTTAGCCTTACATGGGCCGTGTCAACTGACACGGGTGACCATGTCAGGATTCTGTCTTTCATAATCCTGCGCAAAAAATTCGCTTGTTCCCAGTAGGTCTAACACGAGCCGTGTCAGCCTACTTGAAGTCATCACCAATTTCAGTTTTTTCACCAATGTGCCCATCCTGACACGGGTCGTGTCAGCCTACTTGAAGCCATCACCAATTTCAGTTTTTTCACTAAACTGCCCATCCTGACACGGGCGAATGTGTCAGCCCCCTGATTTTCCACAACTTCGCCACTTTTTTTTAACCATTTTCCATTTTTTTCTCAGGTGTGCTTGATTTTTCATATGTATGCTCAAGAATCTTGTTCCTTGGGGCGTCTTCGCTCTTTTGTGAGGGCCCTCCACAAACCTAACAATCCTAATAAAAACAAAAGAAAACAAATGGTTAGACATAAACGTGTGGGTTTCCTCCCACGAAGTGCTTCGTTTAACATCGCATGACTCAACGGTCGTTCATCTTATCCTGTAAGACGAACATCTTCTATCTGACCACCATCTTGGCCTTGGTAATAAGGCTTAAGCCTTTATCCGTTAACCTTGAAGGTGTTTCTGTTTGCTTGATTTTTGAGCTCTATAGCTTCGTGCGGAAACACCTTATTCACAATAAATGGTCCTGACCATCTAGGCCTCAACTTTCCGGGAAACTCTTTCAACCTGGAATTGGACAAGAGGACCAATTGTCCTTCCCAAAATTTCTTTCTTTGGATCCTACAATCATGCCATTTTTTTGTTTGATCTTTATAAACTTCGGCATTCTCATACGCTTGATTCTGAAATTCTTCAAGCTCATGAAGCTTAAGGATTCAGGAATCTCTGGCTTTTGTAAGATCTAAATTAAGGAGTTTTGAGGCCCACAAAGCTTTGTGTTCCAGCTCTAAAGGCAAGTGAAAAGCTTTTCCATAAACAAGTTGGTAGGGAGACATACTTATGGGTGTCTTGAATGTAGTTCTATATGCCCATAGTGCATCGTCCAACTTGGTTGCCCAATCCTTTCGAGATGCACTAACCGTCTTCTCTAAGACTTTCTTGAGCTGTCGATTGGAAACTTCAACTTGGCCACTCGTTTGGGGATGGTATGGGGTGGAAATTTTGTGCTTCACATTGTATTTCTTCAGTAACCTTTTCATAAGGTGATTCAAGAAATGAGTTCCCTCATCACTAATGAGCACTCTCGGAACTCCAAACCTAGCAAAAATGTTTTCCTTTAGAAATTTAACCACCACCTTCGCATCATTAGTTGGTAAGGCCACTGCTTCTACCTATTTCGATACATAGTCCACTGCTACTAGAATGTAGTTCTTTCTAAATGAGGATGGAAATGGACCCATAAAGTCTATCCCCCAAACATCAAACAGTTCAACCTCTAGCATGGCATTCTGAGGCATCTGATTCCTTTTTGAAATATTACCTATTCTCTGACATCTATCACACTCCTTGACTGTGTCCTAGGAATCCTTGAATAATGTGGGCCAATATAATCCTGATTGGAGGACTTTTGTTACTGTCCTGTCAACAGTAAAGTGTCCTCCATAGTATGAATCATGGCAAGCTTTCAGAACGTCCCTCTGTTCATCCTCTAGAACACACCTTCTCACCAATCTGTTTATTCCTCGTTTGTACAAGAATGGGTCATCCCGCAAATAAAACCTGCAATCATGTTAAAACTTTTTCTTTCTGTTAGAATCAAAATCTTCCGGGATTATCCCACCTACCAAATAGTTCGCGTAATCTGCGAACCAAGGGACACCAATAACAACGAGGATGCATTCATCAGCAAACTCATCCTTTATTGGTCTTTTGTCCTCTGTTTCTTCAATGGGAGACGTGCGAGATAAGTGATCAGCAAAGGTATTTTCACACCCTCGTTTATCCCGAATCTCCATGTCAAACTCCTATAGCAGCAAAATCCATCTCAGAAGTCTCGACTTAGAATCCTGTTTAGAAAATAAATACTTCAAAGCAGCATGGTCAGTATAAACAACTACTTTGGATCCTAACAGATATTGTCAGAACTTATCAAAAGCATAAACAACTACTAACAACTCCTTTTCGGCAGTTGCGTAATTCATCTGAGCAGGGTTTAACACATGGCTAACATAGTAAATAACATGTAAAAGTTGTTCTCTTCACTGTCCTAAAACTACCCCAACTGCAATATCACTAGCATCGCACATGATCTCAAAACGAAGAGACCAATCGGGGGCAATCACAATTGGTGCCGACACTAATCTTTGTTTCAATGTCTCAGACGCATCGGCACACTCTTTACAAAAAACAAAAGCCTTGTCTTTAACTAAAAGAGTGGTTAAAGGTTTGGCTATCTTAGAGAGGCCTCTTATAAACCTGCGACAAAACCACGCATGGTCTAAGAAACTCCTTATACATTTTTCATTAGTTGGAGGAGGAAGCTTGGATATCACTTCGACTTTGGCTTGGTCCACTTCGATTCTCTTGTGGGAAATCTTGTGACCCAAGACTATTCCTTCTCGCACCATGAAGTGGCACTTTTCCCAGTTGTGAATTAAATTGGTCTTCTGGCATCTTTCTAAAACAAGAGAAAGGTTAGTCAAGCAATTATCAAAAGAAGATCCAAAAACAGAAAAATCATCCACGAACATTTCCATATGCTTTTCTAACATGTCCGCAAAAATGGACGGCATGCATCTCTGAAATGTGGTTGGTGCATTACACAACCTGAATGGCATTCTTCTGTAAGTAAAAATTCCATAAGGGCATGTGAGTGTTGTCTTCTCTTGATCTTCAGGAGCAACTGCAATCTGATTATACCCAGAATATTCGTCAAGAAAATAGTAGTAGTCGTGACCAGCTAATCTTTCCAACATTTGGTCAATGAATGACAAAGGAAAATGTTATTTTCTTGTTGCAAGATTCAGCCATCTGTAGTCAATACATACACGCTAACCAGTAACTGTTCTTGTAAGAATCAGCTCATTCTTCTCATTTCTGACCAGTGTGGTTCTCCCTTTCTTGGGTATCACATGTACTGGACTAACTCGTGAGCTATCAGATATAGGATATATAAAGCCTGCATCTAACAACTTCACCACTTCTTTTCGAACCACCTCTTTCATAACAGGGTTAAGTCTCCTTTGTGGTTGCACAACCGATTTATGATCATCTTCCATGAGAATCATGTGCATGCAAACCGTAGGATTAATTCCTTTCAAATCCTCAATTGCCCATCTAATAGCATTTTTGTATTTTTTTTAGCACATGGATAAGTTTGCCCTCTTGGACACTCTTGAGTTTTGAATTTATAATGATTGGGCATTTTCCTTCAGTTTTGAGGAAGACATATTTAAGGTTCTCTGGTAGTTGTTTTAACTTTGTTCCCTTTTTTTATCTCTTTACTCTCTTCAAACGACTGAGGTTGCCTAAGATCTTTCCACCGGTGTGGTCGAGATCCTTTCCACTGAGATTATGCTTTCAATATGGCTAGCACTTTTGCCTCTTTGCTGTCAACTTCGTGGTCTTCTTCAAAAATAGACAAAGTAAACACTCTTTCCAACAGTAACTGTGGTGTATTTAGAGGACTCTCATAAGCAATCACTTGATTTATCACCTCTATTGTATGACTAGTGCCCACATCATCCTTGTACTTCATAGTGCTTTGAACATCAATTTTTAATTCCTCATCATAGACTTTCAGAGTCATGGTACCATCCTCTATGTCTATTAATAATCTTTCAGTCTCTAGAAATGGTCTTCCAAGAATGAGAGGTATCTCTTCGCCTTTCAGCATCTCTAAAATTACAAAATCTACAGGGAACACAAACTTATCAATCTTCACTAGAACATCTTCCACTACCCAATATGGTCTCTTTACTGAATGATCAGTGAACTGAAGTGTCATCCTAGTATCTTGCACCGTACCTATACCCAATTTTTTGTAGATGGACAAAGGTATGAGACTCACACTTTCTCCCAAATCAATAAGCGCATTTTTAAAATACCTATTGCCAATAGTGCATGGAATAGTGACTGAACCTCGATCCTTTTTCTTCACCGAAATCTTCATGCTCTGCAAAATAGAACTATAAGTTTCGGTTAGAATAATCGGGTCAATATCAATGATCTGCTTCTTTGATATGATGTCCTTCATGAACTTGGCATAAGTGGGCATTTTTTCGAGTGCCTCCAAGAATGGGATATTAAGTTCTAGCTTCTTTAACATCTCTAAGAATTTTTCAAAGTTCTTCTCATGCTTCCGTTTTTTCTTGTTTCTTGTTGGGAATGACAGCTTTATGACTTGTTTTGGCTCACCGGCTTTCTCTTTCACTACTGTTGCACCCCAAAATTTGCTCAACCTTTTCTTGCTTGATTTATGTTTCATTGCATTTCATTTGCATAGTTACATCATGTACATAGTTCAATCATTGGCATATCATAGCATAGCATGCCTCCAACAAGGGATCAAGGGTTTCTATCAAGAGAAGAGCCTAGCAAGAGGTGTTATCCAAGATTGAGAAGTCATTCCAGTCATCAAGAAGAGATTTGAAGTCTTGAGAAGCTTGAGTGCCTATATGTGGGTTTTGCTCCTATCTTGAGGAATATTGAGAATCATCAGTGGGATGAGAAGAAAGGATTATGAATTTGAGGTGTGTATGGATCTCATGGAATGCCTAGAGGGCCCTATTGAAGCTGAGACAAGTCATTGATTCAAGTACAAGAGCCACAGTTGAGGTGCAGTCAACTAGGGTTTCATCTGGGTCAACCCTAATTCAATTGTGCAAATTGGAGAGCATCAAAGCCTACCTTGAGGTCATGGGATTCATGGTTTGGTATGTTGCTACATGTGTGGTGTTGTGCCAATATTAAGCAAAGAAGGATCAAGAATGTGGGAAGTTGCTAAATTAGGGTTTCAGTGTAAAATCCCTTGTTTAGTGCCTAACTTCAAAGACACATAAGTCAAAATACAAGTTTCAAATGGATCCTTGGCCAACATGAAACTTGTATAGAATCTCAATACCTTTAATTTGAGTACTAGAAGTCCTCAAGGGGATTTATAGAACTCAAGTTATGGTTCTTACAAGTTACAGGTCATCAGAGGACACTGAAATTTATCTGTGAAAGTCACTTGACTTCCAAGCAATGTTTTCCCTTCAAGGAGGTTTCAAATGGATTCTTGGCCAACATAAGAGTTGTATATCTTGATCTTAGATTTACATATAGTACTATAAGTCCTCAAGAGGATTTGTAGAACTCAAGTTATGGTCTTTGCAATCCAGGGGTATTTTGGGTATTGGTGATTATAGGTCATTCTCAAGCATGGGTCAAAATCTCCAACTTAGAGGCCTCAAATGGAAAATTTTTCAACTAGAAAGTTGCTCAAAATAGGGTTTTAACCTTGACCATGCATCAAGGAGGCTTTGAATTGGCTCATAGGAGAAGTTGGTTTGAGATGGCTTTGAAATGAAAAAATTAAAGTGATTAAAAGGCCAAAATTGTGGAATTCTTGATTTATGGCCAAACCAAGCAAGGTTATATACCAAATTGATCAGAAAAAGTATTTTGAAGAGGATTGCAATATTACTTTTTGGATTTGAGGCCAATTTCACATGGTTCCCTTTTGTTACTTAATATGGAAGCAACATTTGAATTACATACCTTTGGATCAAAAACAAGGAAGATATCATTCCATTTCAATTCAAAATGTCAGGAGGAGAGAAATTCAAGTGATTGTGAGAGCTAGAACAGAGCAAGGCATGATTTCCACATATGATATTTTCAAGGAATTTGAGAAATTGAATTTCTCATCCAGGTTGTTACAGAAGATTCTAGAGGGTTCTATCAGCTTCTATATAAGCATTACAACTGATTCAGATGGTTTTTTTTGGCAAGGATTGGGCAAGGAATCAGAGAGAGCACTTGAATTTTCTCAACTGCATCTCAGAATCGGGTTTTGGTATTGAAGAGGATTCAGTGCAAATTGACCATTGTAAAAGCTTGGGGAAGTGTTCTTGAGTGATTCTGCAAAAGATTGGAGGTTGAATCGAGCATTTGCACCTTCTGTTCATCCAGTTTTTTCAGGTTTGCAACTTTCATTTTTTAGCATAGATTAGGGGAAATTGGTTAGCATTTGATATGTGGTTAGGTTAGTGATGATGCTTAGATGGATTTCAGTCCAAGAATTGAGCAATTCGTGACATTTTGAGTGTGATGCCATTTTCTGTTGAAGCTCATATCGCATGATTCTTGAGGTTTCAAGCATGTTTGAATAGATAGAATTGAAGCCTGATGCGTGTAGATGAGTTTAGGAGCTTTAATTTTAAGTTTGGTGGTGATCAAGAATTGGATGAATCTCTGCAACTTGGATCGGGTTTGGCTTTAGGGTTAGAATCAATGGAAATGGAGGTCATATTCATGATCAGGATGAAATTTCAAGTGGGATAGGGTATTTAGTTGGCTTGATTGATGAGGTTTTGGGATGCCTTCGCCGGAGAAGACGGTGGCGCAAAGCTCAGGCCACCATCTGAGTTTCTCCCTCCATTTTCAATTGTTTTGGGGACGATGAATCTCCCACCATTGAGTCATGCTTTGACCTTAACTAATTCCACAAATCAATGGCCACGATTTCATTTGAAAGTCTGAAGAGAGATTAACATCAAAACTCACTGTTTCATTTAATTGGCATTGGGTGGGCTGAATGAGTTCTTGCTATACACACCCCAGGCTGAAGCCCAATAAGAAAATACACTGAAATGGATTGCTATTTGTCACGCCTGTTTCTCAATTTCCCTCTTATTTTCTGATTTCTTTTCATTTTGGTTTGGGCTTAGTCATGCGCGCTATTGACACCCCCTCTTGGGCCCAGGTTTGAATTTTAACTGAAATAAATTGCTATCTGACACGCCACTTTAATAATTTTAATTGTTTTTCTTTTAATTTCATATTTTCATATAGTTTAGGAAATAATTCACCATAAACAGGAAAATTAACATTTTTAATCTAGGTTTTTTTCCCCCTGACTCCTTAAAGGGTCTAGAATTTAATAGGATTAAAATTTCATTAATTCATGCATTTTATATTTTATTTGCATTTTTTGCATTTTAATTTCGTTTATTTTCAATATGGTTGGTATGTTTTCTTATTGATTTTGGTATGAGTGATTGGTGATGATTTTTGAGGTGATTCCTTTTGGGCTAGTTAGCTTAGATGTGCGTGTACCCATAGTAATTTTATCATATTTTTGTGAGAGAATTTTAGGCTAGTTTGAGCATTGAACATTAGGTGTTGTAGAATTAGGGTTTTAGGATAGTAACCTTAGGTTTAGGGCATAGTTTTAGGTCCAAATGAATGGTTAATCCCCTGGTTTTGTATGGAGATATTCATAAGAGGTTTAGGAACCCTTAGAATTTTTTATAGGATTTTAAAATCATGTTTGGTATTTTAAGTAGAATTAGTTTTAGGACTAACTTCTAGGTGTTTCTGATGAACTAACTTGGCTAGTTTGACTCAGTAGTTCCCCTTAGATTAGGGTGGTGTTGCTTTTGAGCTTGGATGATCATGAAGAACAATTGAAGACACTTTGGAGAGCTTGAAGGAGCTTGGAGTTGAAGATTTCTCATCTGGTGGAGTGCTTGTCAGGAGCTTAGGAAAACAAGGGTTTTAGGAAGAGCATCAGAGTAGTTTTGCTTGTTTCTTCAAACATGGAGTATATTGTTCATCTCCATTCAATCCAATGACATAAAGTCCTCTTAAAGAAGTCACATACCTCCCTTGGAGGGATGAATGGCATGCTTTAAGAGTAGAACTTTGAGGATGTCAGTCTCTCATAATGTTAAGTTCCTAGTGACTTCCCTTGGTTGTCATTGAGCTTCTTAACCTTTCAACCTGATCTTGTTGAATGATTCTCCCTTGGAGGTGCTTGTTGAAGCTTGTTGAGAATGAGGCTATCTGTTTGTTGAAGCTGGTTGCTTGTTGAAGCTAGGGTTTTACTGCTTGATTGAAGATGAAGTCAGGAGCTTGTTGAAGCTGTTTACTGGTAGGGGTTTGTGCTTGTTGAAGCTGTGTGCTTGTTGAAGCTAGGAGTGGTTGCTTGTTGAAGCTAGGGGTTTGTGCTTGTTGAAGTTGTGTGCTTGTTGAAGCTAGGAGTGGTTGCTTGTTGAAGCTAGGAGTGGTTGCTTGTTGAAGCTAGGGTTTTGCTGCTTGTTGAAGTTGTCTGCTTGTTGAAGCTGTCTACTGGGTGAAGTTGGAAGCTTGTTGAAGATTAAAGGTTCAATGGAGCTTAAAGATAGGAGCTATTCATGAAGATGAAGGTTGTTGCTGTCAACTTTCTACTGTTTAACCAACTGTTGCTGTCAGAGCTGCTGCTTGTGCTGTCAACTGTGGGAGTTTGATGTTGCTGCTTGGGCTGCCTCCTCTGTTTTGCTTTGGTTTTTCTGTATTGTTTGTTGGCTTGTGTAGCTTGCCCCATAGGTTTGAAGTGAATGTTGATTCACTTTGCCTGTTGTTTTCCCAGGTTTGAGGTTGAGTGGGATTCCCTTGCCTCGCTTGTATTGGTGTATTGCATGCATTTTACTGTACTTGCTTGCTTTCTTTTCTGTTTATCCCCTAGGATCTCTGATTTCCTCTGTGTAGGAGGAAATTATGACAGACATTAGGATTCTTATCCATGCATGACAACATTAGGTTAGTTTTTTATTCCCTTTTCAACCCTAGGCTTTTTAGAGCTTCTTTCTCTTCTCATCTTAAAACAATTCAAAAACACAGTAATAAGGATAACGCGTGTTGTACGTTACGAGCCTTAAGCTATTTGAGAAAAGGTTGCTGGAGGGTCACTCTTCAGTAATCTGGCTACTTAGTATAGTACCCTTAGGGTGACATGCGACGTAGTCACTCTCAGATCACAAGTCTTTAGTGCAGTACAAGTTACAAACAGACTAAAAAACAGTTCTTTCGTAAAAAACTGAAAACAAATTTCAAATGTCATTTTTGTCCGCTTGGACTCTTAATCAGGAAAACCCTTTCTTAAGGTAATAAAAAACCAGTCAGACAAGCTTGTGTCTTCCGTAGCCCGAACTACGTTTGCTCTGATCTTTCATGCTGTATGAAAGTACGTAGGCATAGGATGTTGTATCCTAGCGAGCAACCTTTCCCTCATTTCCCGTAGGTAGGCGAACTACATCCACTCTGATTTCTCGTTCCAGACGGGAATACGTAGGCATAAAGTGCGATACTTTGCCGAGTCATTTTCTTTTCTTTTTAACCCAGACCTGTAGAGTAGATAGAATAACAATCCGTACTAGAAAACAAGCGTGGATCCCGTCGAGTACGGCGGACGTGAGGGGTGCTAATACCTTCCCCTTGCGTAATCGACTCCTGAATCCAGGACTTGGTTGCGATGGCCATTCCTTTTCCCTCTTTTCGTTAGGTTTTCTCTGAGCGTTTCCTTTCCCTCCTTTGGGATAAATAACGCACGGTGGCGACTCTTCTGTCATAGTCGGCGCCGATTTTCGCAGTAGCGACAGCTGTCGACTCTGCTGGGGACTCCAACAGTTCCCTACGCGAGTCAGTCCTAGCGCTTGTCTTCCCGTCGTGGGTTTTGTATGGATTTACTTTTCTGTATTTACTTTCAGCATTATATTATTATTGTTATGCTGGGTAGGGGGTTCAAATTGAGAGATAAGCCGGACCTGGGCTTGAGTGCACCTAGAATTAGTTGTGGAAATTAGTGGGCGCGTGCATGCTTTGCATGTACCAGTGTCCCGCAAAATCCACGCTCAGACGAGGTTCTTCTAGTTGACTTCTTTTTCAACCCTTTGGGTTGAGGGGGTTGTTGGTTAGTTGGATTGTCGACTCTGGGACCGATCAATTGGAAGTTGGCTAAGTGAGGCCTGTTCAGGACATGATGATGCCACACCTTCTGGGTATCGTATCATCAGTCTTGAAAGTCTGTGACACCGACGACCGCATAGGATGCCGTACCTTGTGTCAGTTGATAGGACACCTACCTGTGAGAGGGATTGGGACATGCAGGAAACTTGACCTCCAGACTACCCGGTTTTCTTAATATTGGATCAGTATGTGTGGTTACTTGGGGTTCTTCATCAGGACAGGGTTATAGGTCTGTTGAGACCAGGTTGGAGCTTTGTTATAGGTCTGTTGAGATCAAAGTGGAGCATTATTATGGGTCTGTTGAGACCAGGGTTGAGCAGTATTGTGGGTCTGTTGAGACAGATATTGTGGATGGGTCTCTTCAGCAATATATCACTTGATCCCTGTTGCATGTTTGCATATTGCATTGTTGCATACTCATTTTGCATATCATTAACGTGTGTCTGTGCTGCATGTGCATTTCATACCCTCTGATTCTAGTTGCCCGGATTTCTGTCTGCTGCTATTATGGATACTTTGAAGAAGACTGTGGCATACAAGTTGCCTACTCCAGATGTTTCTCCTTTGCTTGGTTTGATGTCTTTGGCTGATGATGATGTGAAGAGAAGCTTCAGGAAGAGTTATGGGAAACTGCTTAGGTTGGTCTGCCAACCAACTACGTGTGAGCTGAACGGATTGTACGCGCTGATGCAGTTCTATGATCCCCCGCTGAGGTGCTTTACTTTCCCTGACTTCATTCTGGCTCCGACCATGGAGGAATATGCTGAGATCTTGGAGTTGACTATTCAGAACAAGGTGCCTTTTGTTCACATGGATGTTGAGCCCGAGCTGGAGGATTTGGCTGTTGCTTTGCATTTAGATTCCTCAGAGTTGCTGTTAACCTCGTGGAATGGAGTTTCTGGTTTTTCTCTCAAGTTCTTGGTTGGGAAAGCACAAGAGTATGCCAAGAGTGGTTGTTGGATTGTGTTTAATGTTATCCTTTCTTTGTGTATCTATGGCATTGTATTGTTCCCTAATATGCCTGACTTTGTTGATTTGGATGCGTTCCATATATTTGCTTCAGGCAATCCGGTGCCTACACTGATTGGAGACTTCTATCACTCTCTGCATTATAAGAACGAGAACAGGAGGGGCAAGAATGTCTCTTGTTGCGTGCCTTTGTTGTATATGTGGTTTGATAGTCACCTGCCCAAGAAGGGTATCTTTGCTGAGTCTGCAGCTACGGTGGAATGGTCTGAGCATCTAATGGGGCTTTCTTCAGAAGATGTTGTCTGGTTTGATAGGGATTTACTAGGGTCTGAGATTATCTATAGTTGCACAGGATATCCTAATGTTCCTCTGATTGGGAGGAAAGGGTGCATTAACTACAATCCGTCATTGTTGATTAGGCAATTTGGTTATGCTTTGAAAAGCCCGCCAAAAGAGGAGGAAGTACAAAAATCTTTGTACTTCACAGGTGATTTGAAGGGAGAATTGTTGTCCAAGCTTCAGCGTGCTTGGAATAATATCAATAAGAAGGGTAAGCCGTTGTTGGGTAAGAATGATTGCCAAACCTATGCTCTGTATCAAGTCTGGATCCAAGATAGGGCAAAGCAGGCGCTGATGTCGTTTCCTGCAGTATTACCTCCTGCTCCCCTCGTGGTTGAGGAGACAACTACTGTGCCTATTGAGAGATATGAGCAGGTAGTGAAGGAGAAAGAAGAGCTGATGAAAGCCAACGAGAAGTTGGAAGAAGAGCTAGTTCAACTCAGAAGCGAAAGGAATGAAGTCGTATATTCCTTCGAGCAGCAAACAAAGTTGGTGAACCAGTTAGGTGCAGAACTGACTGAACAACGGAAGAAGCGTGAACGTTTGGGGATAGATTTCAAGAGCTCTCATGACATGCTGGAGTCTAAGAAGAAAGCACTTGATACAGCCTACCGGGAGATCTCCACATTCAACAAAACCTGGAATGCTACACTGGCAAATAACAAGGAAAGAGAAGACAAACTGAAGCAGCAGATCTCTGAGCTAGAAGATCAGTTGAAAGCTAGCTAGAAAAAGTTTGAAGATGAGGTTATGCGGAGATACGCCGTTCAGAATTCGTTGAACAAAGTTGTCAAGCGCAAGAAAGAGTCTGCATCCCAGAAGCGGAAACTAGAGGAGTGCTTTGGAGAGGGTGCTTGGGAGGAATCCATTGGGGATCTCTAGTGTGTTATCAGGAAAAGAGACTCGCTCGTCGAAGGATTGCTTTCTCAGCCGGACCATCCCAAGACTAAGAGATTGTTAGAGGAGTATCGGGCATATGGTCGCACTTGATTACCTTATGCACTGTTGTATATGCTTTATTTGCTTTGTGTTGGCCATCACCAGGATTGTTGGTTGAGGTCATGCCTTCTTGTTATTGTACACTCAGTACTATTGTATTTTTGCCTTGATAGGCTTTTCAACAATATATGAAATGTTTTCTCCGTGGATGAATCTAAGCTTCTTCACTGTCACTGCACTGGCACTTTGGCACGAGAATCAGGGGTTGATTTCCCTAAAGCACAGACACATATTGCATCTGCATATTCGTTTTGCATTGCCAGTTACTTGTTGAATCTGTATCTTATTTCCTGCATCTCACAGGTTTTTCAGGATTGACAAACAAAGAGTCCACCGCTACTCAACCCGAAACAACTGCAAGAAGATAATGGATCAAGTTCAAGTCGAGATGCAGGAAATCCGCGAGAAGTTGACTCTGTTCATGCAAGCTATGGAGAGCATGGCCAAGGGCCAGGAGAACCTTCAGACCTTGGTGCAGCCGCTGCTGACGCGGGCAAACGGAAATAGCAATACTGACCACATTTTTGTTGAAACTCCTCGCCAGGAGGATGAAATACTGGCAGTTGTCACTCCACTTGTTGTGACTGTCAACGGAAACACTGGTACTGGTGCAGGTGCTGGCGCTGGTGTTGCGGTGAAATTTGGATGTCAAGCTATTGATTAACTTGAATCTTAATTCATTTACAACCGGTCTTTGATTTATCCGAAGGAAAGGTTAAAGAAAGGAAAAACCTAAAAGGGAGAGATCTAAGGTTCGGGGGTTGGTTAAATTTAGGGAAGGTATTAGCACCCTAAACTTCCGTAGTACTCTACGGGAACCTTTTGTTTATTTTTTTTATTTATTTCATTAATTATTTTGCTTTAGGGTATATACAAAGGATTGAAAATTAAAAAATACCTAGGGGTTAATTCTAAGTTTACTCGGCAAGACATCGCATCTTGTGCCTACATATCCTTACGGGAATGGAATCAGAGTAACTGTAGTTCCCCTCAAAAGGGAGGTTAGAAACTTCTTGACTGTGGTCAAGGTCTCAAGAATTAGGGTTAGGTTAGGGATTCCGCGGCGGGAAACCCTAAAATGAGTGCGACTCTTTTGGCCTAACACTAGGATAAAAGCAATTTTGCCCACGGCGGGACACCTAGGCTAAACAGGGTTTGATCCATTAAAGGGGTAAGGCTATTGACTCGGCGGCCAAAAGGCTGGACCTAATCCTTCGGAAGGATAAAACTGTAAAAAATGTGAAAATATGACAAATCATTATATGGAGGAATAATTAAAGTACAGAAATAAGAAAAGTAATAAAGGCAGAGGGTATAAAGAAACAAAGAAACATTTCTGAAAACATGAAGAATATGAAAATATGTAATGACACTTAGAATGAAGTGAGGGAGGAAAATAGTGTGGGGTTGTGGTCACCACAAGCACATCTCAACCTCGAGCATGCACATGAAATGCCAAAAGAAAGAAAAGTAATAAAAGGGTACATAAAATGACACGACAAACATCAAACATCAGGAGTTCCTTACGAAAAGGTTTTAATTTTTTAATATTTTAATTATAAAAAAAAGGTTTTAATTTTTTAATATTTTAATTATAAAAAAAAAGGTTTTAATTTTTTAATATTTTAATTATAAAAAAAAGGTTTTAATTTTTTAATAAAAAATATTTAAGTTAAAATTATAAAAAAATTAAGTTTAAATTATAAAAAAAAGTTTTTGGGGAAAATGCTTTTCAGTTTTTTGGGAAAAGGTTTTTGGGAACAAAAAGGTTTTTTTTCTTCTTGGGAACAAAAAGGCTTTTCAGTTTTTAAAAAAGGTCTTACTAAAAAAAAGGTTTTAATAATAAATAAATAAAAAGGGTTTTGATTTTAAAAAAAGGTTTTGATAAAAAAGGGTTTTGATATTAAAATCTACGGACCTAAACACACATGGAGATTAACATGGCAAAATATGCACATAAACATGAAAAAGCAAAAGGTTTAATAATTTAACGGACCTAAACACATTAACATGGCAAAATATGCACATAAACATGAAAAGGCAAAAGGTTTAGTAATTTAACCTACGAAGCGGAGGTTTGCTTCGGTAAATGTGAAAAAGGTTTGAATAAGGGAACACTGGAGAGCTCCAATCCTTCTGACGAGTTGTGGGAACGACCGCCTTTCTTCTCTGGGGATCTCCTTTGTTTCTCCCTTTCTCTCTCCTCTTTTCTGAAGAAAACCTTCTGACCCCCTTTCCAACAAGGCAACACATGTATATATAGGGAACAAATTAGGGTTAACACCAAATTGTCAATAATGTCCCTAAAGCCCATTTTAAAGCCCAGACTAAATAATTAGTTAAGAAAAATTAAAATTTAAATAATTTAAAATAAACTTAAAATAAAAACTAATAATCCTATTGATTCCTAAAATCAAAAGTATTATAAAAAGAACAAAATTTTTTCTAATATTTTTTATTTTATGATTTTTTGGATATTTTTATGAATAATTTAGAAAAAGGTGAAAAAAATAATATTTTAAAAAATGATTTACTTAAAATACGAAAATAATAATTAAATAATAATAAAAAACTATTTTTGTTATTTTTTAATGAAAGATAGAAAAATTTAGAGTAAAAATAATAAAAAACAAAAAGTGACAAGGGTGAGATTCGAACTCTCAACCTCTCACACTCACAACTCCTTACACATGTCCTCTTGCCAATTGTGCCATTTTTACGTTTTAGAAAAAAAAATACATGCCATATGATATTTACCTGCAAAAAGTCAAACGACTACACAAATTTGTTAGTAATTGATTAAATGCAATAAAAATGCAATGAAATGCGACGACAAATCTTAGGGCAAAATTTGGGGTATTATAGTTGCCCCTATTTAAATAACTTCACCGGGTGATTTGAGCAACGGAGACTCGAGAAATCATGGTGGAGGGATTTAAATACAGATAACCGAAAATTTTGCCTTTAGACGCAGTGCTATGCAATGATATGGACAAAACAAAACGAACTATAATGCTAAATATGATATGAATCTGATATGATGCGTATGATGAAAATGACAAATGCACGGATACAGACGAAACAACGTCACAGGGGACGACCCACCGAGGAATTGCACTAGGGAAGAAGACATGTCATATCTGGAAGAACGTCGGGTAGACACGACACATAATTGTTGATAGGTGCCAAGTAAATTAGAAATTGTCCGCAAGGTAAGACGCGGGTAAAACACGAGCTCAGGAGAAAAACGCAAATGGGGATAAAACACCCATGATGCCAAGTAAATAAATTTTGCCCACAAGGTAAGACGCGAGTAAAACACGACCTCAGGGAGGAAAAAAAAGCAAATGGGGGTAAAACACCATGATGTTAGGTAAACCCAGGAATATCTGGTAAACGGGGAATAAAACACCCAGGATAAAGGTACATGGGGGATAAAACACCCAAGGATAGAAGGTAAGTGGGGAGTAAAGCACCCAAGATAGACATGTAAATGGGGAGTAAAGCACCCAGGATAGAAATGTAAATGGGGAGTGAAGCGCCCAAGATAAAAATGTAAATGGGGAGTAAAGCACCCAAGATAAAAATGTAAATGGGGAGTAAAGCACCCAAGATAAAAATGTAAATGGGGAGTAAAGCACCCAAGATAAAAATGTAAATGGGGAGTAAAGCACCCAAGATAGAGAGGTAAATGGGGAATAAAGCACCCAAGATAGAAATGTAAATGGGGAGTAAAGCACCCAAGATAGAAATGTAAATGGGGAATAAAGCACCCAAGATATGCACATGTATAGGAATTATGCTATGACATATGATCAAATGCAAATGCAGACGTCGACGACAAGACTCGACTCTTTCTGTGAGATGACAAAACTGGAGGACTGATTCCTCAACACGGAGATCACTGTCATTCTGTTAAACTATATCAAGTTGATAGTCACTGTAGGAATGATGAATAACTGCTTAGGGATTATGCAAGTAAACTGCCCCAGGTCAAATGAACTGATAATTGCTTCAGCTGTCTAATGGAATCGACTGTTTTGCTGTATCCTCGGAGGGCTTGCCCCAGTCTGGGTCTTGAACAATTCTCTGGATAAACTAAATCTGAGAAGATATTGCCTTGAACAAATCTTGAACTAATTCTTTGACAGGATGTAAAAGGAACTTGCCCTTGATAAGATCACTTGACCAAGTTTCTCATTGTTTGAAAATTCCTTAGAGGAAAGCCAGTTTGCAAACAAAAATATTCATACAAACATGGTAATGCAAAGTTCATGCGATTTTTGAAAAATTATTTTTGAATGATGGAAAATACATGAGTCGTTAGTCAGAACAAGGCGGTTCAAGACACTCAAAGTTTAAAATAAAAGTGTATTGCCAAAATAAATGATTCGCAAGGATCTTTTGGAGTCAGGTTACGCAACCTTGTTGTAGTATACTTTCTAAATAACCCTGTTTCAGTTAGGTCTTTTGAGGGTTGTAATGTGGCCTGGTTCACGGTTTATGAAACAAAAGATAAAGGCTCAAAATTTATTTGTACCCACCCAATCTACGTGATGATCTTCAGTCCTATGCTCAGTTAACTCATACTAGGCATTCAGGTTCCCATAAGTTAGGGATTTCATTGATCGTAGCAATGATGACTCAGAAGTCAAAGGGACCTATGAAAAAGGTAGCCACTACTCCCCTATAACATTTGATTGTTTTGACATTGAGGATTTTCAAGATAAGGATTTAAAAATCTCTTTGTATTATCCCTAAATTTTGTCTGAACTGTTTATTTTAGAGTTTACAGTCAGCGGGATGCCCCAGTTTTGCCTAAGTCTCCTTCATAGGTTTTGACTTAGCGGGCTTCTTTTGATTTTTTTTATATTATTTTTTTGTGTGAAGGAAAGTGACTGTTTGATTTTAATGATTACGGTGAACCATCATCGACCTTTTGATTAGAAAACATCTTCGACACTTATTTGACGTGTGCGAAGGAAAATTTGTTAATGAAAGGTGTATCGTATGAACACACAACCAAGTTAACTGAGAACTACCCATCCCAAGGTTAAAATTGTGGGTTTTTTGTAACGAAAGAAACTCCAACTTCTAGGCCCGAAGGGGGTGACTAGGGATTAACTTCCTTATTTCTCCAGTGTTTGGGAATTGAAACAATGCCTTACATCGTCAACAAGGTTTGATTGAAAGCATACTGACAGCAATTATGGGTATAACGTTTTCGTCATCCTCCCTCCGATCTTAGCATATCAAAATTTTGGACAAGAAGTAAACATTTGAAAAATAAAGCATAAAGATGCAAATAAATGGACGGAAATGAATTGAATCAAAAGTCGCAATGCTTATTTCATTAATGAAAGTACAAACATAATTGAAAGCAAACAACTTAAACAAAATAAGGAAAATTCAAACAACGAGGAAAAAAAAAGGCCCAATGACAAAGCTTCAATTCTGATGTGTTGGCAAGGGATCTGTCTGGACGCTCGGACGACTATCCGTAAAATCAAGTATTCCGACTCTAATCAGTTCACGCACCCTAGCTTTCAATGCAAAACAATGCTCCAAGTCGTGGCCTGGGGCACCCTCATGGGAAGCACACTTTAGATCAGCCCTAAATCCAACTGGAGGATTAAGAGGAGGTGGTAAAGCCTTTGTAGTAATCAGTCCTTGCCGGACTAAGTCAGGATATAGCTCTGTGTAAGTCATGAGAATAGGATCAAAGTGACTCCTGTTCCGTTTCTGGTCTGATATCTGTGTCGAGGAATCAGCTTGACGACTCAAAGGTACACTAGAAGACGATAGGACCAAGAAGGAGAAACTGGGGGACAAATGCAATGCAAAAATGTGATGCTGATGCCATGCAATGGTTTCAAGAATTTCAACGGTCGATTGCGAATATTGCTTTTTAAGAAAGTTGGAAAAAATTTTAGACTTTAAAATGTAAGGCTTTTCGAATTTGCAAAGGACTGCTGAATTCCTTGAAACTAGAAATGATATGATGCTTTATGGATGCGAAGCACAAATACACATAAGCAAACAAAAGGTCCTAAGTTAGAGGAACAATGAATGGAGTCAAGGTCTACCCTTCCCAAAGAGGTATGTACTATAGGTTGATTGTACCTGCAGAACAAGGGTTCTAAATCAGTGCCCAAGTCATCAGTCCATCTTTCGGATATTATCGACTTCCCGACTGACTCGAGGGTCAATAATATTCTCAAGAGAACCTCTTTTAAGTGTAGCATCGCGTAGCAACCATTGTAGGACTACTCCCACATAGTTCCCGCACTACATCCTATATAAGGCCAAGATGGTGTAAAGGTACTACGGTTCCCAGTATCACAGACTCCAATCGATAATGGTAAAAGTTTTCACGATTACACTCGATCAACCGAACCATTTTCGAAAGTGTCTCAACTGAGCGGTGATTCTCGAGTCAACTTAGTCGGGACTCACTCCCTATAAGCCTCGTCGAATATATCACCATCCTATAATAATGTCACTCAAGTCCGGGTGTAGGACTTATCTCACAACACAGTAACTCCCAAGCAGGTACCCTGAACAACGTATATACAAATGAGTAAAAATATTAATGAAACAAATATATGAAGAAAAATAAACAAGATAGGGATAACCCTAAAAAATTAGGACTCCCCAGTGAAGTCGCCATTTTCTGTTGCGGTGAAATCTGGATATCAAGCTATTGATTAACTTGAATCTTAATTCATTTACAACCGGTCTTTGATTTATCCGAAGGAAAGGTTAAAGAAAGGAAAAACCTAAAAGGGAGAGATCTAAGGTTCGGGGGTTGGTTAAATTTAGGGAAGGTATTAGCACCCTAAACATCCGTAGTACTCTACGGGAACCTTTTGTTTATTTTTTTTATTTATTTCATTAATTATTTTGCTTTAGGGTATATACAAAGGATTGAAAATTAAAAAATACCTAGGGGTTAATTCTAAGTTTACTCGGCAAGACATCGCATCTTGTGCCTACATATCCTTACGGGAATGGAATCAGAGTAACTGTAGTTCCCCTCAAAAGGGAGGTTAGAAACTTCTTGACTGTGGTCAAGGTCTCAAGAATTAGGGTTAGGTTAGGGATTCCGCGACGGGAAACCCTAAAATGAGTGTGACTCTTTTGGCCTAACACTAGGATAAAAGCAATTTTGCCCACGGTGGGACACCTAGGCTAAACAGGGTTTGATCCATTAAAGGGGTAAGGCTATTGACTCGGCGGCCAAAAGGCTGGACCTAATCCTTCGGAAGGATAAAACTGTAAAAAATGTGAAAATATGACAAATCATTATATGGAGGAATAATTAAAGTACAGAAATAAGAAAAGTAATAAAGGCAGAGGGTATAAAGAAACAAAGAAACATTTCTGAAAACATGAAGAATATGAAAATATATAATGACACTTAGAATGAAGTGAGGGAGGAAAATAGTGTGGGGTTGTGGCCACCACAAGCACATCTCAACCTCGAGCATGCACATGAAATGCCAAAAGAAAGAAAAGTAATAAAAGGGTACATAAAATGACACGACAAACATCAAACATCAGGAGTTCCTTACGAAAAGGTTTTAATTTTTTAATATTTTAATTATGAAAAAAAGGTTTTAATTTTTTAATATTTTAATTATAAAAAAAAAAGGTTTTAATTTTTTAATATTTTAATTATAAAAAAAAGGTTTTAATTTTTTAATAAAAAATATTTAAGTTAAAATTATAAAAAAAAATTAAGTTTAAATTATAAAAAAAACTTTTTGGGGAAAATGCTTTTCAGTTTTTTGGGAAAAGGTTTTTGGGAACAAAAAGGTTTTTTTTCTTCTTGGGAACAAAAAGGCTTTTCAGTTTTTAAAAAAGGTCTTACTAAAAAAAAGGTTTTAATAATAAATAAAAAAAAGGGTTTTGATTTTAAAAAAAGGTTTTGATAAAAAAGGGTTTTGATATTAAAATCTACGGACCTAAACACACATGGAGATTAACATGGCAAAATATGCACATAAACATGAAAAAGTAAAAGGTTTAATAATTTAACGAACCTAAACACATTAACATGGCAAAATATGCACATAAACATGAAAAGGCAAAAGGTTTAGTAATTTAACCTACGAAGCGGAGGTTTGCTTCGGTAAATGTGAAAAAGGTTTGAATAAGGGAACACTGGAGAGCTCCAATCCTTCTGACGAGTTGTGGGAACGACCGCCTTTCTTCTTTGGGGATCTCCTTTGTTTCTCCCTTTCTCTCTCCTCTTTTCTGAAGAAAACCTTCTGACCCCCTTTCCAACAAGGCAACACATGTATATATAGGGAACAAATTAGGGTTAACACCAAATTGTCAATAATGTCCCTAAAGCCCATTTTAAAGCCCAGACTAAATAATTAGTTAAGAAAAAATAAAATTTAAATAATTTAAAATGAACTTAAAATAAAAACTAATAATCCTATTGATTCCTAAAATCAAAAATATTATAAAAAGAACAAAATGTTTTCTAATATTTTTTATTTTATGATTTTTTGGATATTTTTATGAATAATTTAGAAAAAGGTGAAAAAAATAATATTTTAAAAAATGATTTACTTAAAATACGAAAATAATAATTAAATAATAATAAAAAACTATTTTTGTTATTTTTTAATGAAAGATAGAAAAATTTAGAGTAAAAATAATAAAAAACAAAAAGTGACAAGGGTGAGATTCGAACTCTCAACCTCTCACACTCACAACTCCTTACACATGTCCTCTTGCCAATTGTGCCATTTTTACTTTTTAGAAAAAAAAATACATGCCATATGATATTTACCTGCAAAAAGTCAAACGACTACACAAATTTGTTAGTAATTGATTAAATGCAATAAAAATGCAATGAAATGCGACGACAAATCTTAGGGCAAAATTTGGGGTATTACAGTTGCCCCTATTTAAATAACTTCACCGGGTGATTTGAGCAACGGAGACTCGAGAAATCATGGTGGAGGGATTTAAATACAGATAACCGAAAATTTTGCCTTTAGACGCAGTGCTATGCAATGATATGGACAAAACAAAACGAACTATAATGCTAAATATGATATGAATCTGATATGATGCGTATGATGAAAATGACAAATGCACGGATACAGACGAAACAACGTCACAGGGGATGACCCACCGAGGAATTGCACTAAGGAAGAAGACATGTCATATCTGGAAGAACGTCGGGTAGACACGACACAGAATTGTTGATAGGTGCCAAGTAAATTAGAAATTGTCCGCAAGGTAAGACGCGGGTAAAACACGAGCTCAGGAGAAAAACGCAAATGGGGATAAAACACCCATGATGCCAAGTAAATAAATTTTGCCCACAAGGTAAGACGCGAGTAAAACACGACCTCAGGGAGAAAAAAAAAGCAAATGGTGGTAAAACACCATGATGTTAGGTAAACCCAGGAATATCTGGTAAACGGGAAATAAAACACCCGGGATAAAGGTACATGGGGGATAAAACACCCAAGGATAGAAGGTAAGTGGGGAGTAAAGCACCCAAGATAGACATGTAAATGGGGAGTAAAGCACCCAGGATAGAAATGTAAATGGGGAGTAAAGCGCCCAAGATAAAAATGTAAATGGGGAGTAAAGCACCCAAGATAAAAATGTAAATGGGAAGTAAAGCACCCAAGATAAAAATGTAAATGGGGAGTAAAGCACCCAAGATAGAAATGTAAATGGGGAGTAAAGCACCCAAGATAGAGAGGTAAATGGGGAATAAAGCACCCAAGATAGAAATGTAAATGGGGAGTAAAGCACCCAAGATAGAAATGTAAATGGGGAATAAAGCACCCAAGATATGCACATGTATAGGAATTATGCTATGACATATGATCAAATGCAAATGCAGACGTCGACGACAAGACTCGACTCTTTCTGTGAGATGACAAAACTGGAGGACTGATTCCTCAACACGGAGATCACTGTCATTCTGTTAAACTGTATCAAGTTGATAGTCACTGTAGGAATGATGAATAACTGCTTAGGGATTATGCAAGTAAACTGCCCCAGGTCAAATGAATTGATAATTGCTTCAGCTGTCTAATGGAATCGACTGTTTTGCTGTATCCTCGGAGGGCTTGCCCCAGTCTGGGTCTTGAACAATTCTTTGGATAAACTAAATCTGAGAAGATATTGCCTTGAACAAATCTTGAACTAATTCTTTGACAGGATGTAAAAGGAACTTGCCCTTGATAAGATCACTTGACCAAGTTTCTCATTGTTTGAAAATTCCTTAGAGGAAAGCCAGTTTGCAAACAAAAATATTCATACAAACATGGTAATGCAAAGTTCATGCGATTTTTGAAAAATTATTTTTGAATGATGGAAAATACATGAGTCGTTAGTCAGAACAAGGCGGTTCAAGACACTCAAAGTTTAAAATAAAAGTGTATTGCCAAAATAAATGATTCGCAAGGATATTTTGGAGTCAGGTTACGCAACCTTGTTGTAGTATACTTTCTAAATAACCCTGTTTCAGTTAGGTCTTTTGAGGGTTGTAATGTGGCCTGGTTCACGGTTTATGAAACAAAAGATAAAGGCTCAAAATTTATTTGTACCCACCCAATCTACGTGATGATCTTCAGTCCTATGCTCAGTTAACTCATACTAGGCATTCAGGTTCCCATAAGTTAGGGATTTCATTGATCGTAGAAATGATGACTCAGAAGTCAAAGGGACCTATGAAAAAGGTAGCCACTACTCCCCTATAACATTTGATTGTTTTGACATTGAGGATTTTCAAGATAAGGATTTAAAAATCTCTTTGTATTATCCCTAAATTTTGCCTGAACTGTTTATTTTAGAGTTTACAGTCAGCGGGATGCCCCAGTTTTGCCTAAGTCTCCTTCATAGGTTTTGACTTAGCGGGCTTCTTTTGATTTTTTTTATATTATTTTTTTGTGTGAAGGAAAGTGACTGTTTGATTTTAATGATTACGGTGAACCATCATCGACCTTTTGATTAGAAAACATCTTCGACACTTATTTGACGTGTGCGAAGGAAAATTTGTTAATGAAAGGTGTATCGTATGAACACACAACCAAGTTAACTGAGAACTACCCATCCCAAGGTTAAAATTGTGGGTTTTTTGTAACGAAAGAAACTCCAACTTCTAGGCCCGAAGGGGGTGACGAGGGATTAACTTCCTTATTTCTCCAGTGTTTGGGAATTGAAACAATGCCTTACATCGTCAACAAGGTTTGATTGAAAGCATACTGACAGCAATTATGGGTATAACGTTTTCGTCATCCTCCCTCCGATCTTAGCATATCAAAATTTTGGACAAGAAGTAAACATTTGAAAAATAAAGCATAAAGATGCAAATAAATGGACGGAAATGAATTGAATCAAAAGTCGCAATGCTTATTTCATTAATGAAAGTACAAACATAATTGAAAGCAAACAACTTAAACAAAATAAGGAAAATGCAAACAACGAGAAAAAAAAGGCCCAATGACAAAGCTTCAATTCTGATGTGTTGGCAAGGGATCTGTCTGGACGCTCGGACGACTATCCGTAAAATCAAGTATTCCGGCTCTAATCAGTTCACGCACCCTAGCTTTCAATGCAAAACAATGCTCCAAGTCGTGGCCTGGGGCACCCTCATGGGAAGCACACTTTAGATCAGCCCTAAATCCAACTGGAGGATTAAGAGGAGGTGGTAAAGCCTTTGTAGTAATCAGTCCTTGCCGGACTAAGTCAGGATATAGCTCTGTGTAAGTCATGAGAATAGGATCAAAGTGACTCCTGTTCCATTTCTGGTCTGATATCTGTGTCGAGGAATCAGCTTGACGACTCAAAGGTACACTAGAAGACGATAGGACCAAGAAGGAGAAACTGGGGGACAAATGCAATGTAAAAATGTGATGCTGATGCCATGCAATGGTTTCAAGAATTTCAACGGTCGATTGCGAATATTTCTTTTTAAGAAAGTTGGAAAAAATTTTAGACTTTAAAATGTAAGGCTTTTCGAATTTGCAAAGGACTGCTGAATTCCTTGAAACTAGAAATGATATGATGCTTTATGGATGCGAAGCACAAATACACATAAGCAAACAAAAGGTCCTAAGTTAGAGGAACAATGAATGGAGTCAAGGTCTACCCTTCCCAAAGAGGTATGTACTATAGGTTGATTGTACCTGCAGAACAAGGGTTCTAAATCAGTGCCCAAAGTCATCAGTCCATCTTTCGGATATTATCGACTTCCCGACTGACTCGAGGGTCAATAATATTCTCAAGAGAACCTCTTTTAAGTGTAGCATCGCGTAGCAACCATTGTAGGACTACTCCCACATAGTTCCCGCACTACATCCTATATAAGGCCAAGATGGTGTAAAGGTACTACGGTTCCCAGTATCACAGACTCCAATCGATAATGGTAAAAGTTTTCACGATTACACTCGATCAACCGAACCATTTTCGAAAGTGTCTCAACTGAGCGGTGATTCTCGAGTCAACTTAGTCGGGACTCACTCCCTATAAGCCTCGTCGAATATATCACCATCCTATAATAATGTCACTCAAGTCCGGGTGTAGGACTTATCTCACAACACAGTAACTCCCAAGCAGGTACCCTGAACAACGTATATACAAATGAGTAAAAATATTAATGAAACAAATATATGAAGAAAAATAAACAAGATAGGGATAACCCTAAAAAATTAGGACTCCCCAGTGAAGTCGCCATTTTCTGTTGCGGTGAAATTTGGATGTCAAGCTATTGATTAACTTGAATCTTAATTCATTTACAACCGGTCTTTGATTTATCCGAAGGAAAGGTTAAAGAAAGGAAAAACCTAAAAGGGAGAGATCTAAGGTTCGGGGGTTGGTTAAATTTAGGGAAGGTATTAGCACCCTAAACTTCCGTAGTACTCTACGGGAACCTTTTGTTTATTTTTTTTATTTATTTCATTAATTATTTTGCTTTAGGGTATATACAAAGGATTGAAAATTAAAAAATACCTAGGGGTTAATTCTAAGTTTACTCGGCAAGACATCGCATCTTGTGCCTACATATCCTTACGGGAATGGAATCAGAGTAACCGTAGTTCCCCTCAAAAGGGAGGTTAGAAACTTCTTGACTGTGGTCAAGGTCTCAAGAATTAGGGTTAGGTTAGGGATTCCGCGGCGGGAAACCCTAAAATGAGTGCGACTCTTTTGGCCTAACACTAGGATAAAAGCAATTTTGCCCACGGCGGGACACCTAGGCTAAACAGGGTTTGATCCATTAAAGGGGTAAGGCTATTGACTCGGCGGCCAAAAGGCTGGACCTAATCCTTCTGAAGGATAAAACTGTAAAAAATGTGAAAATATGACAAATCATTATATGGAGGAATAATTAAAATACAGAAATAAGAAAAGTAATAAAGGCAGAGGGTATAAAGAAACAAAGAAACATTTCTGAAAACATGAAGAATATGAAAATATGTAATGACACTTAGAATGAAGTGAGGGAGGAAAATAGTGTGGGGCTGTGGTCACCACAAGCACATCTCAACCTCGAGCATGCACATGAAATGCCAAAAGAAAGAAAAGTAATAAAAGGGTACATAAAATGACACGACAAACATCAAACATCAGGAGTTCCTTACGAAAAGGTTTTAATTTTTTAATATTTTAATTATAAAAAAAAGGTTTTAATTTTTTAATATTTTAATTATAAAAAAAAAGGTTTTAATTTTTTAATATTTTAATTATAAAAAAAAGGTTTTAATTTTTTAATAAAAAATATTTAAGTTAAAATTATAAAAAAATTAAGTTTAAATTATAAAAAAAAGTTTTTGGGGAAAATGCTTTTCAGTTTTTTGGGAAAAGGTTTTTGGGAACAAAAAGGTTTTTTTTCTTCTTGGGAACAAAAAGGCTTTTCAGTTTTCAAAAAAGGTCTTACTAAAAAAAAGGTTTTAATAATAAATAAAAAAAAGGGTTTTGATTTTAAAAAAAGGTTTTGATAAAAAAGGGTTTTGATATTAAAATCTACGGACCTAAACACACATGGAGATTAACATGGCAAAATATGCACATAAACATGAAAAAGCAAAAGGTTTAATAATTTAACGGACCTAAACACATTAACATGGCAAAATATGCACATAAACATGAAAAGGCAAAAGGTTTAGTAATTTAACCTACGAAGCGGAGGTTTGCTTCGGTAAATGTGAAAAAGGTTTGAATAAGGGAACACTGGAGAGCTCCAATCCTTCTGACGAGTTGTGGGAACGACCGCCTTTCTTCTCTGGGGATCTCCTTTGTTTCTCCCTTTCTCTCTCCTCTTTTCTGAAGAAAACCTTCTGACCCCCTTTCCAACAAGGCAACACATGTATATATAGGGAACAAATTAGGGTTAACACCAAATTGTCAATAATGTCCCTAAAGCCCATTTTAAAGCCCAGACTAAATAATTAGTTAAGAAAAAATAAAATTTAAATAATTTAAAATAAACTTAAAATAAAAACTAATAATCCTATTGATTCCTAAAATCAAAAATATTATAAAAAGAACAAAAATTTTTCTAATATTTTTTATTTTATGATTTTTTGGATATTTTTATGAATAATTTAGAAAAAGGTGAAAAAAATAATATTTTAAAAAATGATTTACTTAAAATACGAAAATAATAATTAAATAATAATAAAAAACTATTTTTGTTATTTTTTAATGAAAGATAGAAAAATTTAGAGTAAAAATAATAAAAAACAAAAAGTGACAAGGGTGAGATTCGAACTCTCAACCTCTCACACTCACAACTCCTTACACATGTCCTCTTGCCAATTGTGCCATTTTTACTTTTTAGAAAAAAAATACATGCCATATGATATTTACCTGCAAAAAGTCAAACGACTACACAAATTTGTTAGTAATTGATTAAATGCAATAAAAATGCAATGAAATGCGACGACAAATCTTAGGGCAAAATTTGGGGTATTACAGCTGGTAACGGCAATATTGGAAATGGTGGTGACGGGCATGTTGTTAACAACAAAGGCAACACTGTGGATGCCGATCAAGGATTCGTTGACAATGTTGGCTTTGGGAACAATGGGTATGGCAATGTCAATCAGGACGGGAACTTCGGGTTCAACAATCAAGGCTTCGGCAATGACGGTTACAGCAACAATCAGGGGTATGGCCACGGTAATGGTGGATTCAGTAATGTGAATAATAACGGCGCTGGAGCATTTCCTTTCAACAATGGTTTTGGACCTGCTGGGGTCAATCAAGGGTTCGGCAACCGAGGACAGGGTCCTGTGTTCAATCAGCAAGGATTTGGCCGTAACATGGGCTACGATGGGTATGGCAATGACTGGAATGTGGATCAACAGGACAACGCTTTTTTAGGAAGAGGTATGGGACCTGAAGGCCCCATTGACCCTGTTCAGAGGATCATAATGCTAGAAGAGCAGATGAAAGGTGTGGTTGATCAGAACTCCGTTGGGTTAGATATGACTACTATGGGGTTGGTACCAGGGCTGAGGGTGCCATTAAAATTCAAGGCTCCAACATTCGACAAATACAAAGGGGATACCTGCCCGAAGGTCCATGTACGTTCTTATTATAGAAGGATGTCTGCATATTCCAATGATGAAAGGATGCTCATGCATTTCTTTCAGGATAGCTTATCGGGACCATCATTGGAATGGTACATGGGGCTGGAGCCCACTCAGATTAGAAGCTGGAAGCAGTTGGCTGATGCTTTTGTTATGCATTACAAATATAACAATGATTTGGCTCCAAAACGAGTTCAGTTGAAGAGTCTGTCGCAAAAAAGTGGTGAAAGTTTCAAAGAGTACGCGCAGCGGTGGCGCGATATGGCAGCTCGGGTGCACCCTCCTTTGGTTGAAAGGGAGATGAATGACATGTTTGTGGGGACATTTACAGGAATGTACTATGACAAGTTACTCAATGTTTCGATGGGTAGCTTCTCCGATATGATCCTTATGGGAGAAAGGATCGAGAATGGAATTAAAATTGGGAAGATTCAGGCAGGTGAATCTACTTCAGCTTGGGGTGCGAGAAAAGCGTTCGGCGGGAGACAACAGGGTGATACAAGCGCTGTATTTGGCGGCAGAGGTCGGGGCAGAGGTAGAAATCAGTATATTCAACCTCAACAAATAGCCAATGTTACTATTCCAATTCCTCAACAACAACAACAACAGCAGCAACAACCGTTGCAGCAGCAGCAAAGGCAGAATCAGGGTCAGAAAAGGTTTCAGAATGCAAAGCCGGAGAGGGTATTTGATAAGCCTCCGTCGACATATGCAGAGCTTCTTCAGACACTGCTGGGTTTGAACTTGGTTGAGAAAAGAACATTGGAGCCGCCTACAGGACCGACACTTCCTTATGGGTACGACGCTAGTAAGCACTGCGAATTCCATTCCGGGGCGCCCGGACATGATGTAGAATCTTGTCATGCTTTCAAGCATAAAGTTCAGGACTTGTTGGAAAGTAAAGCCATCAACTTTGGCCAGGTGGGGCCCAATATTGTACAGCAACCTATGCCTAATCATGGGGCAAATGCCATCTTGACGGAAGAAAACTTGAACTTGGTGATGGACGTTAACAAATTGACAACACCATTGAGTGAGGTGAAAAGCAGGTTGCTCAGAGGGGGAGTATTCCTTGGTTGTGATGAATACTGTTTAGAGTGTTGGACCCAGCCTGAGGGTTGTATTGATTTGAAGCAGGGCATTCAGGCCATGATCGACGAAGGGACCTTGCAATTTGATCGAACTACGGTTGAGAAGCCTGTGGAGGCATTATGTGATGAGCAGAATGATATTGCAACGGTGACGATCCCGAGGAAGACTATAACGATAACGGCGCCCGCCAAGCGGCCAACTATTACGATTACCAAAGCAGGGCATGTTCCCTTTGAGAGTACGAAAGTTGTCCCATGGACATATGGATTAGAAGCATATTGCAACGGTGAAAAGATTGTGGTGAATAGCCAGCCAGCTGGGGCTGTTGATAATGTCGTTGGGACGGGGGGCATGACCCGTAGCGGAAGGATCTTTACATCACCTGAAATAGAAGCAGAGAGATTGGCCAAAGATAAAGCCAAAGTAAGTGAAAGTGGACCTACTCAGTTGAAAGAAAAGGATACGTCGCTCAAGGACGTAGAGGAGTTCATGAGACTGATTCGGAAAAGCGACTATAAAATTGTTGAACACCTACAGCAGACGCCATCGAAGATTTCTATCTTGTTGTTGTTGTTATGTTCCGAGGCCCACCGGAACGCTCTGCTGAAGATACTGGATACGTCATTCGTGCCCCAAGAAGTTTATGTAAATCAGTTAGAGGGGGTAATGGCACATGTCAATACTGGACATAGCATGGGTTTCACAGATTTTGATCTAACACCCAGGGGTCGAGAGCACAACATGGCTTTGCATATATCGGTGGAATGCCGGGGCACCATCATGTCGCGTGTATTGGTGGATACTGGATCGTCGTTGAACGTATTGCCAAAGAAAGCCATGATGAAATTGGACATACGGGGAATTTCTGTACGCCCAGCGATTTGGTTGTGAGGGCGTTTGACGGGACAAAAAGATCAGTGTTTGGGTCAATAACGTTACCGCTTCAGGTGGGGCCGGAAATTTTTGATACCGAATTCTACATCATGGATATCCATCCAGCTTATAGCTGCCTTCTAGGGCGCCCATGGATCCACGCTGCGGGGGCCGTAACGTACACATTACATCAGAAGTTGAAGTATATGGTGGGTGATAGTGTTGTTACCGTTTGCGGGGAGGAGGATATTTTGGTCAGTCACCTGTCATCATTCAGATATGTTGAGGTCGACGGAGAAATACACGAGACACCTTGTCAAGCCTTCGAAGGGTTGCGGATTAAAGACAAAGCGCAGGGTTCCAGCAAAATGCCAGAGGTGGCAGTGTCATCCTACAAGGAAGCTCAGGATTTAGTGCAGACTGGTGAGACTAAAGGCTGGGGGCAGGTTCTGGAGATTCCCGTGAAGAATGACAAGTTTGGGCTAGGGTATCGACCGACGTCGTCAGCGTCATCTTCAGGAGCGCCCAGGTTCAAGGGGCCGGTCACGATTACATCAAGCGGGTGTGCTTTGAGACTATCAACGCTATTTCCGATGCTGAAGACGGAGATAGTGACTGTGATATGGACGTGTGGATCAAGCCAAGCGTACCAGGACAAAGTCTCTGCAACTGGTCCATCCGGGAAATTGTCCCAGTGACTTTTAAACAGTAATGATTTGTTTTATCAATTGTTGAATAATCCTATGTCCTACCCGGGACATAGTGATTTTACCTTAGGGCTACTTGATTATGTGTACTGCATTGTTTTAATCATGAAATAAAGGCGTTTTTCATATTCAAATATTGTGATCCCTGTTTTTCTTGTTTTACTTTAACAATAAATGGCAATGTGGTTATTTGCTTTGTTTGCGTGTTGAAGCATTTAACCATTTCCTTTGCAGGACTAATATTTCAGATGACATCTCCTACGAACCGCCTATGACTCGTGTCGACTTCGAGCACCCGGTATTCCAAGCAGAGGAAGAGATTGTTGAGGATAGCGACTTGCCAGAGGAGCTGACTCGTTTATTGAAACAGGAAGAGTGAATCATTATGCCTCATCAGGAGGAAATTGAGATTATCAATTTGGGGTCGGAAGAAGTTGTGAGAAATATCCGTATAGGGGTTGTGCTGCAGAGCAACATCAAGCAAAGGCTGGTTGAGATACTGCAAGAGTATAGCGATATATTTGCTTGGTTGTACGAGAATATGCCTGGGTTGGATACGGACATGGTCGTGCACCGTCTGCCGTTGCGAGAGGAATGTCTGCCTGTTAAACAGAAACTCAGAAGAACCAGACCAGACATGTCTGTGAAAATCAAGGAGGAAGTTCAGAAACAGTGGGATGCTGGTTTCCTAGCTGTTACAACTTATCCGTCGTGGGTCGCTAATATAGTACCAGTGCCGAAGAAAGACGGTAAAGTGCGGATGTGTGTAGACTACCGTGATCTGAATAGGGCGAGCCCGAAAGACGACTTTCCACTTCCTCACATTGATGTGTTGGTTGATAACACTGCTCAGTTCTCCGTATTCTCCTTCATGGACGGCTTCTCAGGCTATAATCAGATCAAAATGGCACCAGAAGACATGGAGAAGACTACCTTCATTACTCCCTGGGGAACATTTTGCTACAAAGTAATGCCCTTCAGACTGAAGAACGCTGGGGCAATATATCAACGCGCTATGACGACTCTTTTTCATGACATGATGCATAAAGAGATCGAGGTTATGTTGATGATATGATTGCCAAATCTCAGACAGAGGAGGAGCATTTAGTTAATCTGCTGAAACTGTTCAAAAGACTTAGGAAGTTCAGGTTGAGACTGAACCCTAACAAGTGCACCTTTGAGGTGAGATTGGGTAAGCTGCTGGGGTTTATTGTGAGCGAAAAGGGAATAGAGGTTGATCCTGCGAAGATAAAAGCAATACAAGAAATGCCAACGCCTAAAACAGAAAAAGAAGTGTGTGGGTTTTTAGGGAGGTTGAACTACATTGCTCGGTTCATATCTCACCTAACCGCTACATGCGAGCCATTATTCAAGTTGTTGAAAAAGAATCAGGTTGTGACCTGGAATGAAGATTGTCAAAGGGCGTTTGAAAAGATAAAAGAATATTTGCAGGAACCTCTAATACTTATACCCCCAGTAGCCGGGAGACCATTGATTATGTATTTGACGGTTCTTGAGGAAAGTATGGGTTGTGTTCTTGGTCAACATGACGAGACTGGACGTAAAGAGCATGCGATTTACTATTTGAGTAAAAAGTTCACAGACTGTGAGTCTCGTTACTCAATGCTCGAAAAAACGTGTTGTGCGCTAGCTTGGGCTGCCAAACGTTTGAGACAGTACATGTTAAATCATACAACCATGCTAATTTCAAAGATGGATCCGATCAAATACGTATTTGAAAAGCAAGCACTCTCTGGGAGGATTGCTCGATGGAAGATGGTGCTGACAGAATATGATATTCAATATGTTTCTCAAAAGGCTATCAAAGATAGTGTTCTGTCAGAGTACCTAGCGGAGCAGCCGATTGAAGATTACCAATCGATGAGGTTTGATTTTCCTGACGAGGATATCATGTACCTGAAGATGAAAGATTGTGAAGAACCGTTGCCGGACGAAGGACCAGAGTTGGGTTCCAAATGGCAGTTGATATTTGACGGAGCAGTTAATTCCTATGGTAGCGGAATAGGTGCAATCATCACTACTCTTCAGGGGTCGCACATCCCATTTTCTGCCCGATTGAGTTTTCCCGTTACCAACAATGAGGCTGAGTATGAGGCTTGCATCATGGGTCTGGAAGAAGCCATTGATTTGCGAATCAAGAACCTGGATGTATACGGAGAGTCAGCTCTAGTGGTGAATCAGATTAAAGGAGAATGGGAGACACGTCAGCCCAATTTGATCCCATATATGAATTATGTAAGGAGATTGTTGCCTTTCTTTGACAAGGTGGAATTGCATCATGTACCACGAGCAGAAAATCAAATGGATGACGCCCTGGCGACATTGTCCTCAATGTATAAAGTTAACTTCTGGAACGAGGCTCCCCGGATTGTTATCTCTCGGCTTGATAGGCCTGCCTTCATATTCGCCATTGACGAGGCTCCCGATGGTAAACCCTGGTACTTTGACATCCAGAATTTCTTGAAGAACAAGGAGTATCCGGCTGGGGCATCTAGTCGAGATCAGAAGACTCTCAGGAGATTGGCTGGCAATTTCTATCTGAACCCGGACGGGGTCCTGTACAAAAGAAACCACGACTTGGTGTTGCTATGCTGTGTAGATGAGAAAGAGGTGAAGTTGCTCATGGAAGAGATACATAAGGGTACATTTGGTACACATGTTGGTGGACATGCTATGACGAGAAAGCTACTGCGGGCAGGTTACTATTGGCTGACTATGGAAACAGACTGTTTCAAGTTTGCAAAGAGGTGTCATAAATGCCAGATTTATGCGGACAAAATCCATGTACCTCCAAGTCCTCTGAATGTGATGTCATCACCGTGGCCTTTCTCGATGTGGGGAATTGATATGATTGGCAAGATTGAGCCTACGGCATCAAACGGACATCGGTTCATTTTGGTGGCAATCGATTACTTCACCAAATGGGTGGAAGCAGCATCGTATGCCAATGTCACCAAGCAAGTGGTAGCCAGATTTATCAAACGAGATATTATCTGCAGATATGGAATCCCCGAGCGGATTATCACCGACAACGGTTCAAATTTGAATAATAAAATGATGAAAGAGCTGTGTCAGAATTTTAAGATTGAGCATCACAACTCTTCTCCTTACCGGCCCAAGATGAATGGCGTTGTTGAAGCGGCCAATAAGAACATAAAGAAGATTGTTCAGAAGATGGTTGTGACGTATAAGGACTGACACGAGATGTTACCTTTCGCTTTGCACGGTTATCGTACGACGGTACGCACATCAACCGGGGCAACCCCTTTTTCATTGGTATACGGGATGGAGGCGGTGTTACCGTTGGAGGTCGAGATTCCTTCCTTGAGGGTTTTACGTGATGTCCAACTCAACGAGGCAGAATGGGTTAAAGATAGACTGAATCAGCTCAGCTTAATGGATGAGAAGAGGCTGGCTTCTCTAGCATACGGTCGGTTATATCAGAGCCGGATGAAGAAAGCTTACGACAAGAAGGTGTGCCCTCGAAGCTTTCAGACGGGCGATCTTGTTTTGAAAAAGATTCTCCCACCACAATCGGATTACAGGGGCAAGTGGACTCCCAATTATGAAGGTCCCTACGTTTTCAGAAAAATCTTCTCTGGAGGAGCCTTGTTATTATCCACCATGGATGGTGAGGACTTTACGTCTCCTGTGAATTCGGACGCAGTTAAAAAATACTTTTCTTGAAAGTGACCCGCTGGACAGTAAAAAGAGAGTCCAGGCAAAAAAAGGGCATCCCGGCGAACCATAAAAAATGAATAAAAGGTTCGGGCAAAAGTTAGGGATAAAATTGAAAAGATGTACACCCGCGAAGTCGAAAACCTGAAAGGGGCGACTTCGGCAAAAAAGGGTATCCCGGTGAATTGAAAACCCGCAAAGGGCGGTTCACGCAAAAGTTAGGGATTAAAAAAGCAAATGACAGCGGTCCGGATTTGATACGGCATTGCTTAGTGGTTTGGGAGTACCTGGGGGCCGTCTATCCAAAAGCAGTCTCTTCCGAAGATCGAGTACCGGGAAAGCGCGGAGTCAGGCGAGTCATAGGGGGATCAGATCATGGTGTTTGTCTGTACCACGTTTCCGACATGTATACAAATATTGTTTTGTATTTTATTTATGCTTCTTGTGCATATATGTATGTATGTTTGTGCGTAACTTCCTCTTTTCAGGAGTTGCATCCAGTGTACAAAACTTTGCCTATTCAGAGGCCCATTATCAATAAAACATGTTATTTAGTACTTGATGCTTGTTCTTTACTGTTTTGTTTGTGAGAGACGCCGATGTTTTTGATAAACTTGCACTTACATAATCTTGCTGGCCCTTGCCAATAATTGCTAAAACTTCGAATTGACTGAAGTAATGTCACAGATGCTAACCCGGATAGATTTTGTTGTATAGGCCTATTTTGTCTCGTTTGTGTTTGCAGGATTCTTACCTTTGGAGCAAACAGTCAGGAATTGTATGCCCCAGCCAAGGTCGCTTGACGTATGACCTGACTCCCGTTGATGTCATTCCTCAGCTCGTCGCTGCTTATCCCCAGAGAGTTGAAATGACATTTATCTCTTCCCGAAGGAGGGAATCGTTTTCCCCAGGAGAGTGTCCTCATGGAAAGCCGTCCATAGGATTAACCTCAGCAAGTCAAGATCAATGTCCCTGCAAAGGGTACGCTCCTCAGCGAATCGAAGATGTACACGTTCAATCTCCAGCATGGGAGATTCCCGCAAAAGTTAACCAAGTTGTTGGTTCGAAAGGTTTATATCCGCGAAGGATGGTTTTCTTGCTTCCCACAGGTCGTCTTGCCATTGACGGGATGTTGATCCTCAGCAGAGTGGTAACTCCGAATGTGTAAATTGTGCCCAGACAGTGTGCTTTGCCCAGAAGTGTCGCTTCTTCCCTAGCTAAGTTTGTTCACCAGCAGGGTGTTTGTTCTTTCCTCCCAATGGAAATTGATGTTTAATCTCTCCCCGACAGAGTTGGTTGTATTTCTGGCGTCTATTTCGCCAGAATATTTTGTGATACTTGTTCTCCCAGCGGAGTTGGTGTTATCCTCAGCATTCAAGTTGTTGAGACATCATTATCAGAGTAGCCCCGGCAGCTTGAGCCTGCATTTGCATATATCGTCATAGTTGCATCTACTCAAACGCGTAGCATTTCCATGCCGTACGGAGCATTACGCCATTTTCAAACATACGCATTCGTGAAACATAAATCAGGTGTTTCTCAGCAGGTGTGTTGAGCTCTAGCTCAGATTTATTACCAGATATTCGAGGCCTCGCCGTGAGGCATGTGATGATATTGTTTGTCTTATGGTTTTTCCCCACGGAGTTGCTTGTTGAAGTTTCTCTTATCCGGCCAGCGGATTATTTTCTTCAAATTTGTTGTTACGTCAGCGTCAAAGGGTTTTATGAATCAAAATTTCAGAATGGTCCCGCCGGTTATTGAAACAGGCGTCCGGCAGTTTGGTTCCCAAATATCCCCAATGGAGTTCTCCCCAAAGTCGTCGTCACGTCAGCGCTAAAAGGTTTGTGGGTTGGGACCAATGGAGTTAGCTATTGCAGAGATAAGCAGAGAAACTGTATTCAGAGTATCTTCCCGTATGGATGAACGGATGTAGTTTCCTACTGGTTGACAGAAGTATTTCCCCGGAAATCGTCAAAATTTTATTGCCTATGTTGATAGGAGTTCCTCGTGTTGACGAGATACAAGTCCTGACATGGACAGTTTATTCCTGTATTGACGGGGTTTCTTCGTGCTAGCTAAGTAGGTGTCCTAACGTGGACAGATTTATTTCCTCGGGTTGATGAGATGTGCTAGTCCTAACGTGAACAAATTCGATTTCTCCGTGTTGACGGAATGTGAAGTCCGAACGTGGACAAAATTGATTACTCTTCGTGTTGGTGTCCTGACGTGGACCATTTATCCCCAGCAGATATCTTCCTTCGTATCGGTGAAATGTGTGTTCTGACGTGGACAAGTTTATAGTTCTTCGGGTTGACAAGATGCACTAGTCCTGACATGGACAAATTTATCTTTCTTCGTGTTAAAGAAACGGTGTCCTGACGTGGACGATTTACTCCCATGCTGATAGGATTTTCTCGTACTGACGAGATGTGAGTCCTGACGTGGACAAATCGAGACGAGATGTGAGTCCTGACATGGACAGCTTATGCCTAACGGGGACAGTTTATTCCTAACATGGACAGTTTATTCCTAACGTGGGCAGTTTATTCCTAATGTGGACGATTTATTTCTGACGTGGACAATTCATCCCTATGTTGATAGGATTTCCTCGTGTTGACGAGATGCGGACAACTCATCCCCAGCGAAGTCGCCGAGATTTCTCCGTGTTGACGGAATGTGGAGTCCTGATGAGGACAAGTTTCATTCCTATGATGATAGGATTTCTCCGTGTTGACGGAATATGGGGTCCTAACGTGGACAAGTGTATGTTGAGATTTCTTCGTGTTGACGAAACAAGCTTCCTAACATGGACAAAGTTTTATTCCTGTGTTGTTGAGATTTTCTCAGATTGACGAAATGAGAGTCCTAACGTGGACAAATGTGTGTTTATTCGACGAAATATGGGTCCAGATGTGGGCAAGGTTACTCCTGTGACGACAGAATCTCTATTCGTGTTGACGAATTTGTTTCCCTTCTTGTGTTGACAAGGTTAGTCCAGTTGTGGACGGGGGTGTTTTTGCAAAAATGGTTCAGTACCTGTGGCATTATCTAGGTGGTTGAAGTTGAAATCAGCGTTACTATCAGACATTAGATTAGTTGTTGCCGTAACAACCGGATTCAGATAGGGGATGTTGTTCTCCAAGCAGTTGTGCGGTTTATTTCTGCGGTTGGCAAATTTCCGGGTTTTTTGGTATTCAACCGTCTCGTACCTCGATTGTTTGAAGACCGTTCGCTCTTCACCCAGTCGGGTCCAAGCCGTTTGAATAGGGGCAGCTGTTGCACCCCAAAATTTGCTCAACCTTTTCTTGCTTGATTTATGTTTCATTGCATTTCATTTGCATAGTTACATCATGTACATAGTTCAATCATTGGCACATCATAGCATAGCATGCCTCCAACAAGGGATCAAGGGTGTCTATCAAGAGAAGAGCCTAGCAAGAGGTGTTATCCAAGATTGAGAAGTCATTCCAGTCATCAAGAAGAGATTTGAAGTCTTGAGAAGCTTGAGTGCCTATATGTGGGTTTTGCTCCTATCTTGAGGAATATTGAGAATCATCAGTGGGATGAGAAGCATGGATTGTGAATTTGAGGTGTGTATGGATCTCATGGAATGCCTAGAGGGCCCTATTGAGGCTGAGACAAGTCATTGATTCAAGTACAAGAGCCACAGTTGAGGTGCAGTCAACTAGGGTTTCATTTGGGTCAACCCTAATTCAATTGTGCAAATTGGAGAGCATCAAAGCCTACCTTGAGGTCATGGGATTCATGGTTTGGTATGTTGATACATGTGTGGTGTTGTGCCAAGATTAAGCAAAAAAGGATCAAGAATGTGGGAAGTTGCTAAATTAGGGTTTCAGTGTAAAATCCCTTGTTTAGTGCCTAACTTCAAAGCCACATAAGTCAAAATACAAGTTTCAAATGGATCCTTGGCCAACATGAAACTTGTAGATAATCTCAATACCTTTAATTTTAGTACTATAAGTCCTCAAGGGGATTTATAGAACTCAAGTTATGGTCCTTACAAGTTACAGGTCATCAGAGGACACTGAAATTTATCTGTGAAAGTCACTTGACTTCCAAGAAATGTTTTCCCTTCAAGGAGGTTTCAAATGGATTCTTGGCCAATATAATAGTTGTATATCTTGATCTTAGCTTTCCATATAGTACTAGAAGTCCTCAAGAGGATTTTTAGAACTCAAGTTATGGTCTTTGCAATTCAGGGGTATTTTGGGTATTGGTGATTATAGGTCATTCTCAAGCATGGGTCAAAATCTCCAACTTAGAGGCCTCAAATGGAAAATTTTTAAACTAGAAAGTTTCTCAAAATAGGGTTTTAACCTTGACCATGCATCAAGGAGGCTTTGAATTGGCTCATAGGAGAAGTTGGTTTGAGATGGCTTTGAAATGAAGAAATTATAGTGATTAAAAGGCCAAAATTGTGGAATTCTTGATTTATGGCCAAACCAAGCAAGGTTATATACCAAATTGATCAGAAAACATATTTTGGAGAGGATGGAAATATTACTTTTTGGATTTGAGGCCAATTTCACATGGTTCCCTTTTGTTACTTAATATGGAAGCAACATTTGAATTACATACCTTTGGATCAAAAACAAGGAAGATATCATTCCCTTTCAATTCAAAATGTCAGGAGGAGAGAAATTCAAGTGAGTGTGAGAGCTAGAACAGAGCAAGGCATGATTTCCATATATGACATTTTCAAGGAATGTGAGAAATTGAATTTCTCATTCAGGTTGTTACAGAAGTTTCTAGAGGGTTCTATCAGCTTCTATATAAGCATTACAACTGATTCAGATGGTTTTTTGGCAAGGATTGGGCAAGGAATCAGAGAGAGCACTTGAATTTTCTCAACTGTATCTCAGAATCGGGTTTTGGAATTGAAGAGGATTCAGTGCAAATTGACCATTGTAAAAGCTTGGGGAAGTGTTCTTGAGTGATTCTGCAAAAGATTAGAGGTTGAATCGAGCATTTGCACCTTCTGTTCATCCAGTTTTTTCAGGTTTGCAACTTTCATTTTTTAGCATAGATTAGGGGAAATCGATTAGCATTTGATATGTGGTTAGGTTAGTGATGATGCTTAGATGGATTTCAGTCCAAGAATTGAGCAATTCGTGACATTTTGAGTGTGATGCCATTTTCTGTTGAAGCTCATATCGCATGATTCTTGAGGTTTCAAGCATGTTGAATAGATAGAATTGAAGCCTGATGCATGTAGATGAGTTTAGGAGCTTTAATTTTAAGTTTGGTGGTGATCAAGAATTGGATGAATCTCTGCAACTTGGATCGGTTTTGGCTTTAGGGTTAGAATCAATGGAAATGGAGGTCATATTCATGATCAGGATGAAATTTCAAGTGGGATAGGGTATTTAGTTGGCTTGATTGATGAGGTTTTGGGATGCCTTCGCCGGAGAAGACGGTGGCGCAAAGCTCAGGCCACCGTCTGAGTTTCTCCCTCCATTTTCAAATGTTTTGGGGACGATGAATCTCCCACCATTGAGTCATGTTTTGACCTTGACTAATTCCACAAATCAATGGCCACGATTTCGTTTGAAAGTCTGAAGAGAGATTAACATCAAAACTCACCATTTCATTTAATTGGCATTGGGTGGGCTGAATGAGTTCTTGCTATACACACCCCAGGTTGAAGCCCAATAAGAAAATACACTGAAATGGATTGCTATTTGCCACGCCTGTTTCTCAATTTCCCTCTTATTTTCTGATTTCTTTTCATTTTGGTTTGGGCTTAGTCATGCGCGCTATTGACACCCCCTCTTGGGCCCAAGTTTGAATTTTAACTGAAATAAATTGCTATCTGACACGCCACTTTAATAATTTTAATTGTTTTTCTTTTAATTTCATATTTTCATATAGTTTAGGAAATAATTCATCATAAACAGGAAAATTAACATTTTTAATCTAGGTTTTTTCCCCAGACTCCTTAAAGGGTCTAGAATTTAATAGGATTAAAATTTCATTAATTCATGCATTTTATATTTTATTTGCATTTTTTGCATTTTAATTGCTTTTATTTTCAATATGGTTGGTATGTTTTCTTGTTGATTTTGGTATGAGTGATTGGTGATGATTTTTGAGGTGATTCCTTTTGGGATAGTTAGCTTAGATGTGCATGTACCCATAGTAATTTTCTCATATTTTTATGAGAGAATTTTAGGCTAGTTTGAGCATTGAACATTAGGTGTTGTAGAATTAGGGTTTTAGGATAGTACCCTTAGGTTTAGGGCATAGTTTTAGGTCCAAATGAATGGTTAACCCCCTGGTTTTGTATGGAGATATTCATAACAGGTTTAGGAACCCTTAGGATTTTTCATAGGATTTTACAATCACGTTTGTTATTTTAAGTAGAATTAGTTTTAGGACTAACTTCTAGGTGTTTCTGATGAACTAACTTGGCTAGTTTGACTCAGTAGTTCCCCTTAGATTAGGATGGTGTTGCTTTTGAGCTTGGATGATCATGAAGACCAATTGAAGACACTTTGGAGAGCTTTAAGGAGCTTGGAGTTGAAGATTTCTCATCTGGTGGAGTGCTTGTCAGGAGCTTAGGAAAACTAGGGTTTTAGGAAGAGCATCAGAGTAGTTTTGCCTGTTTCTTCAAACATGGAGTATATTGTTCATCTCCATTCAATCCAATGACATAAAGTCCTCTTAAAGAAGTCACATCCCTCCCTTGGAGGGATTAATGGCATGCTTTAAGAGTAGAACTTTGAGGATGCCAGTCTCTCATAATGTTAAGTTCCTAGTGACTTCCCTTGGTTGTCATTGAGCTTCTTAACCTTTCAACCTGATCTTGTTGAATGATTCTCCCTTGGAGGTGCTTGTTGAAGGTTGTTGAGAATGAGGTTGTTTTCTTGTTGAAGCTGGTTGCTTGTTGAAGCTAGGGTTTTACTTCAAGATTGAAGATGAAGTCAGGAGCTTGTTGAAGCTGTTTACTGGTAGGGGTTTGTGCTTGTTGAAGCTGTGTGCTTATTGAAGCTAGGAGTGGTTGCTTGTTGAAGCTAGGGGTTTGTGCTTGTTGAAGCTATGTGCTTGTTGAAGCTAGGAGTGGTTTCTTGTTGAAGCTAGGGTTTTGCTGCTTGTTGAAGCTGTCTACTGGGTGAAGTTGGAAGGTTGTTGAAGCTTGGTGCTTGTTGAAGATTAAAGGTTCAATGGAGCTTGAAGATAGAAGCTATTCATGAAAATGAAGGTTGTTGCTGTCAACTTTCTGCTGTTTAACCAACTGTTGCTGTCAGAGCTGCTGCTTGTGCTGTCAACTGTGGGAGTTTGATGCTGCTGCTTAGGCTGCCTCCTCTGTTTTGCTTTGGTTTTTCTGTATTGTTTGTTGGCTTGTGTAGCTTGCCCCCTAGGTTTGAAGTGAATGTTGATTCACTTTGCCTGTTGTTTTCCCAGGTTTGAGGTTGAGTGGGATTCCCTTGCCTCGCTTGTATTGTTGCATTGCATGCATTTTACTGTACTTGCTTGCTTTCTTTTCTGTTTATCCCCTAGGATCTCTAATTTCCTCTGTGCAGGAGGGAATTATGACAGACATTAGGATTCTTATCCATGCATGACAACATTAGGTTAGTTTTTTATTCCCTTTTCAACCCTAGGATTTTTAGAGCTTCTTTCTCTTCTCATCTCAAAACAATTCAAAAACACAGTAATAAGGATAACGCGTGTTGTACGTTACGAGCCTTAAGCTATTTGAGAAAAGGTTGCTGGAGGGTCACTCTTCAGTAATCTGGCTACTTAGTATGGTACCCTTAGGGTGACATGCGACGTAGTAACTCTCAGATCACAAGTCTTTAGTGCAGTACAAGTTACAAATAGACTAAAAAAATAGTTCTTTCGTAAAAAACTGAAAACAAATTTCAAATGTCATTTTTATCCGCTTGGACTCTTAATCAGGAAAACCCTTTCTTAAGGTAATAAAAAACCAGTCAGACAAGCTTGTGTCTTCCGTAGCCCGAACTACGTTTGCTCTGATCTTTCATGCTGTATGAAAGTACGTAGGCATAGGATGTCGTATCCTAGCGAGCAACCTTCCCCTCCTTTCCCGTAGGTAGGCGAACTACGTCGACTCTGATTTCTCGTTCTAGACGGGAATACGTAGGCATAAAGTGCGATACTTTTCCGAGTCATTTTCTTTTCTTTTTAACCCAGACCTGTAGAGTAGATAGAATAACAATCCGTACTAGAAAACAAGCGTGGATCCCGTCGAGTACGGCGGACGTGAGGGGTGCTAATACCTTCCCCTTGCGTAATCGACTCCCGAATCCAGGACTTGGTTGCGATGGCCATTCCTTTTCCCTCTTTTCGTTAGGTTTTCTCTGAGCGTTTCCTTTCCCTCCTTTGGGATAAATAACGCACGGTGGCGACTCTTCTGTCATAGCCGGCGCCGATTTTCGCAGTAGCGACAACTACCTGCTTAGGTTCAATAATTTTTTTAGGTATTATCTCATTCTCTTTAATCTCAAGATCTACGTCAAGCAGTTTGTCTTCTTTTTAAACTTCTTTTTCAAGACCTTCAATAGATTTCCACTTCTTATTGTCACAGCGCTAACATTACTATGATCTCTAGGATTTGTCACTGTTGAACTTGGAAGGGTACCTTGTGCTTGAGAACTTGCTATTTGTTGTGCTATTTGACTCATCTACACTTCAAGATTCTTTATAGAAGCAGTTGTATTCCTTTGAGTACTTCTTGTCTCTTCTTGGAATTGAGAACTTTGAGCGGCCATCTTTTCAATGGCAATTTCCCGATCCGCCTTATTTGATGATTGTTGTTGGTATTGTTGTTGAGGTTGTTGATATTTTTATTGATACGGTGGTTGTTGTTGTTGCCGAGGTCGATATTGTTGTTGATGTGGTTGTTGCGGTTGGTTCTGATACTGAGTAGGTCCTTGTTTTTGTGCATTCCCTTGTTGGTCTTTCCAGGAAAATTTTGGATGATTCTTCTAGCCCGGATTGTAGGTATTCAAATAAGGGTTGTTCTTCTTTAGAAAATTAATTGCTTCAATTTGTTGAGCAGTGGCCATACAATGCATAGAAAAATGAGGACCCCTGCAAATCTCACAACTAACAACTTGTACCGGTTGAACTTATGTTACAGTTTGGGTACCTATATTCATAGCTTTCAGTCTCCTCTTAACCTTAGCAGTGATCTGATCTTCCATCTTCACCACTTGATTAGCCAGTTTCAAATCAATCACTCATTCAGGTTTGCTCACACTTCAGTCATATAATTCCAAGTGCTCATTTGCAGCAATGGCTTCAATGATCTTTTTGATACCAGTGGTTGTTGTAAAGTTGGAAGAGCCACCAGCATCAATAAGTTGTTTCATCTTCATCCTGAGGCCATTTACAAACATCTGCATTTGTTCCGTTTGGTCCATGTTATGAGTGGGACAAGCGACCAGTAACCTCTCAAACCTCTTGTATGCATCACCAAGTGACTCTCCTTCTTTTTGTTTAAAATTCACAATATCATATCTTTTGTGAATATAAATAGAAGCTAGGAAGTACTCATTCAAGAAAGTCGTCTCCATCTCCTCCCAAGTAGTAATACTTCCGACAGGTAAAGAGTACAACCACTCTTCGGCATCTTCGGAAAGAGTGAATGGAGACATTCTTAACTTTTTATCTTCTTCAAAATGCCCCTCAATATTCAATGTTGTACTCATCGTAAGAAACCTCTGTAAACGCTTATTTGCATCTTCGTTGATTTTACCAGTAAAATGTCTTTTTTCAAGCTAACGGATAGTTGTAGGGTGCAGCTGGAAGTTTGCTACATTAACCGGTTGATTCACGATGGTCAACCGATCTGCTGGAGCATTTTCTCCTCATAATCACCCAAAAGTCTCTCTGCTGGTGGAATTCCAACCATTATCACAACTTCAGGTTGTGTCTCTTCATCTGAGTTGGACTCTGAATCATAATGCTCAGAATGAACCGAAATTTCTTCTTCTGACGTTGTCAGTCTTGCCTGTTTCGCTTGACGGTGTCTCGCGTGCAGTGATCTTTCTGGTTTTGTGTCAAAAAGAAACTAAGCTGAGGGTTTTCCTCACATACACAAATTAGCCAGATATTAGTTATAGTAGAAATTAATCTAAAAACAAACTGAAAATAAAATTTTAGTCGCAGAGCAATAAAATTTTAATTGAATTAAAATTCAGCTTATATTTTGGCAGTCCCCAGCAACAGCGTTAAATACTTGATCGGTAAAATAACAAGTGTACTATTCTTTAGATTGTATTTAAATTGGGATTTTATCCCTAGTATCGATCTCGAGGACTGTGTCACACAATACAAGCTTTATGGTAATTCAATCAAACAAAACCAATTGGGGGTTTTGAAAATAGTTTTACTATAAAAAAATCAATACTAAAAATAAGGTAAAATATAGAATAAGATTCTAACAGATATGAGAGCACACCAGGGGTAGTGTATAAATTGCCTTATAACAATATCAATCCTTATTTCAAAGACATAGCTCAAATTTTATCAAGTTCTTGACTGAAAATTTGTTTACTCCTAAATCCTTAGTGAGAAAACCTCTTAATATCGTAACCTAATTACTATGTCTATAGATAATTAGTTTGATATCAAGCATTGAAAATAGTGTCAACAGTGTCCAAGTGCAACAAGGTATTCCTAGTCCTAGGAAATATCTACTGAAGCATTATCGATCAAATTGCGTTAACGATGATTTAGCTGACCTAAGGTTAACCGAAAATCTAAATCAATTTGTGCAATTGAAAAAGTAGTAATAACAATGAATGATAAAACTTGATTAATAAAATAAGCACTTATGTCATTCAAACAAAGAAAACAATATCAGTACATAAGCAATTCATGGACACCCCCTAGCATTGGGGGTTTAGCTACTCATAATTTTCAAAGTAAATTCAACAATTAGATTAAACATTATAAGAATTTTGGAATACTTTGATCTCCAATTGCTCTTGCGCATGAAAATCTTCAGTTCTCCCTTTTCTCTTGATCGTTCAATTCTTGATCGTGATTTTGCTCTCAGTCCAAAAAGTCCCATTTTCTCTCTCAAAACGCGTCTAAAATAACACCAAAATTAGAAAAATAGGAGATGACACGTCCATGCCAACACGGGTTATGTCAGGCGACACGGGAAGCCGTGTTGGCTCCCTATTCTCAACACACAATCAATATATTGCCCAGACTTGCTGACACGGGAACCCGTGTCAACCCCCTGTCAACATATACAATTCATTTGCATAGGCTTCCTCTTGACACGACCCATGTCAGGTGACATGGGTGGCTGTGTCAGGCCACTGGTTTGCCTCTAAAATCTCCTCCGACTTCCCGGAATCTCCAATTTCTTCACCCGGGTCCTTTTCCCTTTTTCGTATGGACTTGAAATCATCAGAACTACAACCAAACGCTTAAAATGCAACAAAACATGACATAATCACTAGAAAACAAAAAATTCGAGAAAAACATAAAAACAGTAGAATTTACTTAAAAACAATAAAAAAGACTAAAACAAACATTACCGGTTCGTGGATGAAATGTCAAACAAGTGACGGAAACACAATAGGAATGGTGACCGATCACATGTTCATCCTTGCATGATATTTGTTCATGATTGGTGCTTGCTCATACTTGATTGCATTAGACATGCTTGTTGTCCTGCTTTCTACAGCTGTTGTATTCTGAATTTGCATATTATTTTTGCTATGCTTGCTGCCTGCCCCTTTTACACCTACTTTTGTGCTGAATTGGTAGCTGTTAAATGTTGTTGTGCTACCTATTGTACCCCAAAATTTGACCAACCTTTTCTCTTAACATGGCTTATGTTTCTTTTCATTTTGCATTTCATCTGCATATCAATTAGGTCAGTCATTTGTCGCATTTTACTCATGTTATCAGTTGGAGTAGATTATCGGGATTGCAGTCGCTTTTCTCGCGTTTCAGACGATTCAAGCCAGTTCAAATGATGAGTTCTATGTCCAGATCGAGCAAATTAGTTCTCCTCCTGGTGATTCAGTCTGTGCTGATATTTTCGGTTGCGTTTCGGTGGTCGCCCTTTTTTTCCGTTTATTTTGCTGCATCTTTTGTGATCTTATTTCTATTTTTGCTCTAATTTTCTTTCTAGAATATTTAAATAGGTTTTTACTAATTTTGTCTAGATTATTAGAATTTAGTTAGAAATAGTTTTTTATTTATTTATTTATTAATTTCTAGATTTAGTTTTTATTAAGTTATAGATTTATTAGAAATTAGTTTTTTTTAAAATAGTCTTAGAATTTTTTAAATAGATTTTCATTAGAATTTTATTTTAATTTAGTTTATTTTCATTTAGTTTTAAAAAAATAATTTAGAATTTTAAACTAGGATAGAATTTTATTAGAAAATAGTTTATTTATTTAGTTTTTCATTATACTTTTTTCTAGAATAGATTATTAAAATTTTAATTAGAATTTAATTTAATTTAGTTTTAAATAGAATTAATAGAGTTAAGATTATTTTAGTTTTTTATTTAGGTTAGTTTAATTTATATTTAGGTTAGTCATTAGTTTATAGTAGATTAGAAATAGGTTTATTATGTAGTTAGTTAGGATTAATTATCAGTTAATTTAATTAAATAGTATAGTTTACAATTAAATGAAAATTAAATCAAAAAGAAAAAAAACATGATAGCGACACATGGCAGTTGTATAAAGTCCTTGTCACTATTCATCACCCCCAACCTCAGAAACCCTAATCCACCTCCCTACTGTCCATCATCATAACATAACCTTCAGCTCCAAAAAAACCTAGACACTCAGCGCCTCCCTCCTCTAGCTAGTGATCATCGTCATCTTCTCTAACCTTCAGCGAAACCCCTAGCTGAAAAACCCGGCCGCCGAGTTTTCTCACCGTCTTCGCGAAACTCCTTCCACCATTATCAAACTTTCAACCCACAACTTCCATCGCACCTTGCTAATAACTCCCAACAGCAATCGTTCATCCTTTGAAACCCTCTCACCATCTTAACCCTTTCGCCGAAACTTCAACCCACCGCCCAAAAACCCATTTCCTCCATTTCCAACATCTTCTTCTTCCAACACAGAATCCAACCCATTAACAAACCAATTTTCACTCCAAAACCAAATCAAACCTTTAATATCCCTCAAATACAGCCTCCAAACAACAACAACAATCAACCTCTGTTTCCTCTTCATTCAACTTCATCTCCTTTAACCGAAAACTCAACCCAAACAGAAACTCATTTCCGCCATAAATCTCCTCAAGCCTTCCTTTTCATTCAAATCCAAACCCACCTTCGACATGAACTTGGAACAGAATGAGAGAGGAGAAGAATGATTGAAACGTTGATTTGAAACCAAACCCATACGCGCTTGAAAGTTTGAGGTTGTGAGTGAACCGAGCCGAAGGATAAGCGGAACGAGAAACTGAAGCGATTCTGAGAGCGAGAGTTACAACTTAAAGGTTGGAGGCATTCCCTCTTCGCGACTCGTTTCGCTATTATTGTTAAACCCATTTCACTCAGTTTGTGGATTAAGATGATGTTTGTTAAATTGTTTTTTCTTCATTCTCAAAGGAACCAAAACCTTTTGCTCAACCGTGTTATGTTCCAAACTGGGTTTCCTACCCTTTAGATGTCAATGGGTTGTTTTGAAAAAATAAATATCTATTTTCTAAACCTTTTTTATTTTATTTTTTAATTAATTTATTAATATTTTTTGTAAAACTTTTTTTTAGATTTTATCAATTTTTTTTAGTAAGCTAACAAGCTTTTAGGATTTTTTTACTATTTTTATTTTTATTATTAAATTTATTTTTCAATCAAATTCGTCTTTTGCCTTCATTATCATTCCGCTTTGGTCGATGACAAAGTTTCCATAAAACGTTACTAGTCAATCTATTGATAAGTAAGGTTGGATCTGACACCCTTTTTCCTCGCTTCGTACCTTTTCTATTTCAATTTTTGTTTTCGAACTGATGAAGTCTCTGATTCGTCAAACGTTAATTCTCGAGGATGTCGAAACCTTCGTTATCTCAAATCTAAGGAGAATGACCGTTTAGGTCATTTTCTTTACTTTAAGATCGCGAGAGGTTCCCTTCGATTAATTAACATGAAGTTTGCGATTAAGATGAGGTTTGAATTTTTCGACCTCTTCCATTTCATCGATTACTAACTCCCGACTTTAATATTCTGTTAATACTTAATTATTTTATATTTCCGCACATATCTTCCTGTTATATTTCCTATTGAAATTATTTTGTTCATATTATCATCACCGTTCATATTTCATACTGTCATATTATGCATGACTGTCATCTAACCCCCTTTTATTTGTACATTCTTTCAACAAAAAAATTAATAAATATCAAAACCATTAAAATCCTAATTGGTGGAATGTTGGTAATATGTATCCTGTACATATATGTCTCCATTTCTCATCTCTTTGGCATCTTCTCAAAAATCTCTTCAATAAAGAAATCGAGTTCTCTTTGTATTGAACTAAAGAGAGAGGATTTAGTGTAGACTTCTTCCTCTTCGAGTGTCAGGATACTCATTATAGTGTGGGTGGTCTCGATACTCGTCTTTCAATATGAAGACGTACTTCCTTTCCAACCTCTTTTCGAAACTTTCTCTCCTAAAACCTCGGTCCGTACCGAGTGTATTTTCATACTCTTTTTTCACAACAAAAACTTGAATGGTCGTGGAGTGGTTAGGCATAGGCCTTCTCCTATCTCGAGTGCTTGACATTACCATAGGGTTCACTGTCGCAAAGCACTTACTATTCAAAACCAAAAACATCTTTAATAAGAGAATGAAGTTCTCTTTGTATTGAATTAAAGAGAAAGGATTGAGTGTAGACTTCTTCCTCTTTGAGTGTCAGGATACTCACTGTAGTGTGTATGGTCTCGATACTCATCTTTCAATACGAATACGTAACTATATTCGTCACACCTTTTCACAACAAAACTTTGAGATAAAGAATTGGGTACTACCCGCAAGGGGTTACTATCCGAGGACCTATTTCACCCCTAAAAAACAATTCCCACAAATCAAATGTGACATCTTGCCTCGCATGGAGAAAACTAATCTTTCAAAAAAGGATATGTTACGTCCGTTCTACCGCAAACAGGTAACGCCTAAGTTTCCAACGAGCGAGCAACAATGCACCTAAACTGCTAGAATGCGCATGATAGCATCATCCACAAAAAACACCGATTACCCGTATCCCGAACTACGGCTGCTCTGATTTCTCATACTAGATGAGGATACGTAGGTACAAGATGGCGATGTCTGGGCGAGCACATCCCCCCTATATCTGTTGTTCCCCGAACTACGTCGACTCTGACTTTCTCATATCTGTTGAGAATACGTAGGCCTAGGACCGCGAAGTCCTACCGAGTCTTTTCTTCCCCGTCATCCCTCGTTTCCCTGTTTCTAACCCTTCTCTTTATCCTTTGAAACACTCTTTATTAAGCAATATCTTTAGCAAATATTTTCACACGTCGACAAACAAATGGTTCCCATCGAGTACGATGGATGCGAGGGGTGTTAATACCTTCCCTTCGCATAACCGGCTTCCGAACCAGTTATTGGTCGCGAGACCATCTTATCCGTTTCTTTCTTAAGGTTTTCTCGATATTTTCCTTTCCCCTCATGGGATAAATAAAGTTCGGTGGCGACTCTTCTGTCTTTCTTTTTGCCTCCCCGTCGTTGCATTTTTCGAGTAGCGACACTACCCTGCTGGATTTTGTGGCTGTTTTGTGCAGGAGGCGTTGTTGTATCTACTGTTTTTAACTTATTTTCTTTCTTTTTGCCTTGCCTTTGCATGCTCCCTTAGGATTCCTATTCCAATTTAATTTCTGATTAATTTTGGGATTATGGTAGACATTAGGAGTGAAATCCAAGCATGATAACAAGTAGGCTAGTCCTTTTTAACCTCAACCTTAGGATAGAATTTCCTTTTCACATCCCGACCATAGGACCACTTGGCATGACAACGTTAGGACCGAGTTTCCCTTAGCCTTTTTGTGCATCTTTCTCTCTTCTCTTCTCAAAACAATTCTAATACATTTAATAAATACGATGAAAATTGTACGCCACGAGCCTTAAGTATATGGGAAATGATGCGTGCGGGGTTTCTCCTCACTTGTCTAGAGTGTTTAGTGTACACCCCGTGGGCGATATGTGACGCATTCGCTCCTATAGCATAGTATTTAGTGCAATGTGAATCACAAAGAAAACTAATTCACTTCACTAAAACTCATAAACAAAATTCATTTTCAGAAAGAGTACGTTACTTTTCCGTTCTACCACAAACAGGCATCGACCCTAACTGCTAGAATGGGAACTTAACATCGCTCATAAAAAACACTTAACCAACCTATGGTTTCGTTTGTCAAACTACGTTTGCTCTAATTTTTCATACCAGATGAGGATACTTAGGCACAAGACGACGATGACTTGGCGAGCAATCTTCCCCCCATCACCTATAGTTTTCCGAACTACGTTGACTTTGACTTTCCCATTGCACGAGGGAATACGTAGGCATAGGGTGGCGATGTCCTATCGAGTCTCTTTCTTTTTCTTCGTTCTATTTCTGTTTAGCAGTAGCTTATAGATAAACACATCCATTAATTAGATAACAAGCATGGATCCCTTTGAGTACAATGGGCGTGAAGGGTGCTCATGCCTTCCCCTTGCGTAACCAACTCCCGAACCCAAGATTTGGTTGCAATGACCTTGTCTTTTATCATTCTTCAGGTTTTCTTCAATCATTTTCTTTCCCTCTCTTTGGGATAAATAACATTCGGTGGTGACTCTTCTATTTTTCCGCTGGGTGTTTTTCGCAGCTGCGACACCAAACACTAGACAAAAACCATATCATACAGAATTGTTCTTTTAGATAACATGTGCAGTTATCATCAAAACTCAAAGGCCATATGTAAAACCAAATCTTGTTCTTACACTTCTGTTAATCCAAAATGTTAGAGAGAGCACAAGGTTGTCGAAGAGAAGAGAATATTCATTGACGAGGAAGCTTAAAATCTAACAAGTGTGGGATTCATAACAAATTTCAAATACCCTTCTTGGTTTTGGTAAGGAAGGCATTGAACAAGTGGCGTGTGTGTTTTGATTTCACCAACCTCACTGTCACATGTCTAAAAGATATGTACCCCGTCCCTAACATAGATCTCCTAATACATGGATCTCTGAGTTATAAAAAATTAAGTTTCATGGATGTTTATTCAGGGTACAAATATATTAAGATGGATCCCATTGATACTCCCAAGATGGCATTCATGTCCAACAATAATAACTACTACTACAATGTCATGCCTTTTGGGATTAAGAACGTTGGCTCCACCTATCAAAGGATAATGGATGTAGTGTTATCAAAGAAAATAGGAAACAACCTAGAAGTTTACAATGATGACATTATCATGAACACATCATAAGGGGATAGCCATGTAGTTGACTTAGTATATATCTTGGGTTCTGTCAGAAATTTACAACATGCACTTGAATCCAGCCAAGTTCTTATTTGAAGTACAAGCTAAAAAGTTCTTGGGTTTCATTCTTGCCAAAATATGCATAGACGCAAGCCTAAATAAATTCTAAGCCATCATAGACATGAGGAGCCCTTCTAGTAACAAGTAGGTTCAACAACTAATTTCACGTTTAGTCTCCCTCTCTCATTTTTTTCCTATGTAGGTGACAAGGATTTCCACTTTTTTGCCACGTAGAAGAAAAATGAGAGGTTCGAGTGAATAGACGAATGCAAGTTGGCTCTCTCAAAGATGGAGGCGTTCTTAGAGTCCTCACCCATTCTAACATGTCCAATAGTAGCTTTGCCATTATATCTTTATGTATCTGTTACTGATCAAGTGTTGAGCTCAGTACTCGTCCCAGAAATAGATAAGGTTGAACGACCTATCTATGTTGTGGGTAACTTTTTCATGAGGCTGAGGCTCATTATCAAAAGATAGAAAGGCTCGTGTTGGAGGTAGTGGTGAATGCAAGAAATCTTGGGATTTATTCTTAAGGACATTAGATAGTGGTAAAGAGAGACTATCTTATATGTCAGGTCCTCAAGAAGTAATACCTAGCCGAAATAATGGTATCTTGGGTCATCAAATTGTCTGAATATGAAATCCAATATATTCCTAGAGGAAGCATTAAGTCGCAGGTCATGGCATATTTCCAGGCGTAGTTCAACATGTTAATTGACGAGGAAGTCTTCCTCACCTGGATTCGTTCGTTGGATGAAGCCTCTGACGTGAAAAGGAGGACTCTGAAATAGAGCTAAAAGGACCATATGACTTATTTATTGAGCAGACATTAAAGTTTTAATTCAAGGCTAGTAATAACCAATCTGAATATGAAGCCCTCGTCGACGGCATGACTGTCATCCTAAAAGTAGGTGTATTGACTCTAAAATCTAAGAGTGAATCTCATATAGTAGCAAAGCAAGTCTTCAAAGAGTACTAAATAAAGGAACCAAAACTCAACATATATTTGAAAAAGAAAAGGTATGCGACTTGTCCGAGCGCTTCAAAACCTTTAAGATAGTTCATGTGTCCAGGGAGAAAAAATTTGGGGTAAAATTGTTGTCCAAGATGGCTAGTTCTAAGAAATCAAGGTTCAATCGCACTATAATATAATAAATGCTCATCGTGACTAGCATAGAAGTAATGGAGGAAAGTGTTATCGATATCACCCTCACTGGCGGTTGGATGACACCTATAATTCATCATGTGCAATATCAAGCGAGTTACCACAATATAATTTAGAGGTAACTGCAACCGAGCAGAAAAGTACATTCTAATGTTGGGAAGTCTATACAAAATTGGAAAAGTCACGCCTATGCTACGATGTCTGAGGGAACACAAGATTTCCTTAGTCTTAGTTGAAGTTCATCAAGGGGCTTGTGGAAGCCATATTAGTAGGTGAGCCATGACATATAAACTGCTAAGATCGGGTTATTACCAGCATTTATTACTAAGAGACAACATGGATTTCATCAAGAAATGAGACAAATTCCAGAGATATGCTAATTTGCACTGTGCTCCAACCGAACTCCTCCACCTTATAGCAATGTCGTTGCTATTTTACCAATGGGGGTCGACATTCTAGGAACCTTTCCTATAGCTTCTGGCCAACTAAATTTCCTAATCATGGGAGTAGACTACTTTACGAAATGGATAAAAGAAGAAGATATGGATAAGATTACGGAAGAAAGAGTTCGTCGCTTATATTAGTATAAGATTATATGTAGGTTCATCTTAATAGAAATTATCATCTCAGAAAATGGAACTCACTTCGTCATTACTACCATGATCAATTTTTGTAATGATATGGGAGTACAAACTAAGTTTATGTCATTCGTTCTCCCAAAGGAAATAGACAAGTAGAATCAGTCATTAAAGTAATATTGAAGACAACCGATAAGATGTTGGATGATGCCTAAGGGTTGTGGGTCGAACAGCTACATGAAGTGATATGGTCATATCGCACTACCCTTCACTCCACCACCAGAGAAATTCCCTTTACTCTACTGTATAGGGTGGACACCGTGCTACCATTCAAAATTGACATGCTATCATAGTGGCACCCTCACTTCAATAACGAAGAAAATAAAGCATGGTAAGATGTGTCGTTGACCTAATTGATAAAGCAAGATACATCGCCCACATTCGAGAGTTCACTGAAAAACAAAGATCCTCTAGGAAGTATAATTCTAACTTAGTTCTGAGACAGATGCACGAGGATGATTTAGTGCTATGATAATTTGTAGAGCTCGTCCAACAAGGAAAGTTGCAATCTAACTTGGAGGGTTGTATTGTATATATCAAAAGTTTCCTAATTGAGCCTACAAGCTTTAAGAATTGGACTGACGAATCATTCCCTGAACATGGAATTTACTCAATTTGTGATACTATTATAGTTGAGTGGTAGGACGGAGAATCGCCTATTTACAAAAAATTATATAGAATACTTTGACATCTGCAACAAGTTATGATGGTTAAACTATGGATATTTTAGTGTTAGACTTCCATAAAAAGATCATTGCCACTATATAGGGTAATTAAATTGTTAGAATTCCACAGGAAGAACCTTGCCACCTTGTGGGGTAATTAAACTGCTGGATTTCCACAAGAATATCCTTTACACCCTATGATATAATTAAAATGATAGAGTTTCATGGGAAGATCCTTTTCTCCCTACTAGGTAATTGAATTGTTGGATTCCAATAGAAATATCATATTCATCCACAAGCAACTAAAGTCTCTTTAGATGGATTCAACTGATATCTTGCCTGAAGGACTGAACTAAAATCTCATCAGAGAGACTCAACTAAAGTCTCATCAAAGGGACTTAACTAAAGTCTCATCAGACAGCCTTAACTAAATTATCATTAGAGAGACTCAACTAAATTCTCCTCTGAGGGACTCAATTGAAGTCTCGTCAAAGTTACTCATCTAAAGTCTCACCTGAAGGACCCAATTGAAGTCTTTTCAGATGGATTCAACTGAAGTCTCACCTGAAGGACTCAGTTAAATTCCCGCTTGAGGAATTCAGCAAAAATATTGCCTGAGAGACTCAATTGGAGTCTCACCCAAGGGACTCAACTGAATTCTCTCCCAAGAGATGCAACTAAATTATCTTTAAAGGGATTTAACTAATGTCTCGGCCAGGAGGTTTAGACCCTTGCTCAGAAGGATCATTTGAAACTTCAAGAACTGGAGGCAGGAATAAAACTTTGATCAAGCTCCTAAGAAGAACCCGAAAAGGAGTTAGGAATTAAAACACTTTGGTCTCTACAAGTCCTCATGATTGAGGGATTGTGTAATGTATAATTAGAAGAAACTTTAGGGGGCGGGAGGTATATGCTTATCGTATCTTCCTATTATGTCTCCTATTTATTTGTCCAAGCGCCACTTTTTATGGATGTGAATATATATTGTATCAAGTACATTTTTGATGAAGATAAAGGTTATCAAAAAAAGTACCAAATAGTATCACGCACATCACAAATGAAGATGATCAATATTGAATGAACATTGGAATTTTAGTGAAGTTTGAGACAAGGGATTATAACTAAGGTACATGTTGATATCCATTTTCAGTTGCTCAGAAAACTCATCTCTCACTTCATCTAAACCTTTCTTGCATTATCATTTGTTATCATTCATGAATCCATACACTAAAAAATCATTTTTAAGCAAAAAAGAAAAATTGTAGTCGACTACCAAGAAGTCGTATTCGACTACCAGATAAAAAAAACATAATTTTTAGTTTTGGAAGTGGTGGTATTCGACTACCTATGTTCAAATTTTAAAAATGAATGTTGGAACAAGTGGTAGTAGACTACCATATATTGGTATTCGACTATCAGGCTGAAGTAGTGTCTCTTTTCATGTTCAAAATGTTTGTCACTCATTGCAATGCTTCATGTTTTTATTTTAAATTTATGCATCATTTCAAAGGGGTGTTTTATGATGTATATGAGATTTTATGCATCAGAAACACAATTTACCTCTTTCCAAAATTTATTTTCATATAAGTTCAAACAAACTTTCAACGTATTCTTCCATTTTCAAAGTTGAAACTTCTTACATCAATTTCAAATCATTCAAAAGTTTCTTCGTACATTCTTAACACTTGAAATACATTAATTTGGATGATAACATTGTGAAACAGAAGATCAAATTATTAAACTTAGAATCAAACCAAGACCAAAACTACTTAAAGTTATTTAAATTGTGTGTTGTAACTTAATCACTAAGTTTGTGGTGATAATATGTTGTAAAAGAAAGTAGGGTTCTTTCTCTTGCATGTATATTAAATGATTGTAAGAAGGTCTTGTTGAATAATTGTACAAATATTTAACCATAATTGAAAATTCTTCAAGGAGTGGAAGGGTTACATGTACCCTTAGTTGATAAGGGGAACTGGTATAAATCTTGTGTGTCATTTACTTGTATACTTTATATTATTTGCATATTATATTTAATTTAAATATAAGATTTATCACTCGTTTCCAAAAAAAATTAAAGGATACGAAACTATGCATAAAAAAGAGTAAAATCCAACAAATCTAATCCCTACATATATTATTTCTCATACTTATGCAGTGGAACGTCACCCATACCTCTAAATGGCCTCATCCATAACGTGCGAATTTGCATAAAGCGTATATTCGGGGGAAAAAACGTTATATTTAAAGTCCTGAGACCTAACTAGACTTCCTAGATTTCAGGGAATCAACCACATATTCTTAGAGTGATTGCAACATCCTGATACTTAAGGGACAACATAACTACGACACAGAAATACACATACAGTAGTTTCTCACCTCATGTGAGCAAGCTCTCAATATGACAACTGTAGCGGGGAAATTTGTGAGTGTAAGCTATTGATTAATTTAACTCAAAAAAAATGAAAGAGTCGCCACCGCACTTTTATTTTATCTAAAAAGGAAAGGAAAAAGAATGAACAAAACCAAAGAGTTCTAAAACAAGAAACAGAACAGAGATCTGGGTAAGGGGGTTGGTTACGCAATGGAAAGGTGTTAGCACCCAAAACGTCTATAGTACTCTATAGGAGCCCTTTGAAATATTTATGCTTTTTGGTTTGAAAAAGGTTTGTTTTAAAAGAGATTGGGGAGATGAGAAGAGAATTATTTTTTAGATTTTTATGTTTGGAGAGACTTATCACCTCATGCCTACGTACCCACAAAGTGCAATATAGGATCAAAACCTTGTAGTTCATGGTACAAATAACAAAAATTTATTGGTTTTGATTTATTTTAAATGTAAAGACAAGTCCTCATTTTAATGATAAAACTATGACAAGTCACCCACAAGTATAAGACAACATTTACATCACCTAAAGATGGAGGATTTTGCTTGGATTATAAACAAGTCTATCACTCAACATCTAAGTGGAAAATGTCAACATCTTAATACTATGGAGAATAGGAGAATTATATCTCAACTATGGAAATGACTCATGTCTAAATTTTATGAAAAGTTTTAAAATAAAAATTGCACAAAGGCACAAAAAGTTTGAATGAGGTAAAGTGTTTTTTTTATATCTTTTTGAAATTGGTCAATATATGATTATCATTGATTGACATTTATTAAGAAAAACAAAGTTTAAAAATCACTTGACAAAAGTAAAGGTTTTATTATGAAAGCGGTTTTAAGTTTGAAAACAAGAAGGTTTTAAAAGAGGGAGGAGATTTTGAAAATTTAATAAGGGGAGGAGATGAAGAGACTACCCTAGAAAGCAAAATAAAAGCTAGAGATAAGAAGGATCTAACCAACTTGTAGCATTCTCCATAGCAAGCCAGATAATAATTCCATCCATCTTGAAGCATAAGCCAATAAGCAAGCCAAATAAAGGCAAAGATCCATAATACTCCAAGCATAGAGAAAGAGACCTAATTCCAAGTCCAAGGGTCTAAGAATAGTCCAAGAAGTCCAAGGTCTAAGAATAGTACAAGAGCACAACCACAAAGTTAATAGCACCAATTTTTTTTAGAGGTTTAATCCTTTATTAGTGTTTTAAACAAGGTATGGTCCAAATGGACAAAAGAAAATAGGCGGAAACATAAACATGTGTTCAACGGACAAAGGAAAAATAACGAAAGTATAAACAAAAATAAGATATGAGATGATAATAATGGAGCATGAAGATAAAAGAGAGATAGGGAGCAAGAAGTAAATATAAACAAAATTAGTGCAATGAAATCATTAGTGAGTTAGTGATTAGTCATTATAGCAAATGATCAACGATGGTTAACTAATGCACTTAAGCCAAAGTTGATGAACACTCATTAGAGAATTGATAAAATCAAAGCCTTCAAACAACAAGCTTCATAGGTGATGGACCTAAGACAAATAATCAACCATACTTGGACTTTCAAACATAGGTTTGAGCCACGAATGATCACTTTCCGATTACGGGACAATTTAGTGCTATGTTAAGTAATTGCAATCGGGTTTATGTAGAAACCACGACTATCTGAGGTTGATCAATAACAATGTTAGTGCTAATGCATGCTAGAGAAGTGATATATAGATCACTCTTCAAAAGCAATGTCGCACGAAAAGAAAATAGGTAATGATCTCATCTTCATCAAGAATTTGAAATAAGTTCAAATGATATCAAAAAATTTCATCGATCAAAAGAAAAAGAGAAGAGGAGAGGGAATGCCAAATTGAATAACAAGTTCAAGATCATTTCATCTTTAAGTTCATCCACTCATCTTGGTGGATTAAAGCACTAAACATATCATTAACTCAAAGCACCTAAAATGAATTGAATAATTCACTCTAAAGATGAATTTGAATTAATGAATGTTTATCCAACTTCATCTACACCCTAAGTTCAATGAATTTAAAGAGGAAAAAGGGTCTTTAAAAGTGCATTCCAAGGCAAAAATCAAAAGGGAATGGAAGAAGAAGAAGAAGAAAGAACCAAAGCAGTCCCAAAGTAGAGCCAAAAGGAAAAATTAACATTGGGTAACCGGTTACCCAAATCTGGTAATCGATTACCACTGCAAAAACAGCAGCAAATCAGCTTAAAAAGTGCAGAAACTTAATCAATCATTTCTCCAAACACCTCATGATCAAGGATGCAATTGAGCACGAAATTCAAGTAACATAACAGCAAACAACACCAATAGAACACAATTTTCAAGATCCAAAGATCAAGCAACAAGAATCAACAATAGATCACATTGTAGAAGATTTATCAAGAAAAACAATGGTGGATCAAGAAATTATCACTCCAAATCTGGAAATTCTTCAAATTAGCTCCACAAACCATACTTTAAAGCCTTAATCTACTAGAATTGATGATGAAAAAGTGAATGTATGAAGGTTTAGCTCAAAGATTAGTAAGTTCTAATGATGAACTTACTAACTTTCAATGGAAGAAAGAGCTTTGGTGAATTTGGTAATTGGGGAAAATTGAGAGTCAAGAAGGAATTTGACAAGATGATTTTGGCTATCAAAAGTTTATCAAATGAGAGAAATAAAGCCTATATTTATAGGATTTAGTCTTGGAAAATTTGGTGGATTGGAATTTGTTTTGGAATCAAAATTAGGCTTGGAATTTGAATGTAGAGGGAAATTAATGATCAAGTGGAGATTAGTGAAGGTGTATGGTGGGAATTAATTATGATGAGGTAGGGGAATTAAAATGAAGTGATCTAGAATATTCTCATGTTGCAATGTTTGAATTTGGTGCAAAAAAATGCTGCAGAATTTGAATTTGCCCAATTTTCACAAAATTCGCACAGGGTAGCCGATTACCTAATATTGGTAACCGATTACCACGGACAAAAAATGGTGAAAATGGCCTTTATGATGTGTTGTCTTGGCTCTGGCTCGATTTTTTTTTATCAAAGAAGGCATGGAAATAAACACATGAACCTTGGAGTCTCTTGAATAAAAGTCCATCGAATTTTGGGAGACTCTTGATCAAATGATTTGAATTGGTTGCGGATCAACTTTGACTTATGAAATTCACTAAAGCTGAGGGACTGATATTTGATATCTTTGATCCAAATTCTTCCTGAAAAAATTAGTAAAGAAAAAAAACATTCTTTTGGATTTTAATTAATGGTTAGTAAACATAAACATAAACAAATATCAAACAAACAAGAAACAAGGGTCCCCGGTGATGCTCAAGAATAAACCTACAGAGGAAGATAAAAGAGAACCAAAGCTTGTGATCTTGTTTGTGGGATGAGATACAAATGATATGTGGGATCTTAGGGTTAAAAATTAGGGTATTACAGCTGCCCCTATTTAAGTTTCTTCTATCCGAAGATATGAAGATTGACATCTTTGTCTCGACCAGATAGAAGAGACTTAAATATAATAAGTAAACCTAATTTTTGGCCCTAAGAGGCCACAAAATGGCATGATTATGCTTATGATATGGTATGCAAACACAAGACCTCTGTGGGGAGAAAATGTCACGGGAGACAAACAAACGCTAGGGAGCAAAAGAAGAAAAGAGACTCCACAGGGGAAAATAAAAGAGCAAGATCCTATTCTGATAAAGGAAAGGAAACGCCTCAACGGGAGAAGAGATACCAACTTCCGGTTACTAGGCAAAGATACTCGAACTAAAGAGAACATGTAAAATACTTTCTACTAGTTACTGAGTAGAAAATAAGGGCCATAAACACAAGAGAATTGTTATCTACCAGTTACTGGGTAGAAAACAAAGAGATGTGTTACTTATTACCAGTTACTGGGTAAAAAATAATCCACTTGTTGAGAGATAATCAACTACCTGTTACTGGTTAGGAAAATAAACAATGCCAACTACTGGTTACTGAGTAGTTTAGCGAGGGTAATAAACCTAAAGCAAAAGGTTACCAACTATCAATTACTGGATAGGGTAAACAAAATATCAACTACCTATTACTGGGTAGGAAAAGGAATATCACCACAAGGAAAGATTACCGACTACCGGTTACTGGGTAGAAAAATATGACGGTAACTGACCAAAAGAGAGACAAATCTTACTTGCTACATGTTACTGGGTAGAAAAATAAAGGCAACAATGCTTTGGAGGAAAGATTACCTTTTACCGTTTGATAACGTGAAATTATATCGGATATTTGACTTGACTTGCATGAATTTTATCTGTTTCTTTTACTGTTTTATTTGATTTATCTTCGATTACGCCTCTGTTTTCTTTTGTTTTGTAGGTTACCATAAATATGGACTAAAAAATAAAAGGAGAAATAAATGAAGGAAATGGAAAGAAAAGAGGAAGAAAAGACCATGGAAAAAAAAGAAGAAGAAAGAAAAAGAAAGGAAAGAAAAGGTGTGGGGGCCACCACATATCATGTGGCACTTGCCACTTGGATGTGGCGCCTTCCACATGGTGAAGAGGTGGCGCCTGCCACCTATATGTAGTGTGAGAAGTGGAGGCTGCCACATTGGATGAGGGTGGCGAGTGCCACTCCTAACTATTAGGAAAGTGGTAACTCCCACCTCTACAAGAACGGGAAGTGGCGCTGCCACTTCCTCCCTGATTTTCTCCACGGTTCTCCCTGATTCTTCTCAACTGCCTAGCTGCATTCCCTCCAGATTTCTCTCCTCATTTGAAGCTTCAAATCCATGTAACCGTTGCCCACTAACATTATAAAAGGGAGGCAGTTTTAGAAGCAATGCACGCATTAATTTTTCTATTTTAATTTTAGTTCTTTTTCAGCTTTTTGTTTTAGTTTCTATGCATTATTTTTAGAGGATTTTGTAAGGCAAATTTTTTATGTCATTTTAGTCTAGGATTGATTCGAAGAGGTTTAATCATTGTACCGAACCGCAAGCCGACCTTCATAAATCAAATCCAAGTTGTACTAATTTCTAGGTTTTGTTTATCTGCTTTAATTTTTATCGCTTTATTTTTATGCATCCTTTTTGTTTTCTGGTTAGTATTAGGATTGAATTTATTCAAAGCATGAAAGTCATGTCTGGCTAAAACCCTTAGTATCGGTATGTAATTACGATCGGTCGGAGGGGGTTAAGTAAAGCGTGATGTAGAATTTAATAGAATAATTGTTTATGGTCTTTGTTTCTTTTGCAAAAATTAATAACTTTTTTCACGAGAGTGAGAAAGTAACGAAGGTTAAAATTAATAGAGTGAGAGTTTGAGGTCTTAACCAGATAGCTGAAACTAAACATTAGGCTTAAATACAGTGAGAGCGCTTTGAGTTTAATTAGGATTTATCTGTTTCCAAAAAGTGTTTTTAAATGCAAAATGAGAGAGCGAGAGCCACATTTCGATTTGAGAGCATAGTCTAAGCCAATAGCGCGAGAGTGTGAGATAAGGTCTTTTAAACGGGTATTTTCTACAGAATAACAATTCTTTCTTTTTAAAATTAAACGCCTACAAATTATCGAACCCATGACGATTGACAAGATTATATACCGATATTTTGCAATATCTTAATCTAATTAGAATTTAATTCTGCACTTATTTTATTTCTCGCATCCCAAAATTTAGAAATTCATTAACCTTAGCTTTACATAGTAGCATTAGATAGTGGTAGATCGACTCTTGGTCCTTTGGGTTCGATAATCTTTTAAAACTACACGATCAGACTGTGCACTTGCAGTCGTGAAGCATTTAGACATACTAAACGGCCGATCAAGTTTTTGGCGCCGTTGTCGGGGACCAATTAAGTCGATATCGTAACTTTAGTGTTGCGTAGTATAGACTAAGGCAACTATTTCCCTATTTTAGTCGCCAATTGTATGCCAAACACTCGCTCTAAAGGTGAGGAGCTTGTGCAACCGATTGACGACATTGAGCATTTTATTAGTTTAAGACGCCAAATTAACGAATTCCGAATTAAGTATAACCTTCAACCATCTGAAACTCCCTTTCCAGAATTACCAATACCTATGGCTGAAGAACCTCAAAATCGACCTCTTAAGTATTATGCCATCCCTTCGCAGGATGAGCCACATAACAGTATTGTTGCTCCTCCCATCGAGGAAAATACCTTCGAACTAAAACCTTTGTTGTTGTCTGTTGTACAACAAAACTAATTTTCTGGAAATCCCACGGAGGATCTGAACTTACATTTGTCAGTATTCTTGCAATACGCAGACACAATGAAAGCAAATGGTGTCAGCCCCGAAGCAATAAGACTACGTATTTTCCCTTTCTCATTAAGAGATAGAGCTAGAGCTTGGCTCCAGTCTCTACCGTTCGCATCTGTCACTACGTGGAACAAGTTGAAGAAAGTGTTCTTAGCACGATATTTCCCACCTAGGAAAACGGCTATGCTAAGAGCCCAAATAAATGGATATAAACAGAAGGGTAATGAATCTCTTTTAGAAGCATGGGAAAGATACAAGGACATGATGAGGATTTATCCACATCACGGTCTAGAAGAATGGCTGATTATCCATACCTTTTACAATGGTCTCTTGTACAACACAAGATTGACAATAGACGCTGCTGCAGGTGGCACACTAATGGATAAACCCTACAATGAGGCTTATGCACTTATTGAAAGCATGGCTCAAAACCACTATCAGTGGTGGAGTGAAAGAGCCTCAATAGATTATCCTCCAATGAAAAGTGGTATGTACGAGATAAGCAATCTTAACCAAGTAAATGCAAAGGTAGATGCTCTCACGCAAAAGATCGAAAGTATGACTATAACCCCTACAGCCACCGTGGCTGCCATAGCTCGAAACTACGAGTTATGCAGAGTTCATGGGCATGCTACCCCCGAATGTCAACTTTTAACAGGAGTTTCCATATATCAAGTGAATTATGCTCAAGGAAACCCTTACTGAAATACCTATAACCCAAGTTGTAAAAAACATCCGAAATTTTTGTACAAAAATAACAATGCATTGTATGCACCTGGACAAACACCTGCTGTACCACCAAGATATCAGAAACCTGTCGTAGCTGCTCAAAATGCCCCTAGGAAATCTAACCTCGAATTGATGATGGAAAACTTCATAGCCACCCAGGCTCAAACAAATAAAGACTTCCTGAATCAAAACATACACACTAGTGAGCAAATTGAGCAATTAGCAAACAAGGTAGACGCTTTAGCCACTCACAACAAAATGCTTGAAACCCAAATTTCGCAAGTGGCACAATAACAAGCACCTACTGCTGCTCCTGCAGGCACATTTCCTGGACAGCCGCAACCTAATCCAAAAGGACATGCAAATGCTATCATACTACGAAGTGGTATGAAATTGGACCCGAGACTTGAGAATCCAGCCATGTATCAAAATCCTGGAAAAATAACTAAGAAGGAAATCGACTAAAACATAAAGGAGAAAGAAGGTAGTGACCAAGAGGCCGAAGAAAAAGAAGAACCATATGTGCCTCCACCACCTTATAAACCTCATATTCCCTATCCTTAAAGATTTTCTAAAGCTAAAAACGTGGGGGTAATTCAAGAAATTCGTTGAACTTCTGAAACAATTGAATATCACAATACCTTTTACAGAAGCTATCACCCAAATGCCCTCATATGCTAAGTTCCTTAAAGAAATCTTAACAAATAAGAAAAAGGTCGAGGATAACGAAATCGTTATATTTACTGCTGAGTGTAGCACGATACTCCAAAACAAAATGCCTCTTAAGCTGAAAGACCCTGGTAGTTTTTCCATACCATGCGTAATTGGAAAATTTGTCATAGACAAAGCTCTATGTGACTTAGGAGCCAGTATTAGCTTAATGCCCTTAACCATATGCAAAAGGATTGATATGGGAGAATTAAGACCAACTAAGATGTGTGTACAACTAGTCGATCGTTCTGTTAAGTTTCGAATAGGAATACTAGAAAACATTTCGGTACGTATAAGTCAATTATATATCCCTACTGATTTCATAATCATGGACATAAAAGAGGATGCCAATACTCCTATCATATTAGGAAGACCATTCTTAGCTACACCGGAGCCATTATAGATGTAAAGAAAGGTAAGCTAACTTTTGAAGTGGGTGAAGAGAAAGTCGAATTTATTTTGACGCAATTCTTACAAGCACTAGCTATAGACGATACATGTTGTCTGTTAGATGTCATCGACAAATGCATAAGAGAAATGGAGATGGAACAAAATTCTTATTCAAAAATCCTAAAGATTCCAATACCTCCAATTTTTGAAGATGATAATTGGCGTGGTGAATACCAAGACGACACTCTAAGCGAATGCCTAGCACTAACACCTAATCATATGCCTTGCCCAAAGAAACCGACTTTAGAACTTAACATTACCCAAAGATTTGAGGTATGAATTCCTAGACACCGAGCCTGAACAACCAGTGATAGTCAACACAGACTTAGGACAAATAGAAACTACGAAACTACTGCATATCCTAAGAAAATACACATCTGCCTTAGGCTAAAACATTTCTGATCTGAAAGGAATAAGTCCTTCTATTTGTATGCATCACATTATGCTAGAGGAAGATTTTAAAACCTCTAGAGAACATCAAAGAAGGATAAATCCCATTCTGAGCGACGTAGTTAATAAAGAAGTACAAAATTTGTTAGAAGCAGGAATTATATACCCGATTTTCGACAGTCAATGGGTTAGCCCAGTGCATGTCGTACCAAAGAAAGGGGGTGTTACAGTTGTTAAGAACGAAAAAGGAGAATCTATAGCACAAAGAGTTGTGACCGAAAGTAGAATGTGCATTGATTATAGGAAATTAAACAAAGCTACTCGAAAGGATCATTTCTCTTTACCCTTAATTGATCAAATGCTTGAGCGTTTAGCTAAACACTCTTATTTCTGCTATTTAGACGGTTATTCAGGATTCTTCCAAATCCCTATTCATCCTGATGACCAAGAAAAGACAACCTTCACTTGCCTATTGACGAATGTTGTTTGGATTATGTAATGCTCCCGCAACATTCCAAAGATGCATGATGTCAATTTTTGTTGACTTTATAGACGACATCATGGAAGTATTTATGGATGATTTTTCTATTTGTAGGCAGAGTTTTGAAGAATGCTTATCAAACCTAGAAATGGTACTTGAAAGACGCGTAAAAGTAAATCTCGTGTTAAATTGGGAAAAATGACATTTCATGGTCCGACAAGGAATCGTACTTGGACACATGGTGTCTAATAAGGGGATTGAAGTAGATAAAGCTAAAATAGAAATTATAGAAAACCTTCAACTTCCTAAAACCATAAGAGAAATACAAAGATTCTTAGGACACGCCGGTTTCTACCGACGATTCATAAAGGATTTCTCTAAAATTACTAAACCGCTGACTGGCTTATTAATGAAAGACGCCGAATTCATTTTCGACGATAAATGCCATAAAGCCTTTGAACAATTAAAAACAACTCTCATTACCGCACCTATTATGCAACCACCTGATTGGAGGTTACCGTTTGAAATAATGTGCGACGCTAGTGATTATGTCGTAGGAGCAATTCTAGGACAGAGAAAAGATAAAAAGCTTCATGCGATTTATTACGCTAGTAGAATCCTAGACCCTGCACAAATGAACTACGCCACCACAGAAAAAGAACTTCTAGTTGTCATGTTCGTTTTAGATAAATTATGTTCTTACTTACTAGGAGCAAAGATAATTATCTATACCGATCATGTCGCAATCAGGTACTTATTGAATAAAAAGGCCGCCAAATCGAGACTCCTAAGATGGATACTACTACTACAAGAATTTGATTTAGAAATCAAAGACAAGAAAGGTACTGCAAATGTAGTAGTTGATCATTTATCGAAACTGGAGGATATTAAACCTAAGCAAGTGCCTATCAATGATGATTTTCCTTATGAGAGACTCATAGCTCAGTTAGAAAACACGGTTGAATGATCTTTAATATATGATGGGACTGAAACAAAAGAAGTCGTGGAAGCAATCTTCACAGAAACCACACTGCCATGGTATGCTGACTTTGTCAACTACTTAGCAGCTGGGGTTCTTCCACCAAACTTAACTTACCAACAAAAGAAAAAATTCTTCCACGATCTTAAACATTATTATTGGGATGAACCTCTGCTTTTCAAGAGAGGTGCCGATGGTATCTTCCATCGATGTGTTCCCGAAGACGAAGTTGAAAATATAATCTTTCATTGTCATTCTGCTCCTTATGAAGGACATGTGAGCACTTCAAAGACTTGCGCTAAGATTTTACAGTCTGACCTCTTTTGGCCCACTCTATGGAAAGATGTCCATATCGCGATCATAAACTGCGACCGGTGCCAACGCATCGGCAATATCTCTAGACGCGACAAAATGCCACTGAAAGGCATTCTGGAAGTAGAAGTCTTTGACATGTGGGGAATTGATTTCATGGGACCATTCCCATCGTCTTTTGGTAATAAGTACATACTTTTTGTTGTTGATTATGTGTCAAAATGGATTAAGGTTATAGCTTCTCTGATAAATGATGCACGAGTAGTGATTAGACTTTTCAAGAACATAATTTTTCCTAGACTCGGTGTGCCGAGACTAGTCATCAGCGATGGTGGCTCTCATTTTATTTCTAGAATTTTTGAAAAACTATTGATGATATATGGAGTCCGACACCGTGTAGCAACACCCTATCACCGGCAAACCAGCGGGCAAGTAGAGGTTTCAAACAGAGAAATTAAACAAATCTTAGAAAAAACAGTTGCGACCTCTAGGAAAGATTGGTCTTCCAAATTACACGAAGCTCTATGGGCATATAGGACAGCCTATAAGACCCCAATAGGAACCACACCATTTAAACTAGTTTATGGCAAATCATATTACCTGCCGGTAGAATTAGAGCATAAAGCATATTGGGCCATTAAGACCCTTAACTTAAATTTTACTGCCACAGGGGAAAAGAGAATATTAGATATCCATGAACTAGAAGAGCTTAGGTTAGACGCTTACGAGAATGCATGCATCTATAAAGAACGAACTAAAAAATGGCATGATAAGCGTATATCGAGGAAAGAATTCTCTGAGGGTGACATAGTGCTCCTATTTAACTCTTGACTAAAACTTTTCCCAGGAAAACTTTGCTCTAGGTGGTCTGATCCCTTTGAGATAAGGAAACTCTTTCAAAATGGCGCAGTAGAAATAAAAGGAAAATCTAATGCACCATTCATTATTAACGGACAGCGCCTGAAACACTACCATAACATTGAAAACAGAGAATACTCCACAAGTCTAACACTTGATGAGTTGCACACTCATCCCCATATTTAGGAGAATTTAAAATTATGTCGAGCTTACGACATAAAACAAAGCGCTTAGTGGGAGACAACCCGCTTCTTCTTTTTAATTTTACTATTTATTTTTCTAATCTTTTATTTTTAATTTATTTTATATGCTTTTCATTTTTCTGTTCCAAGAATAGTCATGCAATTTATCTATCATATTAGTCATTACTAACTTCTGTTCATTATCGACTTATATACAGGCTAACTTAGCATTAGTTAGTTAACTTGAGAGATGAGCGGAGTCGACTATATGGGCATCACTTTCGTAGGCAGAGCTCAGAGGAGGTGCTTCGAAGCCCTTGCTCAAAGAGATATGTTGCTTACTTTATATCCAGATGGACTCACTGTGACTATATTAGGTATTAGGGACATTGTTATTTACCTTCTCAACCAAATTGGTTGGCAGCATTCTGCTATTAAAAGGAGATTTAGTTCCTACCGCAGACTTACCTTAGAATTCCTAAGCTCTCTGATTTATCATCCCAACCATGGGTATGGCTTAAGTAGTGGCCTTATCATTTTTAGAATATTTAACATGAACTACCACTTTAACCACCGTAAGATGGCCGAACTCTTAGGATTTCCTAGCGTACCTGATGCTTATACCATATTACAAGAGGAACTAGTAACCAACCTTGAGTTGGATTATTTCTGGGGTAGTGTAACGCCCCGATTCTGATTTCCCATTTTTGTTGAGTCTTTTATTTTATTTTTGGAATTGGTGTGTTAATATGTTATGTTTGCATATTGTGTTATTTTATCGTTTTGAGAGTTTTCGGGGAAATTATGTTGGAGGGTATTTTAGATATTTCTTAATTAATGATAAGTTAGGAATTTTGTGAGAAAATGAATTATTAGATATTTTGAGAGAAAAAGAAATAGAAAAGAATTAGAAATAGAATGATATAAGAGAGAAAGAGGAGAAGAAAGAAAAAGAAAGAAGAAAAAGGGAGAGAAAGAAAGAGGAAGAAGAGAAAAGAGAAGGAAAAAGAGGAAAAAGCTTGGAATTCTTCAAAACAACTTCTAGGAATCGATTTAATCGGGTAAAGGTGTGAAATCTTATTATCTTATCAATGTATATCATTATGTATGTTTTTGGTTGGATTGTTTGGTTGTTTTTCTACATTTTCCATTTTAGGTCGAAATCGGTAAAATCGATAGAAACCGATGTTTTTACAGTTAGAATTCGAAATAGATTGCGTAGTTTAGTCGAGGAGTGTTAGGCCGAGACTATTGAAACTTGTTTGATTAAATTCAGGTGATTTTGTGACTTTTGATGTTCTTGGATGATTGAGGGTTTGAGTAGCGACGAGTTCGCTAGGTGAATCACTGGTGAGTGAGGTAGCGAGGTGTTCGCTAGGCGAGCACGCAGCGAGCTACCAGCGAACACTCCCAGACTTGGACAGAACCAAAAAGACCCAAACTCGCTGGAGCGAGTGGAGCAACGAAGGACTCGCCATTTTGCTCGCCTAGCGAGCATGACACTACAGCATTTTATTTTATTTTTCTTTTATCCAATGTCGATTCTTCGACTTGGATGTTGATCAATCTTATTCCGAATGTGTAGCTTGTGTGCTGTTATATGATGTGTTGTGGGTAACCGTATGACGTGAATCCTAGATTGTGGAATTTATTGTGAATTGTGGCCTTTTGGCAAATGATTCCATTGCTTAAATTAAATATAAATGCATGATGATTATGATAGAGTTCATTACCGTTTGGCGTAATTGAATGTGAATGTATATGAATTGTATGTGATAGAATGAGATGAATGCATGAATATATATTGTGAATATGTATTCATTTCAAGAGTGTTTTGAGTCATTTTGCATGTGAAGCATAATGATATGCATTCTTGTGTTGTGGGATTATAATGAGAATCTGTTGTAACATCGTGTGCCTATGTGAGGTGTGAGCATTGATTACAAATGATTGTGTGCCTATGTGAGGCGTGAGCAGTTGGATTGTGTGCCTATGTGAGGTGTGAGCAATCCATAAACATTGTGTGCCTATGTGAGGTGTGAGCAATGGGTGAACATCGTGTGCCTATGTGAGGTGTGAGCGATGGTTCCAATAAGTTCCTGAGTGAACTTGTGATGATTGAGCCGGTACCGCATTGCATTTGCATAGAGTCGTGAGTCGGTCTCTATGATTTGCATTTATCATCTTTATAATTGTGTATTGGTGAATAAACATAAATGTGTATGTTTATGTGGAATGATGAGAATTGTGAAAGTATGCATGATGAATATGCTTGGTTATATATATATATATATATATATATATATATATATATATATATATATATATATATATATATATATATATATATATATATATATATATATATATATATATATATATATATATATATATATATATATATATATATATATATATATATATATATATATATATATATATATATATATATATATATATATATATTGTGATGTATATGAGTGAGTTGTGATGATTTGTGGTGAGAATGCAGAATATGTGTATTTATATGCTAAGATATATAATTATATGCATTGTTATTATGATAATATTTCTCACCCTTCTGCTCTTTTATGATGCTCTATGAGGCATTGCATAGTAGGTTTGTTGGAGGTCTTTTTGTGAAGCGTGTCTTCATTCTTTTGGTCGGTCGGCTCTGATATGCAGCACCGGGTAGCTAGGATGTTTATGATTCTTTTGTGATATATTTGTATATGTATCTTGTTGTTGGATGTTTATGTAAACATGACTTTGTTGTGGAATTATATTGGATGACATATATATACATATGTTTGATGTTATTAATGTTTAAATTTTTCGCTTTTATTCTAAATATTGAGATGTGGGTGTAAGGACTAAGTTCCTCTGTTGCGAAGTTACCCCACTGTTGCATATCTTTTGTTGAGCAGGTGATGTATGTTTTAATTTCAAGCGTAATGTGACGCGCCTCTTTTATACTATGTTTATAATTATACTCTGATGAAATTTTTAATATGTGTCTAATTGATTATGTGATTATTTGGGGGTATAGAAAGGAGGTGCAGTGCAAGGTGCACCGAACGTGAATGCTAATGACGAGTTCAAGAAGAATCAACCACCAATCTTCAAAGGAAGATTTGATCCTGATGGTGCTCAAATTTGGTTGAAAGAGATTGAAAGGATCTTCAGAGTTATGGATTGTGCAGAGAGGAATAAGGTGAGACTTGTAAAGGTGAGAAAATACTTAGAATGGGGGGTTGAATAAGGATTTAGAAAATATTATGGCAATAAAAACACAAAGATTTTTATCCTGGTTCGTTGAACTCAACTAATCCAGTCTACCCTATCAAGAGTGATTTGCCTTTCTCCACAAGGACTTAATCCACTATAATCAAACTGATTACAATATCAACCACTAAGAACAACTGTCTTAGTCTTCTCAAGAACTACTGACCACAACTTGGTCTTCTTAAGGAACTTTTACAATCAAATGTAAACTAAACAAGTGTTTGAAATGCTTCTAAGAAAGCTATATCATAACTGTGATTTACACTTAAGTTTAAGAACATATGAAACTATTCAATAAAGATAAATAATTTGTATGAGAGCTTTGAGAGAGTTTTCAATAGTTTTTCAATTTTCGTCAAAATACGTCAACTGAAGAAAGTTGTTGAAGGCTTGCTTATATAGACAAAGAAGTCCAAGACGTTGCAAGCTTGAAGACCGTGTACTACAAAGTAGTTGTAGCCTTTTATCTTCACGTCACTTGACCTTTCCTAGAAGTAGAACGTTCAGAGAAATCCTTTTTGCCTGAGTTCTTGTGTCTAGCATGAAAGAGGAAAGATTCGTTTGGCATAACTGTTGCGGTGAAAATTTGATATCAAGCTATTAATTAACTTGAACCGTATTTCTTTTTACAACCGGTCTTTAATTTATCCAAAGGATAGGTCTAAAGAAAGAAAGAACCTTTTGCGCGTTGTGACAACAACGCTTTAAGAGATTCGGGGATTCGGGGGTTGGTTATATCTAGGGAAGGTATTAGCACCCTAAACATCTGTAGTACTCTACAGGAACCTTTTGTTTAATTACTTGCTAAGGTGTGAAACAGGCATTGGTTTAAGGATTGGGAATTGTGATAAAATGAATAAAAAGGCCTAAGTGGTTTTTTAGGTTTGCTCGCAAAGGTATCGCACCTTCTGCCTACGTATCCTGACTAGGATAGAATCAGAGCAATCGTAGTTCACCTCACGAGGGAAAGAACTCTAGATGACGATCAAAGTTCAAAGGGGAACAAACATGACGATGTTTGTGTGGAGTTTGACAAAACTCCCTAAACTAAATTGTAAAAAGGGGGAAGTAAGAAATCATGACGATGATTCTTACACAGAGTTGACGAACTCTTTCCTAGGGTTCTAGTTGAAGAACACTCCTAGTATGGGTGGGTTTCTTAGACTTCAAGCAAAGTCTACAGGCTTCTAGTCTAGGGTTAAGGTGACTTAACAAAGTCAAGGGATAGCAGAGATTTTGGTCCAAGACATTGACAGTCAAGTGGACAGACCTTCCTTTGGAGGAACAGTATTGTCGGCAACTGGACGAAAGCTAACGAGCTCCGTCGCTTAGGGATAAAATAAAATACAAACATCATTCAAACATTCATGGTGACAACTAAATACAAAGATTAAAGATGGAAAGCAATGATGACAATCAGAGCAATTGTTTTGGTACGAGAACCGTGACGACAGTTCGCACCTGGAATACCGTTAACAGACAGATGAGATAAATATAAAAATAATTCAAGGTAAAAATTCTAACATGTTGACAAACATATATAGATATGATAACAATCAATTTTCCTGAGAAAACACAAGAGGAAACCTTCTAAATTTCATCTGCAACCAAATAGGGTTAGTACCGTTGACGCGCGGATTGCGCACCATAAAACGTGGTGAAAAAATAATCAAACATGGAAAATAAAATTATGACATGAAAGTACACATTAAAATAAACACAATGAAAAAAGAACGGGTGAAAAACGATAAAAAATGAGAGAGTTACGAATTTTTGAAGTTTATGTACAAAAATAGGAAAAATAATAAAAGGGTTCGACCTCCACCCGGATCGAACCCTGGTCATGATGGTGAAAGGTATAATTGCGCGCATGTTCTTACCGCTGGGGCGGCTGTTACATCCATTAATCAAATGGAAACAATATGTATACAAGGCTCGTTTTGAGTCATGGCTGGGCAAAGTACATAATCAACACCAAATACGTTTTATACCGTATCTCACTAACCGCTCATCGGATCGAGGCAAATTTTATATGGATCTTGGGTAGAAAAATGAGAGGAAGAGGATGGCATAGGTGGTTTTTTGAAATTCACTTTCCTCTTCAAAACCCGATAGGGTACAAAATTGGACATTTAAGCTTGCAAATTGAAATGAACAGCTTGGTATACACATGCTATAAGTCAAGTAAAGGCACATACACATCATATATGTCATATATAACAGATAGCAAGCACAAATTGAGCCAAAGCATGAGTAATTGTGACTGTTGTGCATAAGTTGCAAATCACATAACATGAACATGCATGACAAAAGTGATTTTTGGTTCTTGAGTGTTTTGTGTGATTCCAACTGTTCTAACACCTTAAATATATCATATGAAGTGTGTGTAGATGAAAACATTTCAACTGGAACACATGTGTAAGCATATAGCATTCAAATTGCAAATTGAAGCACTTATGTGTGTGTGAAGCATAATGTGATGTGAAACTTTGTACAGTCAAGTTTTCATGGTTTGAATCATTCACACACATTTCATATGATCATGTGGAGCTGTAGAAATACTGAGATAACATGTACAAGCAAGTGTGATCAAATTGGCATGTGAATATGAAGCATTTTGAACATTATGGACCAATATGCATGATAAGGGACAGATGAAGTTCTAATCCAAATTCAAGCAAACTAATCACTTGGACAGCATAAATACATGATATTGAGATGGTCCAAACATTAAAAATCCATAGAAAGCAACTGTCATGTGATTTGGCTAGTTAAATGCAAGTTGTAAACATAACAAGGCATATGAAGAAGTAAAGCTTGACATGATGGTTTTTATCACAAGATGAGCATTTAGACACTTTTAATATGTTCAACTTAAGGTGTACAAGTCATTAATTTTGACAGAAAACAAGCCATAGGCAGAAATCAAGTCTTGGTGCCTTTGTGTATTTTTGTGATATTTGGTACAAAGAGTGAAATTTGGATGTTGTGCTCAAATCAATCAAAGGAGTGCATACACATGTGGTATATGATATTTAAATCATGCTAGAACAATAGAAAACATCATTTCATGTTTTGTTTCAAAAATGAGCAAAATGTGAGAATTGGTGCATTCATGTGTTGGTGTCAACATGTGAATTTCACAATCATACCTCAAATCAACAAGATAAATACATAGACAAGTTATAAGTGGTCATTGTGAGGTGTGTGAGTGATGTTTTGCTGAAGAGCAAGCTGTTTGCAAAAATCAAGTTGTGGTATCATATGTCACATTATGTTTTGGATTGAATATGGAAATTTTGATGCAATGATAATGAGATAGAACTATACACATGGACATACTCAGCATATTGTTTGAATTATGTTGAACTGATGTAAACAGGTTAGTATGCTTTTATACCAATGAGGATGAACTAAAACAGCAGCCATGAAACAGAAGTAACAGCAGGAACATCGCTAGCAGCAGCAATAAAACAGAATACCAACAGTATGGTTTTCAAACAGAGCTATGACCTTGTCAAACTGTCAAACATCATCTAATGATCCAATCTCACAATATGTTCATCCTACTGCTTCAAAACCAACATACACACTCACAGCAGCAAAAGAACACATAATGTTATAGTATGAATAAGCACATAGCAGTATATGCATTGAAAACCACATGACCTCCTACTGCTACATCCAAACAGCATTATGGAAAACATTATTTAACAGCATGTGCTAATCCAAGAACTACCAATATTCTTTAATATTAGTAAACATCTTTACCAAAACAGAATGTATAATAACAAATGAACAAAAACAGTAGGATGTCATCATCTAATATCATGCTAAACAAATCCACACATATGCTTCAAAGATGTGTTCTTATAAGATGTGATGCATGAAATTAATAAGGATTAAGTTACATACCTGTTAGAGAGTTGTCAAACAAGCCAAGATGCTGAGAAAAACCAGAGCTTTGGATCCAAGTTCTTGCTTTTGTAGGCTTTCTTGAACTTCAAGCAACAATCCAAGTGAGAGGTCAAAATGATTTCTGTCCACTTCTGATGATCAATGATGGTTTAGACAGCTTATATATGTTGTATTTGAGGTGTTCAAGAGTTCAAAACATTAACAAGATGCTTGGATCAAGTTTTGGTGGTTTTTGAGGACTTAAGTCAAAGAAAGTTCCATGGAATGTTGACTTTTTGATTTTGTGATTTTTTGGGTGGTTTAATGGTTGGTACACCTCATATATATGATTTAGAGAGTGTATGGATGGTTGTTTGAGGTTTGGAATGCATAGAACTCAAAGTAGCATCAAAGTTGCAAATGCTGATTTTTGGGCATTTTTTGACAACTTTGGAGATTTTGCAAATTTGGAGTGAAAGAGAGATGTAATGAGGTGCTTGCTTCTAGCAGGTTTTTAGAATGATGTTGATGTCCCAAATGAGGGGTTTGAGGTCCCTATTTATAGAATTATGAAGTGAGGAGCTTGCTAGGTAACCTTGCTTCACCATGAAGAAAACTAAGATATTTCCATCCAATTGTCCACTTGCCTTGCTTTTTCTGGTTCTTGGCTGTCTCCCTAACCCAATGGGCAAGTTTTAATGATGTTTTTACTGAGAAAACACAGCCTAGAGGCTTGGTAGAGTGGCTGGAGCAGAATTGCTTTACACCTCATGCTTGAAAAAGTCAAAGTTTTCAACTTAGGCAATGAAACTTCAAACTTTAATTCCATGATGTTTCCATGATAACTCTCTGTTCTAACATGCTAAGTATGTTCAATATATCAGGTAGAAAGAGTTTGGCAAGTTGAAATTGGCTCACTTGAGTGATAGAGGTGCTTTTGCAATATTGGTCAATGTGGGACTAGTATGACAAAATACCAACTTTGAACACATGTATCTCTCAGCTCATAAATCCCCTTGAGATGCTCTTGTACTTTTTAGAAAGCCCTCACATAGTACTAAAACTTTCATGTTGGCCATAAATCTTGATTCTATTTGAAACCAGGTGAAAAATGCCCTTGAAGTTGGCTGATTTTAGCTTTTAAAGTGAAAATAACTTAGAAATTTTCTAAGTTATTTTCCCTTCTAGGAATGTTTTTGCTTATATCTCAAAAAGTATGCATTTTCTGGTTGTGGACTAGTATGGAACTTTTGTAGGACTTGTCAAGAGCTTTCAAATGAGACTAGAACCAACTCAATTGGATGTGCGGTTAAGGAGATACGGTTTAGCCCTTTTCAAAACCCTAATTTCCCGATTTCTCGATTACTCTCTCATTCTTGATCCAATGACCATGAAAATTGATATGCAAGTCCATTATGACATAAGGAACAACTTTGATTCACAACTTGGATCCCAATTCTCAAAATTTGGGGAGTTGACTTTTCGGTCAACCGTACAATCGATCGGTGCCGATTGAGTCACCCGTTGATATTCTGGACATCCTGAGACTTGGATACTTCTTGAATAGTCTTTAATAGTCTATATGAACTTCATGGACCTCAATCCCACCATTAAAACATCTTCCAACATCAAAGTCAAACCACAGTTGACTTTCCACTAGTTAAAAACCCTAACCGGGGCCTCCTGACTGCACTGTTCTTGATTCTGAAACAATTTCTTCAAATTGACTTCCCATTTGACTTTGATATTATCTTTGATTTCATTCCATGATTGAATTGGCCCAAATCAATGGTTGATCATTCCTTGATTGTTTTGAATTTGTCGGTGCGAAAACCCTGATTCATCTGTATCTTGACAATAATAACCTTGCACTTGATTTAGGGTTAGATAGTGCATGATCATGCTTCTAAAAATGATAATGTGAATCTAAGGGGTCAAAATTTGGGGTACAACAATAACCAACGGATATAACTTTGAATAATCTTCTTCAACAAGTTTCTATTTCACAGCAATCAACATCAGAACCTTGAGTGATCAAAGTCTTGATGTCTTCAGAGTTTGTTGTATCAGAGTGTTGCAGCAAGTGTGCTTCAGCGTGAAATTAATCAGAGCAGAGTTTGGAGATCAGATCCTCAGTACTTGCAGCAAACAGTACTATCAGAGTCTTCTGAAAAACAGTGCTTGAAATTCTTTATACAAAGTTTTCAGTCTACGCTTCAGATGCTTCTGTAGCTTCTGCTTCAGAGTCTTCTATAGGCAGCGCTCAGAGTCTTCTGTAGGCAGCGCTCAGAGTCTTCTGTAGACAGCGCTCAGAGTCTTCTGTAGACAGCACTCAGAGTCTTCTGTAGAGATGCTTCTGACGCTCAGAGTCTTGCGTAGTTCAATGTTCAGAATCATTTTTGCTTTCAGAAGGATATTAAATTTAATATCTGCAACAAAAATACTTGAACAAATTTAGAGTATATAATTTCTTAATACAAAATTTCATAAGTGTTATCATCAAAACATAGAGATATAACTAAGAACCAATATGTGTTCTAACAACCTCCCCCTTTTTTATGATGACAAAAACATAAGAAATTTTGTTCAATAAAGAGATAAATATAACTCCCCCTGAGATTATGAATCTCCCCCTGAATTGAATACTAAGAAAGAATAGATACTTCCCTTTTTGCATGAGTATTCTTTTTAGAATCAGAGCCTGAATGTTCAAAATTAGAGCTTGATTTGGATGAACGTTTCAGAATCAGAGCCTGATTGGTTAAAACTTGATTTGGGGATCTCAGAGTTTCTTTAAAGAATTTTGTCAGATTTATCATTATAGTTCTAAAAGACTAAAAATTCATGTTAGCTATGATTTGATATGTCTGAATTCCATTTAGGTAAAGTTTATTTAAACAGTCAGAATTTCATTTTCTCCCCCTTTTTGTCATAATCAAAAAGAAAAATTTTAAAGACAAGTAAAAGGAAACAGAGAGAAAAGATATGATAATATAGAGAAAACATTCAAATTCATTCATTCAAATATTCAAATACAAAAACATCAGATGAGAAATTCAAAACAAGTTCTCAAACATCAGATAAAGAAAACATAAATCTAAGATTGTTTGGAGAGAAGCATCTTCAGAAGGTGGGTGATCTCATAAGAAGATTCTTCTTGCTTGGACATCCATTTTTCAATGTTCTCAGTCTTCTGATCTTGCCTTGCCATCCAAGACTTTATCTCAGATTGACCAGCTTCCAACACAATAATCTTATCTTCTAAGTCTGGGTTCTCTTTCTTAATCTCAGAAGAAGTAGACGGAGCAGATTCTGATGCAGGAGTAGGGGCAGAGTCAATATCCATTGCAGTTGCAGATTCTGGAGCCACAGATGCAGATGGTTTGTCCACAATCGTCAGAGCTAAAGGATTCTCTTCCATAATGACTTCAAAAGCAGATCCTTCAATAGTCTCAGAAGTAGCAGACACTCTAGAAGTTGAAGGTGCATCTTCAAGAAGCAAAGTTGGAGATCTTTTCATATTCCATAGCATGGTTTTGGTAGTCTCAGCAAATCTGATCTTCGCATCATTAGAGCAGACACTCTTCAGATTTGAAGCAACAGTGTTGAATCTGGAGATGAAGTTATTTCAAATAGCATCAGATTCATCTGAATTCATGGTTGAAAGGCATCTCTTCTTCACAGAGTCTAAACTCATCCTTATTTCTTTCATAAAATTAGCAAATAAAATATCAACATTTAGCCTAGGTTTAGGTTTAAGAAAGACTTCCAGAGTGGATGGCTTGGATTGAACTGGTGGGGATGGTATGGTAAATGTTGGAATAATGAACAGAGGACGGGGATATGGTGGTTTTGATTGAGCAGGCATGAGATGAAAGAATGTTTTTATTTTGCGTATGGATGGAATGATAGTTCTGGGATTAAAAGAATATGGAATGAAGGCAGAATTCCTTGGTTCAATCACAAAGTGTTTAAGTTTTAATCTAGAGGGAAGGGGATCAGATGGTAAAGGTTTTAAGGATGCAAATGAGACAAAATCAGATGATCTTAGTTCATAGCCACGAAGAGATGGGGGTGAGCTTACATCTGGGTGAACATCAGATTCAGAAGAATCAGATGATTCAATTGAATGACATGATGTGGAAGAAACGTCAAAGAGAGTTTTGAGGGGTTGGATATCCAGAATTTCTGAATCAGGTATGAAAGGTCCAGAGGGTTGGATAGTTTCTGGTTCAGGAATTTCAGATTGAGGAATTTCTGGTTGAGGTTCTGGTTGTTGTGGAGTTGGTTCTTATGGTGGTGTTTGAACTTGAGGTTCAGATTGTTTTGTTTGAACTTGAATTGGTTCTTTTGGTTCAGAGGTTTTTGGTTGTTCAGGTTGTTCAGAAGTTAATGGTTCAGATGATTGTAACAGTGTGGTATCAGATGCAGTTTGTTTAGAAGATGGAGGTGGTTGTTCATATGATTGAGATGGTACATGAATGGTTTGAGTTTGAGAAGAAGGGGGTTTAGAAACAGAGCTAATTGTTGATGATTCTATTGCAATTTTAGAAATAATAGGTAATGATGATTTAGTACCTCTTTTCTTGATGCATTTGAGAGGAGCGGAAGGAGCTTCTCCATAAGCTTTTCTTTTCTTCTTCTTCTGAGGTTCTTCAGAAGTTTCTTGCTTCTTCTGAGGTGAGCTTGCAGCTTCTTCTTCTTCTAACTCTTGTTTTCTCTGCCTCTTATGTTCTACATAGAGATCTGGCATTGGTTCATGATTTATAAATCCTTCTGGGAGTGGAATTCCTTGTTCCATACATGATCCAACAAATTTGATCAGAACTTCCTTTGGTTCTTTTGCATAAAACGTTGGAAAGTTTTCTACCAGAATTCTTCATTTTCTTACTTCTTCTGTATTGAGTTTGTCAGGAACAGAAGTAAGTTCATCTACTACTTTCAGCCTCTGTAAACTTTTAGCATTCAGAACTTTTCCAAGAATGGATGTAAGTTCTTTTTTCAGTCCAACCACATGCAGATGTTCCACCAAACCATTCTCTGTCAGAATGTCTGAAATCAACCTTCCACAAGGAATCCAATTTCTACCCTTTGCCTGTTTTGTCTTCATGTCTTCTCTGGATGCCTTAACATGATTCCAAAGATGAGAGAATAGCAGATGAGGCAGATCTACCTTTGTGCTCTAACTGGGGCAGAACATGAAGTAAAGTTGATCATTGTTCACATAGTCAGGAGAGTTGGTAGACTTTCTGTGATGGATGCAACCCATGAATATTTTTTCCCAGATCTTGTAATTGGGTTTCAAGTCTTTGAACTTGTTAGAGGGTTCTCCAGAAGCAATCACCTCTTCATAAACAGCTTTCATGTTGACATGCCCAGTCAGATGAGAAACTCCATCAGTTTCTTCATATCCAATTAGTTTCCTTATAAGATCCTCTGTAATCACAATTTATTTTCCTAGAACAGATGACACAATGAACTTGGGATAAGCATGAGCATGAATCCATAACTCTTTTACTAAAACTGGATAAACTGTAGAGTAGGTTTGCTGTAGGTCTTTTTATGAAGCGTGTCTTTATTCTTTTGGTCGGTCGGCTCTGATATGTAGCACCGGGTAGCTAGGATGTTTATGATTCTTTTGTGATATATTTGTATATGTATCTTGTTGTTGGATGTTTATGTAAACATGACTTTGTTGTGGAATTATATTGGATGACATATATATACATATGTTTGATGTTATCAATGTTTAGACTTTACACTTTTATTCTATATATTGAGATGTGGGTGTAAGGACTAAGTTCCTCTGTTGCGAAGTTACCCCATTGTTGCATATCTTTTTTTGAGCAAGTGATGTATGTTTTAATTTCAAGCGTAATGTGACGCGCCTCTTTTATACTATGTTTATAATTATACTCTGATGAAATTTTTAATATGTGGCTAATTGATTATGTGATTATTTGGGGGTATAGAAAGGGGGTGTTACAGGTAGCATACCCGGAAATAATCATCCTGAGCCTAACACTATGTATTCTAAGAGTATCCATAAACCTGCTATCCGATACCTACATAAATTTCTAGCTCACACTCTGTTTGGTAAAGCAGAAAATATTTATTCTATGTCGAAGGACGAGCTTTTCATTATTTATTGCGCTTCTCAGGCTCGAATCGTTAATGGGGTTGCCTTCATGATAGCCAATTTTAAACGTATCGTAGAAGCCGACCATGGACCGATCATTTTAGGCGGCCTAGTAACCATGATTGCCAATGCCATTGGATTTAGACAACCACTCCTTGGCATAAACCCCTTAGGTGTTATACGATCTATGGATATTCCATTTTGCCTCAATCGTGACATCATTTGAGACCTATGCCTTGATACCTTTGAACTCCTGATCGATAACCGAGTCGTCCACCTCTTTACCTTACCGGATTATGAATGAAATAGTGTCCATAATCTGAATAATTGGTTGTATAATTTATATGAACCTGAAGCTCCACCTTCACCCCCTGAGATCCCACAGATTTATGACCATTATGACCAGTATGATGACTATATCTCTTATTATGGCTCAAGCACTCTTGTTGTGCTTGCTGCCCAACCAATAGATCATATTGCTGGCATTCGCGCACTGGAAACGGGCGTTGCTAGCCTTAGAGGCGAATTTACAACTCTACAGACGAATTTTCATCAGTTCATGGATGTGGTGACGGAGCAGTTAGATCACGTCTATCAACATTTTTTCTTTATTGCTCTTCCACCTCCTCCTTGTGGCTGATTACTTGGGTACTTTTGCATTCCAATCTTCGCACTCTCGAATAGTGAGGACACTGTTTGATTTAAGTGTGGGAGAGGACCTTTACCTTTATTTTTCAGACATTGTTATTTTTTCGGACATTGTTATCTTTTGCTGCTTTTGCAATTTTACGGATTTTTTAACATCTTATTTTATCTCTTAATTATCATTATTATTTTTCATTTCTAATTATCATTTTTATTTTTTTTCATTTTTTTTTCATTTTTATCAAATAACCATAAAAAACAAAAAACAAAATTGTCATTTTCCTCACAAGAAGGAGGTGGCACTCGCCATCTTGGTTAAGGAAATGAGTGTGGCAGTCGCCACTCTTGCTTGTGGCACTCGCCACACTCCCCAACAAGAGGTGGCACTCGTCACACACCTTCCTAAGGGAAGTGGCACTTGCCACTTGCCTACTACTTGCATGTCTGCCACCTAATTTTTCCCTTGTCATGCACACTCACACGTGGTCTTTCACTAGCTTGCATGCATTACACCTCTCCTGCCATTTTTGATTTTGTTCACCACCATTAAAGCAAAACAAACTCAACCACCACATTTACTCGTATACCACCATAAATCCATTATTTATACCATCTTCATCAACATATCAAAACAAAATTAAAAACATTCATTCACAAAAATCAGAAAGAAGCAACAATATCATTTTCAAGCTACCATCATGGCAACATAACAAATTATCTTTAGAGAAGCTGGAGCAGGCGAGAAGCAAGCAGAGCTATATGCAGCTCTACTGAATAGAGAAATTGAGTCGATAAGGTATGTTGATGTACCCTGTTTAGAAGCACTAGGACTAAAAGACAATGTACAATATATGCTAGAAAGATTAGGTTTAACCTATCTTTTATCATTCAAAGATCCTGTCTACATGCAACTGACTCTTGAATTTCCTAGCTCGCTGATTTATGATGTTAATAGAAACATCCATTTCCATCTATTTAACGTTGAATATACGTTTACTTTCGACGGATTAGCCATCTTATTTAAATGTCCATACGGAGATGATGCTAAATATGATGTGCCAGAGGGTGAGAGATGGCTAAGCACATATAAATATTTCTAGAGAGCAATAACGGGGACAATGACCCACAGTTTTGAAGGCAATAGAGCCTCATTAATCCAAAACCCGTCGGTGCGCTATTTGCGACAACTGTTGGCCTGTACCATTTTCGGAAGGTCAAATTCTAATAAAGTAAAAGAAGCAGAATTTTTCTATCTATTTACCGCTATAGCAACCGGCAAGAAAATAAACACCGTCTCATTTTTATTCACTCACATGAGAGCGATAGCCACCTCCAAGAAAGGAGCTATAGTTTTTGGTGGCTTGATAACTACGCTAGGCCGAATTCTCGGCCTACAAAATAATTTTTCATCTTTAACACCCCTGCCACCAAGAACCATAGATATAGATATGATTAGGAGTATGAAATGGTGAGGAGACAGAGAGACGGGAACTTCAATTTAATGATAAATAACCAAGTGTTCCTGAATATTATTTTACCAAACCCTGCTCGCACGGATGTACGTAACCTTGATAACTACTGTTATATTGATGACCCAGTCCACGCGCACATTCTTAAGAATGCTGCTGCTGGCGGGGATGACACTAACGCACATCCACACACTACACGTGTCGCTTCTGATAATGTTGCAGGTACATCCTCAAGGCGCAGACCAAGAAGAAGCGAAAACACACCAGCCACTCTAGACAAAATATATGTTGAAATGCTACGACATAGTGAATTAGACGCTCAGTGAGATTAGAGGATTCAGAGCATCGAGGCCCAGTAGGTCGAGATGATGCAGATTCTCAAACAAATGTGAGGCGAACAACACAGCATGTCAGGATTGATCCCAGAGATGGCAAACTTATCAGTACATGCGGCAGATTCAGAAGATCTAGGTAGATTTTAAAATTTTGATTTTCTGCTTAATTTTTTCATTTTTAGTGCTAATAAAATAAATTCATATGTTGTCGAGTCACTTTAGATAGTTTCTGTCACTTGTCGGGTTCTTCCAAATTCTTGAACCGTAACAGAAAATTTTAATTGTTAGATTAAAGTATGACACAGACCCAGAAAGTATAATGCTTGATTTAAACTGAGTTCGAGAGATTTGGGAAAGTATTGATGATATCGGTACCGTCTTGACACCCTGAACCCCCTTAAGTCGCTGATGAGTTTGAGTACTTATTATGACAAAGCCTAAAATTTAGAATAACCTCTTGATTAGTTTATATTAGCAGTCAACACCATCCTGAAGCACAACCTAAGTAATAAACTGATGCAAATACGTGTTTGATCTCAAAAATAAAAGAATTGAATATAATGATTAAAATGAATGAAGGATATGCTCTTACTAAGTTAGGTGGTCCTTACCCGACCATTTAGCCCAACAGATCAGACTCTTGAAATTCAAAAATACACAAGAAAAAGAATGTGAAAAAGTTTTGAAAAAAAAGAGATCAATGAACACTAACAAGTTTACTTACCATAGGCGCGGGGATAACGGGCTTAATGTGATTGCATGAGAATGAAAAAGAGGTGAAAATGAATAGGTTGAGTTATAATAAAATGATTCGAACTTGTCTGCACAACGAGGGAGTTTTTTATTACACTTAGTAATTTCGTGTCGTTACGGTATCCTTAGTGTTTTAACCAGTACCTATCTTTCGTGCGAAAGTCTCGCAATGATGTATGATCTGAGTTATGTCGTGCTAAATTCCATCCATATGTTTTGTTTTCTTGAGGACAAGAAAAGGTTCAAGTGTGGGAGATTTTGATAACGCGAAATTATATCGGATATTTGACTTGACTTGCATGAATTTTATCTGTTTATTTTACTGTTTTATTTGATTTATCTTCGATTACGCCTCTGTTTTCTTCTGCTTTGTAGGTTACCATAAATATGAACTAAAAGAATAAAAGGAGAATTAAATGAAGGAAATGGAAATAAAAGAGGAAGAAAAGACCATGGAAAGAAAACAAGAAGAAAGAAAGAGAAAGGAAAGAAAAGGTGTGGGGGCCACCACATACCAAGTGGAACTTGCCACTTGGATGTGGCGCCAGCCACATGGTGAAGAGGTGGCTCCTGCCACCTATATGTAGTGTGAGAAGTGGTGGCTGCCACATTGGATGGGGGTGGCGAGTGCCATTCCTAACTATTAGGAAAAATGGTAACTCCCACCCCTACAAGAACGGGAAGTGGCGCTAGCCACTTCCTCCCCTAATTTTTCTCCATGATTCTCCCTGATTCTTCTCAACTTCCTGACTGCATTCCCTCTGGATTTATCTCCTCATTTGAAGTTTCAAAGCCATGTAATTGTTGCCCACTAACAGTATAAAAAGAAGGTAGTTTTAGAAGTAACGCACGCATTAATATTTATGTTTTAATTTTAGTTCTTTTCCAACTTTTTGTTTTAGTTTCTCTGCATTATTTTTAGAGGATTTTGTAAGGCAAATTGTTTATGCCATTTTAGTCTAGGATTGGCTCGAAGAGGTTTAATCATTGTACCGAACCGCAAGCCAGCCTTCATAAATCAAATCCAAGTTCTGCTAATTTCCAGGTTTTGTTTATCTTCTTTAATTTTTATCGCTTTATTTTTATGCATCCTTTCTGTTTTCTGGTTAGTATTGGGATTGAAATTATTAAAAGCATGAAATACAAGTATGGCTAAAACTCTTAGTATCGGTATGTAATTACGATCGGTCGGAGGGGGTTAAGTAAATCGTGACGTAGAATTTAATAGAATAACTTTTTCTGGTCTCTGTTTCTTTTGCCAAAATTAATAACTTTTGTCACGAGAGTGAGAAAGTAACGAAGGTTAAAATCAATAGAGAGAGAGTTTGAGGTCTTAACCGGATAGTTGAAACTGAACATTAGGATTAAATACAGCGAGAGCGCTTTGAGTTTAATTAGGATTTATCTGTTTCCAAAAAGTGTTTTTAAATGCAAAATGAGAGAGCGAGAGCCGCATTTTGATTTTAGAGCATAGTCTAAGTCAATAGCGCGAGAGTGTGAGATAAGGTCTTTTAAATGGGTATTTTCTACAGAATAACAATTCTTTCTTTTTAAAACTAAACGCCTACGAATTACCGAACCCCTGACGGTTAACAAGATTATATATCGACATTTTGCAATATCTTAATCTAATTAGAATTTAATTTTGCACTTATTTTATTTCTCGCGTCCCAAAATTTAGAAATTCATTAGCCTTAGCTTTACATAGTAGCAGTAGATAGCGGTAGATCGACTCTTGGTCTTTTGGATTCAATAATCTTTTTAAAATACACGATCAGACTGTGCACTTGCAGTCGCAAAGCATGTAGACATACTAAACTGTCGATCACCGGTCACTGGGTAAAAACAAAGATAACCAACCAAAGGGTGTGAGAAATAATACCTACTACCCGTCACTAGGTAAAGTAAAGGCATTATACTCAAACGATGAAGAAACATTACCAGCTACCCATCACTAGGTAGAAAAATAAAGGTAATGAGCTCACAAGGAATGCCTGCTACCAGTCACTGGGTAGGGTATTACAAATGTCAACTACTTGTCACTAGGTAGGAGAAAGAAATAAAGGTCGACTACCTGTCACTAGGTAGGACAAAGAAATAAGGGTCAACTACCTGTCACTAGGTAGGACAAACATACTCGACTACCTGTAATTGGGTAGGAGAAAGAGGTACATTATCAGCTACTTGTCACTGGGCATCTCTAATCATACAACAAACTTCTCAAATAAAGAGACAACCATTTTTTGTGGATGAAATATCAATAACTCTGTCGGAGATCTTCAAAAGAGATACGGCCAGGTTAAATCATGCAAAATACTTCTTAAATAAAGAGACAGCCATATGTTGATATTTCACAACAAACTTCTCACTGGGACTTCTTCCACAGAGATGTCATTTGATGGAAAAGCTAGTCGGATAAGGATTCGTCTTTTCATAATAAACTTCTCTGCTAAGGATAAACTAGAGAAATGTTATTTATTGCAAAGGTACAAATAAATTTTTGGAGATTACACAAGCTGCTCAAATAAAGAGGCTTCCATTTGTTACCAGGTGAGGTTTATCTTGCTGGGGACATACAAGTTGCTCAAATAAAGAGGCTGTCACATGAAGTCACCCAAGCAATTACCAAGAGAGTGTTATCAAAACACCGCTGGGAAATTCAAATCTTCATCTTCTGATGGGGATTAATAACAGACTTCTGTCAAGGAAAATAAATCCTCAAAAAGGGAGAAATAAATACCTTTTCATCATCCAGGTTTCACAGCCCAGGGAAATCCAAAACAACTGTTGCAAGAGACCAAAGTTCAATCCAGGAATAAACTGGAGAGAAACGGTCAAACGAGACTCGATCCCATGAGGAAATAACTCCACTGGGGAATAATTTCATCCAAATAAAAGTTGGGGAGGAAAGCTAAAACAAGCATCTTCCACGAGGCATAAACTCGGTGAGGAATTGGAAAAGATGGGTGTTTTCTGCTTAGGGGTCAACGCTCTAATGGAGAGAGGGCACACGCACTCTGCGGGGCTAATAACATCGAAGAGCAAAGAAACACCAACGAAATGCAGGATGGCCAAAGCAACAAAAACATGCTATGCTCAACAAGAATGAATGTGTATGCAATGCATATGCGTATGAATATGCTGACAAAACAAACAAAAAGGATAAACAGAGGGTGAACACAACATCACAACACCACTTGAAATACTTGGCTAATCTTTACAAGCTGGAGACATCACTGAAGATCGTGTTGAGGATTTAACAAAAGAAATCCTGCAAGAGATAAGCAAAAGCCATCAAAGGAAAATAAATCCTACTACAAGGCTCAAATCTCGTTGAGGAGATGGAGATACTGCTTGGGGGGAAAACCCAAAGATCAATATTCAAACATCAATAATCCAACAAGAGGGAACAATAATATGAACTCCGCTTCAAGGGAAAGATCTGTTGGAGAAAACATAGCAACACAAATCTTCCTATCCTGCCTGGGGATAAGAAAAATCTATATGAATCTGCTTCAAAGGGATGAAGAGATCTGTTGAGGATTGGAATCATGTAAACAAGCTACAAAACTACAGTAATGAATAACACAACTTTTCTAGGGATATCAGCAAAAGCTCTCTAAGGACTATCCAACTCTGAGAGAAGCATTTTGGACTTGTTGGGGAATAAGAAGTTAACATCGTAGTAAAAAGTCAAAATGTGAGGGATTTTAAATCAATACTTAACACGAGGGGAGAGAAAACCCGACAGGTTACTGCTATATCAACACTTCTTAGAAGAAAGCAACATTATTCTCTACTGGGGGAATAATCCAAAGTAAATATGCATAACCTCTACTAGGAATCAACAAAGACAAATCTCTGCATGGGCATTAATATCAAGGAAAGATGGCCTTCAAACTACTCAACTTCTTGACCAAAACCTGACTGGATAAAGGAAACATACTCATCTGGATAAAAGTTGAATCAAGACTTAGCTGGGAAAACCGAACGACACTCGTCTGATTATCCAAATAAGCAAAACTCTGCTAAGGGAACATCAGTAAACTCTACTGAAGAAACCTCAACACAACTCTACTAGGAAGTTGTCAATAAATTCTACCAGAGGAGCAAGAAAGAACCCTACTAAGAAAAACAACAACAAACTCTATTGAGGAGAAAATCAACAAGAACAAACTCCGCTGAGGAAAACACTAAGCTTTGTGCTTTGTGATGTTACCATTCTTGGGATTACTGTCGACATTCCTCTTTATATTCATAAATCAAAGAAAAATGTTTTTATAATTTTTAAAATTTTAAATCAATTATTCATATTTGTTTCAAAAATCATCATCAAAAATAAAAATTAAATTCTATAAACAAAAACAAAATAAGAATTGCAAACAAAGGGACAAAGGCCTGAATTTTATTGATAGAATGGTAGTCCGCAAAAAGGCATAACTCCACGGATCATTACAAAGTTTGAAAAATGGTAAGTACAATGGAATGGGCTACATTGAAATACAATGACCATTATTCTCTCTAACAACTTTGAATTCCGATTGTGTTTGAGACTTCAGCTGAGGATAATTGAAGTAAAATCCTTGATAGGAAATGTTGCTTCAAGTGATCAAGACTGGTCAGATGCAGTTACTTGCCATAATCCCTAACTTTTGCCTAGATTTCCTTTCAGGTTTTTCAATCTACTGGGATGATTATCTCTGCTTTTGTCTCTAATTTTTTCCTGGACCGCCCATTCGGAATTTCAATCCACCGAGACGCTCATTTTTGCCTAAGCTGCCCTTTCGGGTTTACAACCTAGCAAGCTGTTCTTTTATCTTTTAGGAGAAGTATTTCTTGAATGCATCGGCATTCACATGACGAGTGAACTCTTCACCATCCATAGTTGTAATAATTAATTCACCTCCAGAGAAGGCTCTCTTAACAACATATGGGCCTTCATAGTTAGGATTTCACTTTCCCCTAGAATCAGTAGTAAAAGTCGAGATCTTTTTTAGCACGAGGTCGCCTTCTCTGAACACATGATATCGAACCTTCTTATCAAATGTTTTCTTCACTCTCTGTTGATACAATTGGCCATGACACAAGGCCTACATTCTTTTCTCTTCAATCAAATTCAAGTGGTCGTATCTACTCTAACACCATTCAGCTTCAAACAATTCAGCTTCCACCAAAACTCTCATAGAAAGGATTTCAACTTCTACCGGGAGTACTGCTTTTATACATTAACAAGAGAGAAAGGGCTTGCCCTTGTTGAAGTGCGGATGGATGTACGATACCCATGCAGAGCAAAAGGGAGCATATCATGTCAATCCTTGTATATAACAACCATCTTCTGAATGATCTTCTTAATGTTCTTATTAGTAGTTTCAACAGCCCCATTCATCTTAGATCTATAAGAAGAAGAATTATAATTATCAATCTTAAACTCATCACATAATTCATTCATCATCTTGTTATTCATATTTGACCCAATATTGGTAACCAATTACCACATACAAAAAATGGTGAAAATGGCTTTTATGATGTGTTCTCTTGGATCTGGCTCGATTCTTTTTCTTATCAAATAAGGCATGGAAATAAACACATGAACCTTGGAGTATCTTGAATAAAATTCCATCAAATCTTAGGAGACTCTTGATCAGATGATTTGAATTGTTTGCGGATCAACTTCGACTTTTTCCAGATGAAACTCACTCGAGTTGAGGGATTGATATTTGATATATTTGATCGAAATTCTTCCTGAAAAAGTTAGTAAAGGAAAAGCAAACATTTTTTTTGTATTTTAATCAATGGTTAGTAACCATAAACATAAACAAACATCAAACAAACAAGAAACAAAGGTGCACGGTGATCGCTCAAGAATAAACCTATAGAGGAAGGCAAAAGAGAACCAAAGCTTGTGATCTTGTTTGTTGTATGAGATACAAATGATATGTGGTATCTTAGGGTTAAAAATTAGGGTATTACAACAACCACCCTAAAGCCTCTGATATCCCTTATCCATTAGGAGTTGTTACACATTTTGTTAGAACAATATTTGTTAATGACATATATCTCTTGGGTTTTGATGATAACAAATTATTTAAAGAACAATGATGTCATCTAATGTGTGTTCCAAGTATGCAGGTTCTAATACTTGAAAAGAAGGCATTTAGAATCTGATATAAGGAGGCATTTGAAAGGAGCTAAGTTACTAGATTTTAATGGATCAGAATCTGAAGAACACTATCTAAGTGATATCTAGCATAGACTCTGAAGCTGAAGACCTCGGTATTAAAAGAGCAATATATTGTCTCTATACTAAGTCATTGAATCATCTTCTGGTGAACATTCAGAATTAGTAATAAAGTTTGACTTATCCGTACTGCAGAAAGCAAGTTGCTTTGTCAAATCAACTTGTCATCTAGAGTCTATTTTTCACAAGCCTTGAGAAGAATTGACATGCTTTACGGATATCTACTCTCAATGGATCTATAGTACAAGATTGCATGGAAAACACAATAGTGAAACATGTTACACAATGTATTAAGATATTTTGGTGTATTTCCCTTCAACATCTCTTATACTATGGAGAAACAAAGACATGTATTCAAGTTATCTCTTCCAACGGCTAGTCTTCTACAATTGCTATATAAGTTACTGAAAGTTCAAAATGAAGTCTTCAACAAGGAGAAATCAAAAGGGAAAATATAGAAGGAAAGCCAAGAAGGATAAAAGTGTTATACACTTCTGTCTGGATGGAGGAATAACAAGATCATACAATAAGCAATGTAATCAAGTATGCAAATTTTCTGTTATATGTTGTAAATTGTAATAAGCCTTAAGATTTCTTAAACATTGAATATCTTAGAAATTTTAAGTTCTTAGAGGTCTTTGTTAAGGTGATTACCTTGTACCTCTTATTTTGTATCAAGTACACCTTGTTCTCTATTTTGCTAAACATGACTTTTTAGTAGTTTAGATAAAGTCTCTTGCTATGTGCTTGAGCATCCAAGTCTCTTGCTGAAAGGCTTGACCTAAGTAAGTCTCCTGCTATGTGCTAGAGAATTGAAAATCTTGATCAATTCCTGATTAAAAAGAAAGTCTTAGAGTGATGGTTTAAGCAAGAAAATCGTGGGCCTAAGAGGCTTGAGCATAATTCTTGGGTTCGTGGAACTTGAGCAAGGAAGTCTTGAGTTTGGGGTACTTAAGAAAGGAAGTCTTGGGCCTGAGGGGCTTGAGTAGAAGTCTTGGATTCATGAAATCTGAGTAGGGAAGTCTTGGGCCGAGGGTCTAAGCAAAAGTCTTGAGTCTGAGGGGCTTAAGCAAGGAAGTCTTGGGTTCGTGGAACCTAAACAAAAGTATTGGACCTAAGGGGTTTAAGCAGGAAGTCTCGGGCTGAGATTTTGAGTAAAGAAAAGTCTTATGCTTAACTGCATAACCGATTGTAATCATATTTTAGTTATAGTTTAAATGTCTTGTGATACAAGGGGCTTGACTACTCTCTTTAGGGAGAAACTAGTGTCGCTACTGCGAAAATCGGCGCCGGCTGTGACAGAAGAGTCGCCACCGTGCGTTATTTATCCCAACGGAGGGAAAGGAAACGCTCAGAGTAAACCTAACGCAAAACGGGAAAGGAATGGTCGTCGCAACCAAATTCCTGGATTCGCGAGTCGATTACGCAAGGGGAAGGTATTAGCACCCCTCACGTCTGTCGTACTCGACGGGATTCACGCTTGTTTTCTAGTACGGATTGTTATTCTATCTACTCTACAGGTTTGGGTTAAAAAGAAGAGAAAATGACTCGGCAAAGTATCGCACTTTATGCCTACGCATTCCCGTCTGGAACGAGAAATCAGAGTCAACGTAGTTCGCCTACCTACGGGAAAGGAGGGGAAGGTTGCTCGCTAGGATACGGCATCCTATGCCTACGTACTTTCATACAGCATGAAAGATCAGAGCAAACGTAGTTCGGGCTACGGAAGACACAAGCTTGTTTGACTGTTTTTTATCCTTCTGAAAAAGGTTTTTCTTGATTAAGAGTCCAAGCGGGCAAAAATGACACTTTGATGTTTGTTTTCAGTCTTTTACGAAAGAAGTGTTTTTTAGTGTGTTTGCAATCTCCGACGCACTAGAGACTATGATTTGAGAGTGACTACGTCGTATGTCACCCTAAGGGTAACACACTAAGCAATCAGATTACGGAAGAGTGACCCTCCAGCAACCTTTTCTCAAACAGCTTAAGGCTCGTAACGTACGACATCGATTAACCTTATTACTATATTTTTTGAAGTTTTTTGAGATGAGAGGAGAAAGAAGCTCTAAAAAACCTAGGGTTGAAAGGGAATAAAATTAACCTAATGTTGTCATGCATGGATAAGAATCCTATTGTCTGTCATATTTCTCTCTTGCACAGAGGGAAACAGAGATCATAGGGGATAAACAGTAAAAGAAACAGATATATATAGTAAACAGTAAAAATGTATGCAATGCAGCAATATAAGCAAGGCAAGGGGGTCCCACTCTACCTCGAACCTGGGAAAACAACAGGCAAAGTGAAACAGTACTCACTTCAAACCTTGGGGGGCAAGCTGTACAAGCCAACAAACAATACAGAAAAGCAAATAGCACCAACACCAGCTCTGACAGCAACAATCAAGCTCTTACAGTAAGCAGCACAAGCAGCAACAGCTCTGACAACTACAGTTGATCAAACAGCAAAGGATTGACAATAACAACTTCTTCAAGCAAGACCCCATCTTCAATCTTCAACAATCTTCAAGCTTCAAATAAGCTCCTATCTTCAAGCTCCATCTCCAAGAGAGAATCAATTAACAGATTAAGTTGAAATGTTAAGAAGCTTAGTGACAACCCAAGGAAATCACTAAGAACTTAACATTGCAAATGAAAGGTATCCTCAAGGTTCTACCAACCAAAGCATGCTCTACATCCCTCCTAAGGAGAGATGGAACTTCTTTGGGTGACCTTGTATCATGGGATTGAATAGAGGCACAAGAAGCTCTCTATGTTTGAAAGAAGAAACAAGATTACTCTAATGCTCTTCCTATATACCCTAACTCCTAAGTCTCTGACAAGCACTCCAACATATGAGAAATCTTCAACCCCAAGCTTCTTCAAGCCATCCAAAACAACTTCATTTGATCTTCAAGTCATCCAAGCAAAGCCCAATCCAAAAGCACCCCAAAGAAGGCCCACACAAATATAACCAAACCAAATATCCAATGGAGAAACCCACAATCACCACACAAGTTGCAAAAATCAAATAAAATGCTAAAACTCATCAGAAAATCCTAGGTAAATTTCTAAGGGAACCTAACCCTATACCCAATACCCCATAGGAATCCCAAAACCTAGATCAATCATTTAATCCTCAAACTATGCACTAAACTACAACTATTTGTTTTGAAACCCTAATTCTAACACCTCTCCTATTCACCTCTCAAACTAACCTAAATTTTATTCACAAAATTGTGATAATATTTTTAAGGGTACATGCTCCCCTAATCTAATCAGTCCAACAAGAATCAACTCAAAATTCCTCACCAATTGGTCACAATAAAATCAGCAAGAACATGTAGCAAATATACAAAATTAAAGAAAATAGTAAAATGGAGAAAATCAAATTAAATTGAAAAAATGGGTGAAAATGAGATTTCTTGATTTCAGAAAATCACAATTAAATCCGGGATCATGGAGGTATTTTTAAAATATTTTTTGGATCAAAATTGGATTTAATATGGATTTTTGAAACAAAAACAATTAAAATAAATGCCAAAAAGAATTAAAAATGAAAAAAGAAAATTAAAATGCCAGAATATATCATGTGCGTTGGATATGTTGACTGGTCATCTCATCTAAGGTTTAGGAGCGCGTCCACATGAGTGCTGACTGGCTGCTGACTCATGTGCCACATAGTTTTAATGAAACGATGCGTATTGGATTAAAGAGGGGAATCTGAAGTTTAAACATGAGCCATTGGATGATCATCTGAGTCAACCGGTCAATGCAATCTGAGGGCTAGAACCTCATCTTCTGCAAAAGCTCAGGCGACCTGAGACTGTTCTCAGGTGGTGGTTCACGGTGGTTTCCACCGTCTTCTCCGGTGAGAGTCCACTTGCAGGTGATCAGAAATCACAAAGATTATACCTATCTCACTCAAAATTCCATGCTGGTCATAAATCTGGCCTCAGATTTTCTCAATTCCTTCTAGATTCTCAAACTCGATAGCATTTCCAAAACATGTCACATTCTTGATCTTCACCAAACTCAAATCAAAAGCCACAGGAATGATCCTCATGTTACACTGATCATTCTAAGCTATCACAATCATGTTAATTCCTCAAGATTACATGTAACTGAATCCAAACAGAAATTGGTGCACTCCCTCGATCATCACCAAATGATGCCAAACCAAGTCTAAATCGCTCTACCAATCATAGGGAACCTAACCACATGCACATTACTAACTAATTCAGCCTAGATCAATAGGAAATCCAAGAATTACATACCTGTGAAAATTGACTCAACAGAGGTAGAAGATGATGGATTCAAGTTGTGCAACTCTTCAAACACGATCAATGAAGCAAGATGAAGCTTCTAGGCACTTCAATTTGGCTTGATCTTGATCCAAACTCCAAAACCGTTTTCAGTTAGAACTCTTGAAACTCAACTTGCTATCTTCCTTCTCTCCATGAATTCTGCACCAAACTTCATCTGGAAACATTCTAGAGCTTAAATAGAAACTATTTGTGGGCTTTTGCAACCCAATTCAGGCCCAAATCTGTTGATCCAAAATTCTGTCATGGCCATGAAAGTCCAATGCTACAGTCACGATTATGAGTCCTTAGCTTGCTCTAGAATGTTCCTTTCAACTACAAATTGGTTTGTGAGTGTGTTTGGATAGCTAGCTTGGCCTGAATTGCCTTGATTCTTGCTTTGGCATTGTAACTTGTAATGTAAGTAAGCACTTTTCAAAGCAACTCATAAAATTAGGGCTCATCTCAAAATTGTGACATTGCCAATGTGTTTGAAATCCAATTTCCATTCAAAATGACTACCCATATGCCATGTTTATGTCTCATAATTCAAAAATCTCAATTTCCCTCCTTTGAATCATTTGAAAAATCCCTCTTTTTAGGCCATTTTGGATCATTTTGTGAAGCAAGCCAATTAAATCACCCATGACTTCTTATCTAACCTAAAAACATCATTCTAAACACATTTCATGTTGGACACTTTTTCATTTGAGGAGTGGAAGATAGAGATTTTGACCTATGTTGAAAAATGACCTATAATTCAACTTTCCCAAAATACCCCTGGATTGCCAAGATCATAACTTGAGTTCCACAAATCTTCTTGAGGACTTCTAGTACTAAAATTAAAGGTAAGATCAAGCCCTACCATTCTTATGTTGTCCAAGAATCCATTTGAAAACTCCTTGAGGGGAAAAAGTTTCTTGGAAGTCAAGTGACTTTCATAGATAAATTTCAGTGTCCTCTGATGACTTGTAACTTGCAAGAACCATAACTTGAGTTTTACAAATCTCCTTGAAGACTTCTAGTACTCAAATTAAATCTATTGAGAATCTATACAAGTTTCATGTTGGCCAAGAATCCATTTGAAACATGTATTTTGACTTATGTTGCTTGGAAGTCCAGTGCTATACAGGGGATTTTACCCTAGGAACCCTGTCTCAAACACCTTCAACCACTCTTGATTCTTTTGAATTTGATCTTGAATCATCCATACACATGCTTAAACATATCAATCCATGACTTCCCTGACCTAGAGCTAGGTCTTGATGCCTTCTCTTTGCTCTCCTTGACCTAGGGTTACCCCGATGAAACCCTACTTGTACACACCTCAAATGTGGTTCTTGCACTTGATACAATGACTTGTCTAAGCTTCAATAGGGCCCCCTAGGCATCCTACACACCTCAGACTCACAATCCCATGTTGAGGATCTTCGATACACCTCAAGTTAGGAGAAAACTTCTCAAGACTTCAAATCACTTCTTGATGACTTGGATGGTCTCTCAGGCTCAGATAACACCTCTAGATAGGCTTCTTTTTTTGATAGGCACCTTGATCCCTTGTTGGATGACTTGCTATGTTATGATATGCAAATGATGGGACTATGTACATGATGTAACTATGCAAATGAAATTCAATGAAACATAAACCAGGTGAAATAGGTTGAGCAAATTTTGGGGTGCAACAACTAGTATAAATATTTGTGTGTTCTTTATCTTTTATTTACTTCTATTAACATTCTGCTGCAACGTATAATCAGAATCTAAACACCAGTTTAGATTCTGAACTTTGATCAGAGGAAAAGTTAAGAAACAGAAAACACAATTCAACCCCTCTTCTTGTGTATATTTCTCACATTCAGTTGGTATCAGAGCATGGTCTATGCATAAAACTTAACAGTGGTGCAGATAATGTTTGAATGAGAAAAATATGTCTGCTAAAGACTTTCATTCAAGAAGGAGTTAAGTACTTTATGAAAAGTATTACACTATTAATCATATCATATTTAAAAGGTGATTTTGCTGAATTTAAATGACAGATTAAGCAAAATATATTTTTAATTCATTGGTCTTAATAAAGGGTTTTGATGAAGGTCTATACAATACTTTTAAGAAAGGTATTATTATAGAAGTTGATGGTGAAGAGATGATCATAGTTTAAAAGCCTCTCACACCAGCTCATAAGAAGTTTATTGAAAAATATCTTTAGGTTAGATGCATTCTGGTAGGTGCTCTATCTCATCCTGAGTATATCAACATCACTGATGTGTCTAGTGCTCAAGACTATCTTTGAATCCTTGTGATCTTATTTAAAGGGAATCGGGTTGAACCTTATTAAGTTACACTTCATCTTATTTTTCAAGCAAAATCTAAGAAGTCTGCTTGCTAATATTAAACCATAAAGTCACATATACTCAGGAAGTCAAAAGTTTGAGTAGACTATGTCTTGAAAGGTTTGATAGCATTCTTCGAAGAAAAGAAGTGGAGTTAGATGATGAAAAGATGTCTAGCATGTCATCATTCCTCAAGCTTGTTGAAGAAGAAAATTCCTTTGGAACGTTCAATGATATGGAACTAACCTTCCCTATCAAAGGACTCTCTCAATTGGCTGAATGAAATGTGATATCTGTTGATAGAAGAGTAACTTCATAAGCTTCTGAAATATTCTTATTTCACTAGGAGAATTATTGATTTCTGAGTCTGCTCCTCCCTTGATGACACACATAGATGTGGGTGCCATGCATGATGATTACCTTAATCATATGATATAGTATGAAGCACGAAGTGATTGAAGTCTTGCACACTAGTACATCTCGTGGTATTTCAAAGTGCCGCATCCTTATATGACATCAGATACTACGAGAGATCTACCTAGGTCATCTCATCTAAAGATACTATAGGAGAAATGGGCTAGGGGAGATCATGATGTTGATATGTTTCCTAGATTTCGTTGTATCATGGAGCTTGGGAAGACGGGTATATACAGAGGACTCTTTTAGGATGGATCTGAGGTGAGGGACGGTTTAGATGTCATCATGGGGGAGGCACGAGAGGCACTGCAGTACAAGTGGCATCGTGGGAATATGGGGCACGAGTCTATCATACGCAGTAGTATATAGTACTTATATTAGAAGCACTATTATCGGTTGTATTTTATTTTGACTTCATTGTGTACTCCGAATTTATTAATTTATATATGTCATTTTTATTTATTTTTTTGAAAGTGTGTGGTTTAATTTATATAGAATTAAATATGATAGTATAGCTATAATACATCATCAATTTCATCAGTGAATCTCTAAACAAATTAAAAACTTACTATTTTAGTGAATACTGGAATGCATCTTTGGATTTTATCTGATGTGAATACAAAGATGAATCTCCGGATCAACTTATGTATAAAAAAAAAGGAATTTCTATGAAAAATGAATGTACGTGGAGAGTTTCAAAGATGCATCTCCGGAATAAATTTTGAAAAAATAAATATAGGATAAGTCCCAAATGGGGCGTAATTTGATGATACTCAAGGTGCGTTCAAAATACATTTCCGGAATCATATAGACATTATGAGATTTTCATAAGATGTTTTTCCACTACTTAGGTGAGAGGTTTCAACTTTCCACCCCCGCACTTGTACTTGAACACAACCCCCCCCCCCCCCCCCCCCCCCAAATCCCTATGAATAGAGAATATTAGCCTTGGAACATTTTTCACTTTTTTAAAAAAAAAATTACCAAACATACGCGCAAATTCACAATTCTTTAGGCGATACCAAAATTTTCTTTTTTGCTCACTAAAATTTCAAAATCAATGTTTTTTTTACCGAAATATGTAAAATTTGCGTGTATTTGTACCGTGAATTTTATAATTTTTCGTTATTTTTGAAAATGTTTTTCCAGAAATTTCACAATTTGCGGTACAATTGGTATGAATTTCCCCGAAAATTTAAAATTTTCGGTAGTTAAAAATTGCTTTTTTTTTCCGAAAATTTTCAGAATTTCTAATGAAATTTGGGAAATTTTAAAATTTTCAGAATTTCTAATGAAATTATTATTTGTTGTTTAGTTCTTATTCAATTGTTACGAATAACATTTCTTAGTTATTATTTATTGTGTCTGTGTTCTGATATTAATGTTGGATATACAAGCATTTCCTCACCATCTGTGACAGGAGGGTGCAGCATTCCTCTGTGGAAAGCCCACGGGCAAGGAGATGGAAGGCTCGGCAGGCACATCCCGGTGGTATTATGGAGTACGGGAGGAGGCTAGATGCGCTGACTGTAGATGATGTGATCTAGACACCATACACTGATCATAGATTCTACCGTGATTTTGATTACTCTTCTTTATATTATGGTTATATGCGGTGGGGGACTTTAGTCGTTAGACAATTTCCCGAGAGGTGTCGGCGACAATATGGTTATGTCCAGGATATCCCATGACTAGTTTTGAATATTCCATCTGCGGACATGGATAGGTGGTTTCAGAGTAACATCATCAGCTATGGTTATGCCATTAGAGATCACACAATGAGGGTTCATCACGACTCGCAATGTTAGGATGGTTACTTAGAGTGGTACTTCACTGTATCACACCCTCACATCATCTCACTTGTTGAGCATATTGATGATGTTGAGCCTTTTAATACATGGGTACCTATCGATGATGTATCGTCTCCGCCAACTCCATCTGATAACATTTATCAGTGGTGCCTCCAGATGTTTGTAGTTATTATGGATAACCTCATGGGTTTGGTAAACCCAGATGGCGAGGTTTTCACTGGATTACCTCAAGCTACACAGATAGCCTGTATGGGGTCTATTTAGATAATGTATTTGATCTTCCATTGATGCAAGATGAACATAAATTAACATTTTACAAAGAATTACATAACTTAAGAAAACGATAATAAATAAGAAATCATCGACACTACCAGATGATTCTAGACGTTCTATCATCTTAATTACGTTGTCGGCATATCTTGAAATCTTCGCATCTAACTCGATCGGCCCTTTTCTTAACCTATGGCTAAATGATCTCCATATAATTGTCACATCTTCATCGTCTTTAACTTAATAAGGTTGTATTTCACTATTCCATTAGTATTAATCAAATCTTCACAAAGCTCAGTCTTTCTCACATTTATGTTATCAGTATCAGGAAATCATTCATTCAACTTAGATGTCAAAGCGACGAAGAGATGTGGCGTCACCCGGAAGCCGGAACTTTATAAGAGGTGAAGCTATGTTGAAGTACACTTCTACCTTAATCAAAAATTGAGAAAGAGGAATTTTGAGATATTTTTCTCAAACAACACATGGCCCCTATTTATACAACTTTTGATTTATTCTGGACCATACAAAACGATCGGTGCAATCACAACCGTTTAAAATTGTCGACAAAATCCTGACCGTTTAAAATTTTAAACAAATTAAACTACCAGAAATTTCACTTTGCATAACATGCAGGGTAATTTTTAACATTTCCGATACTATTTCAAACTTACAGAAATTTCAAAAATTCTAATATATTATAAATTATAAATACACTATCAAAAATTTAGGTGCTACCGAAAATTTTGTATGCAAATAAATTTAAAAATTTTGTCAGAAATAATTAATTATGAATTATGAAATTATGAGGGGGTAAAATACAAGTGTATGATAGCAAGTTAAAACCTCCTTAGATAAGATAAGCAATTTCCAAAAAAAAATTGGCAGGCATTAATGGAACCAACTCTTGGTTGAAGGAACTTAGTTTGTAAGGTGGGTTGTCCCTCTTTTAAGTACATCTATAATTCCTGCTAACTTTATTTTAGAAATTGATTGTCGATAGATTTTTTTTAACAAATCTTTGATGAGAAATGATTTCGAAATAGTTCTATTAATGAGAACAAACTTTTTTTTTATTAAAAAAATCTTGTTTTGATAGAAGTTGATAAGATATTCATGAGAATGTAGGTCGACCAACGAACTCGTGTATTTGTTAATTCAAATTAAATTAATTGATAAATTATTCAAATTCGTTCATTTATAAATATATTTAATTTAATTCGCAACAATTTGTATAATTTTATCATGGATAGCAAGTTTGAATTTCTCAATCCATTAACTCATCTCGTTGATGTGATATTAATAATTTTTTATTTTTTATTATTTATTTAAATAAAGCAATATTAATATATTATTACAACCATAATTTTTCCAATTTATTTTTATTCAGCGCCAATACTACTCTACTAAATCAATAAATTTACATAATTTTAAAATTATTTAATTTTAAAATTAAGTGCTATTTCTTATTTTCTTATATCATTTTTACTTACATAACTTACATATTTTATGTAAATTATCTATTTTGTAAAATTTTCTACTATTATTAACTGTTATGACAAATAAATGAATTTTATTAAATGTTATTTTATGTATTTCATCCTATTTTAAAATATTAGAATGTGCACAATCATATTAAATTGTGTGACAAATTATTTATAATTTAAATGATCGAGAAGATCAAGACCACAGTTCGATCCCCCTCAATTGTGATCGAAAGGTTGTGAAATTTTAGGTGTCCAACAGTGGATGTTATCACGGATGTTATGACATCCACTGTAACACATACTATAAAACTTAATGATCAACTGTAAATGTAAACAGTAAATAACACAAGTAATTGTTTACCCAGTTCAGTGCAAACCACACCTACATTTGGGGGCTACCAAGCCAGGGAGGAAATTCACTATTAGTAGAATTAATTCAGAGTCAAACATCCAGTTTGCACTCTTCACTTAAGACCTGCCCAATGACACTTCAGCCTAACACTAGACCAGAGTTACCAACTCACTCCCCCTCAATCACAGCAGTGATATCAACCAATTCAAAGTTACAAATGGCAATGAAGCCACACTTCAAACACACCTTGATCTTGCTTCACAACTTTGATCAAGTGACACAGCACTCTTGCTTAAAAGATTTAGAGTGACACACTTAACAGACAGCTTAAGAACTCTAGACCAATACAATCATACAGCAGATAATTCCTTGGTTTACAAGTATTCCTAAGACACACAAAAACACATGAAGAACAGAACTCTTCACTCACAAATACACGTTCTCTAAAACATTGTCAAGAACTCCTCTCAAATAGGATTGTTGCTTCTATATATATATATATATATATATATATATATATATATATATATATATATATATATATATATATATATATATATATATATATATATATATATATATATATATATATATATATATATATATATATATATATATATATATATATATATATATATATATATATATATATATATATATATATATATATATATATATATATATATATATATATATATATATATATATATATATATATATATATATATATATATATATATAGGCAGCATACAGTCCTTGGGCCTTCGTACTTAAGTTAGGTTTACCCAAGATAAACCTCTTTTCATGAAACTACGCACTTCCAATATGGTCAGGGGCATTCCATGTTATCCTCAACAATGCCTGATATGTCGCCTGAGATAACTAGGCTTCCTAAAATGTTTCCTAAAGTATAGCTTGAGCTAATACCAGAAACTAAAACATGTGTGCTCTGATGTCATACGCTTGATGTCATAACATTCAGCATGACATCCAACTTAACTTGCTCTTAGCTATCCCAACTTACCCTGCATAGCACCCTTCATGTATATCATAACATTAGTTATCACATTCACACATACTTCAATGTTTTGCCACAAAATGCAGCCAATCAGAAGCATCTACAAACTCCCCATTTGACAAATTTTTGGCTAAAACACTTTGTTACCATATCAGAGATCACAAGCAGCAGAAATCATACCATATATGCAGGAAAGCTACTAGCTAACACCACACACAGCTACATTACCATATCAGAGTCATCTTCACACGCTAAGAACTCCATGCTAGTCCATACTACAGGTATCATAATAATCTGTGGATCATCTTGTGATACTCCCCCTCAACTGATGCACAGCACATCAGTGCATACACAACTTGCACAACCTACAGACACACACAAATCTAGCAGTTATACTACTACTAGGTTCCATCAAGGAACACACATACATCTTAGCAGCTTCAACCAAAACTCACAAATCTAACATACATTCCTGCACATATTAGGAACTCACACAACAGCAACAGCATCCTGTCATCACACCTGCAAGCATGTTCAGTTCAAACATGCATATTAGCAACAACAACCAAGTCTTCCACCTGTGAGGGACACAAATCAATCTAGCCCTGCTGTTACTACCATTTTCCCCCTTTTTAGCCACAAATTTAAATCAAAACTAATTAAATAGTATAGATCAAAATAAGTATGGAAGCACAGATGTTAGGGGTCATTATAACATAAAGCTCACGATGAGCAACACAAATATTTCAGTTGTCAAATAAAGATCAAAATCTAAGCAAGGAAAAAAATCCAACTATTCACACCAGCAACACACCATCATCTACCCAAGCAAACCATCAGCACCAACACAACCATATTAATCTTCCTCCTCAGAAGAGCGGGAGTCACTGTCATCACTATCTGTTGAGACATCCTCATCACTGTCATCAGAATCTTCCTCTGGTCTAGCTGCACTGCTGGAGCCATGTGCATTCTCAGAGCTGTGAGGAGGATCAATGCGAGCAAGAGGAATGGTTATGCCATGCACAGGTAGCCCTCTCTGGAGAATCTTATCGATAATTTCCCTATTGGATTTGTCCACATATGCTGAGCTTTCCTTGTTGCTGATTCGCCTAAGTTCGTCAGCAGTGGGAGGAGGATACTTGCCCTTGGACTTTTTAGCAGTGGGAGGAGCATCTACTAAGGATTTGGGAGGGGTCTTGGATGAAGAGGCACCGTGATGGAAAGACATTTTGATGCTGAGCGGAGATTGAGAATGAAGGTCTGAGAGAGATTTTGGAGAGTAGGGAAACTGAGTGAATTGGATGAGGAATAAGAAAATTGGTGTGGAATGCCGAGCTTTACTGGTCAAGGGTGTGGAATGCAGTAAATATGCAGGTTGGACCAAGTGTTTTCCAATAAAACATCGTTTATCCTGAACACTCCCTCTGGCCAGTAATTGATATAGGTCCCCATACATGCAAATTCCCAATTTTCCTCTTAGATTCTCAAATTGAGCAACATCTAAAGCCTTTGTAAAAATGTCAGCTAGTTGTAATTCAGTGGACACGTGTTATAGGGTGATCACTTTGTCTTCCACAAGGTCTCTTATGAAGTGATGCCTGATATTAATATGATTGGTTCTGCTATGCTGAATTGGATTCTTGGAAATGTTGATAGCACTTAGGTTTTCATAGTATAATGTCATGACATCCTGAGTGACATTGTATTCAGTCAACATTTGCTTCATCCAGACCAGTTGAGAACAACTGTTACCAGCTGCTATGTATTCAGCTTCAGCAGTGGATAATGAGACACAATTTTGCTTTTTATTAAACCATGATATAAGGTTGTTCCCTAAGAAGAAGCATCCACCAGAGGTGCTCTTTCTATCATCAGCACTTCCATTCCAGTCAGCATCACAATACTCAGACAAAGTAGGATCACACCCATGAGAGTAAAGTATACCATAATCACAAGTTCCATTCACATATTTGAGAATCCTTTTGACTTGATTTATGTAACTCACTTTAGGATATGCTTGATATCTAGCACACACACCAACTACAAAGGCAATATCAGGTCTGCTGGCTGTTAGATACAGCAAGCTGCCAATCATGCTACTGTACAGCCTTTGATCGGCACTAGTACCACTTTCATCTTTTGATAACTTCAGATGATTTGGTGCAGGTGTTCTTTTGTGGCCAGCATTGTCCATCCCAAACTTTTTGACTATGTTTTTGGTATATTTACTTTGGGAGATGAATATAGAATCTTCCATTTGCTTGACTTGCAATCCAAGGAAGTAAGTTAATTCTCCACACATGCTCATTTCAAATTCAGATTGCATGTGGTTGACAAATTGTTTTACCATTTTGTCTAACATCCCTCCAAACACTATGTCATCCACATAAACTTGTGCAATCATGATTTTTCCACCTTCATCCTTTACAAACAGGGTCTTGTCTATCCCTTTTTTTTATGTATCCATTGGTGGCAAGGAATTCAGTCAGTCTCTCATACCAAGCTCTAGGAGCTTGTTTCAATCCATACAGTGCCTTCCTCAACTTGTATACGTGGTCTGTCAAGTTAGGATCCTCAAATCCCTTGGGTTGTGCCACATATACTTTCTCATTCAGATATCCATTCAGAAAAGCACTTTTCACATCCATCTGGAATAATTTAAATTTCAGGATGCAGGCGATTCCTAACAACAACCTGATTGACTCAAGTCTTGCAACTGGTGCAAAAGTTTCATCAAAATCAATTCCTTCAACTTGAGTATAACCCTGTGCCACTAATCTAGCCTTGTTTCTGGTTACAACTCCTTGTTCATCAGACTTGTTCTTGTAAATCCACTTGGTTCCAATGATGTTTGTTCCTTCAGGTCTTGGAACCAATTCCCACACTTCATTCCTTTTAAACTGTTCCAATTCATCTTGCATGGCCTTGATCCAATATTCACCAGTTAAAGCCTCCTTCACATTTTTTGGTTCAATCTTGGACACAAAACATGAGTTTGAGATGATTTCTCTAGCTCGGGTCCTTACACCACTGTTGGGGTCTCCAATGATAAGATCTTTGGGATGATCTTTCAGGATCCTAATAGAAGGTTCTTTGTTAGGAGTTTCTAATTCAGAATTAGGGGTTACAGCTTGAGTATCTTCAGCATTGACCATACCCTTAGCAGGTGTCTCAAGGAATGTTCCAACATCATCTATGACATTGGTTTCTTCATGCTGATCATCAATAATGACATTAATGGACTCCATCAGGACTTTTGTTCTAGAGTTGTATACTTTATAAGCTCTGTTGTTGATAGAGTATCCCAGAAAAATACCTTCATCACTTTTGGGATCCATTTTCCTCCTTTGTTCACGATCTGTCAAGATGTAACACTTGCTCCCAAATACATGAAAATACTTCACAGTTGGCTTCCTTCCTTTCCATATTTCATACAGAGTGGAGGTAGTTCCTTTTCTCAAGGTAACTCTATTGTGAACATAGCAGGCTGTGTTCATTGCTTCAGCCCAAAAATGCATAGGCAATTTCTTTGCATGAATCATGGCTCTGGAAAATTCTTGGATAGTCCTGTTTTTCCTTTCCACTACTCCATTTTGCTGAGGAGTAATATGGGAGGAGAATTCATGACTGATTCCTTTAGATGAGCAGAATTCAGCAAACTTAGAGTTCTCAAACTCCTTACCATGATCACTTCTGATCCTGACGACACCACATTCTTTTTCTCTTTGAAGTCTGATACACAGCTCTCTGAAGACTTCAAATACATATGATTTTTCTCTGATGAAACTTATCCAGGTGTATCTGGAGTAATCATCAACAACTACATAAGCATACCTTTTTCCACCAAGACTTTCTACCTGCATTGGTCTCATCAAGTCCATGTGCAACAGTTCAAGAACTTTGGATGTTGCAAGATGGCCAATTCTTGGATGTGGCATTTTGGTTTGCTTGCCAACCTAACATTCACCATAGACCTTACCTTCATCAATAGTCAGTTTTGGAATTCCTCTCACATCTTCCTTGGAAATGATCGTTTTCATCCCTCTTAGATGAAGATGTCCATGTTTTTGATGCCACAGTTTGACTTCCTTTTCTTCTTTGGCCATAGAACAGATAGTGGAGTTACTTGAGATTTGAGGCTCCCACAAGTAGCAGTTGTCTTTAGACCTAGCTCCCCTCATGACTTCCTTTTTATCTCTATTTGTGACAACACATTCTCCCTTTGTGAAGTTGACATTGAGTCCTTGGTCACAGAGCTGACTAATACTGATCAAGTTAGCATTTAGTCCTTTCACCAGCAATACATTGTCTAGGTTAGGAACTCCAGGACAGTCTAGTTTCCCAACACCTTTGATTTCCCCTTTTGCTCCATCACCAAAGGTCACATACCTAGTGGAATATGGTTTGATGTCCACCAATAGATTCTTTATTCCAGTCATGTGCTTAGAAAAACAACTATCAAAATACCAGTCTTCTTTAGCTGACACTCTCAGAGAAGTATGAGCTATCAGACCAACCTCCTTTGCCACCCATTGTTGCTTCTTGACAGGAGCATCTCGATGAGAGTGACTATGAAATACATGCAGACTGAAGCAAAATGGTTTTATGTGTCCAAATTTACCACAGTAGTGACAGCTCCACCTTTGGGACTTTCTCCTTGCCTGATTCATATTTTTGTTCTTCTGATGTTGTGACATCGATCGTGACATCCGGTTTGGTCTATGATTTTCAGCCTTTGGTTTCTTGAATCCCAATGTGGGTTTGTGTTCACCAACAAATCCCAGTCCAGACATGTTTCCTGCTTTCTAACCACTCTGTAGGATTTTTTCTAGAGTGACAGTCCCAGGGTTTAGCATCCTGACAGATTTTGTCATCTGATCAAGTTTGGAGTTTAACATTTTGACCTCACTGTTGAGTGAGTCAATGGTTGCAAGATTCTCCTTCTTCTTAGCTTCCAACTTCTTGATGATTTTCTTATGCTTCTCCCCTAGTTGACATACATCAGCATTTCTGATATATAGTTGTTTGTATGAGGCTGCAAGTTCATCAAAGGTCAGCTCATCTTCACTTGAGTCACCATCAGATATGCATACACTGTTCAGAACAATGACATGTTTGGTTGATTCTTCTTTTGATCCACTCTCAGAATCTCCATCAGACCAAGTGACTGCTAGGCCCTTCTTTTGCTTCTTGAGATAGGTGGGACACTCAACTCTAATGTGCCCATATCCCTCACATTCACAACACTGAGCTCCTTTGCCTTGGTTGTACTTTTCTTCAGACTTAGCTCTTTTGTTAATGTCAGATGAGATGTTCTTGACATTAATTCTACCCTTCTTATCTACCCTTTTCATGAGTCTGTTGAATTTTCTTCCAAGCATAGCTACAGCTTCTGAGAGATTCTTCTTGCTTCCATCATTATCTTCATCTGGGTCCTCTGCAATGTTTGATACAAAAGTTATGCTTTTGTTCTTTTTCTCAGCCTGACCACACATTCCCATCTCAAAAGTTTGGAGAGAACCAATGAGTTCATCCACTTTCATGTTGCTTATATCCTGAGCTTCTTCAATAGCAGTGACTTTCATGGCAAACCTCTTAGGCAAAGATCTTAGAATCTTCCTCACGAGCTTTTCTTCAGACATCTTTTCTCCTAAAGCTCCTGAGGTATTGGCAATCTCAAGAATATTCATGTAGAATTCATGAATAGTCTCATCCTCCTTCATTCTCAGATTTTCAAATTTAGTGGTTAGCATCTGCAATCTTGACATCTTGACCTTTGAGGTGCCTACATGAGTTGTTTTGAGGGTATCCCGAACCTCTTTGGCCAGTTCACAGTGATGCACCAGTCTGAAAATATTCTTGTTTATTCCATTGAATAGAGCATTCAAGGCTTTAGAATTCCCAAGAGCCAAGGTCTCTTGTTCTTTGGTCCATTCTTCCTCAGGTATTAACACAGATAATCCATCTTTATTAGTCTTCACTGGATGTTCCCATCCTGAGTTTGCAGCTCTCCATGCCTTGCTATCTAAAGACTTCAAGAAGGCTATCATCCTAGGTTTCCAGTAGTCATAATTTGAGCCATCCAGAATTAGTGGTCTATTTGTGCTCCCATATCCTTGTCCATAATACCAGAATTTATCTTCCCTAGATCTCACCTAGAAAATAACAGGCAGGGTGCCTGCTCTGGTGCCAATTGAAATTCTAGGTACCCAACAGTGGATGTTATCACAAATGTTATGACATCCACTGTAACACAGACTACAAAACTTAATGATCAACTGTAAATGTAAACAGTATATAACATAAGTAATTGTTTACCAAGTTCAGTGCAAACCACACCTACATTTGGGGGCTACCAAGCCAGGGAGGAAATTCACTATTAGTAGAATTAATTCAGAGTCAAACAGCCAGTTTGCATTCTTCACTTAAGACCTACCCAATGACACTTCAGCCTAACACTAGACCAGAGTTACCAACTCACTCCCCCTCAATCACAGAAGTGATATCAACCAATTCAAAGTTACAAATGGCAATGAAGTCACACTTCAAACACACCTTGATCTTGTTTCACAGCTTTGATCAAGTGACACAACACTCTTGCTTAAAAGCTTTAGAGTGACACACTTAACAGACAACTTAAGAACTCTAGACCTATACAATCATACAACAGATAATTGATTGGTTTACAAGTATTCCTAAGACACACAAAACACGTGAAGAATAGAACTCTTTACTCACAAATACACGTTCTTTAAAACACTGTCAAGAACTCCTCTCAAATAGGATTGTTGCTTCTGTATATATAGGCAGCATACAGTCCTTGGGCCTTCGTACTTAAGTTAGGTTTACCCAAGATAAACCTCTCTTCATGAAATTACGCACTTCCAATATGGTCAGGGGCATTCCATGTTATCCTAAGCAATGCCTGATATGTCTCCTGAGATAACTAGGCTTCCTAAAATGTTTCCTGAAGTATAGCCTGAGCTAATACCAGAAACTAAAACCTGCGCGCCCTGATGTCATATGCTTGATGTCATAATTTCAACATGACATCCAACTTAACTTACTCTTAGCTATCCCAACTTACCCTGCAGAGCACCCTTCATGTATGTCATAACATCAGTTATGACATTCACACATACTCCAACATTTTACCATAAAAGGCAGCCAATCAAAAGCATCTACAGGTTGAAACAATTTGATGTCAAAATTGGCCCTCAAACCGAATTAATCGGTCCAATGGACCGAATAATGGTGTTGAAAAACAAAAACAAAAATTATCAATAAAATATTTTCGCAACCCAACCCATTAATAATCGGTCCATTTTGATCATGAAATTACAAATTAGACAATAAACCCAACTTAGTGAAGTGTGAACGGGTTGGATAACATATTGAGAAACTTCTTATAACACCTTTAATAGTTCTTCTGCACCATGTAAAATTCTAGAAATACCCCCTGATTTCGGAGATATATCTCCTGACACACCCAAATGTAAGTGAACGTTAAAATATTTCAGAGATGTATCTTCGGAACATTTGGAGCATAAGTCGCGCTAGACTTTTCTCCTTCCTCATTTCATACTTTTCTTCAAACTCAACTTGGCCTCTCAATACACTAAAAGAAACTCAAGGGAACATCAAGCATCATCTATAACATCATTCAACTGCGTCAAAACCATAAATTTTATGTAAGTTTTTCGAGTTTTCAGTAAATTTAGAGTTTTAGTGTAAATATGTATAAATCAATGATTAGGGTTAGAAATGTGTAGGAATCACGTGTAACATAGTTTAGACTTAGTGGATAACTTATTTGTTGGCTGAAATTCATGATCATATCATATTTTTGTCAAGTTGTATGTGGTACATTCGTCGTTGATGCAACTTTTGAGTTGCAGAACATTTCGAAGATGTATCTCCGAAATTGTTCAACGTTTCATATACTTTAGGAAATTTCGGAGATGCATCTCCAGAACTGTTCAATGTTTTAGTTTAATGTTGCTTCCGGAGATGCATCTCCAAAAATGTTCAATGTTTTAGTTTAATGGTGCTTCCGGAGATACATCTCCAAAACTTCCTTTAGTATGTTTTTTTTTAATTTCTTGCTTGTGTGTGTCATTTGTGTTCACTAATGATATACCTTACTTTACCTTACAGGCATAACGGCTGACAGAGTTGACAGACTGAGACATGGAAATGTTACTTAACACACATCTGTTCGGTGGGAGCGGAGCCAGCAGGTTCCGAAGACTCCAAGTACCTCTGCTCAGGCAGAGGCGTTGACTTTTGGGATGTTGCCTACTCCTAGGGCTCCTGTTTCACCCCAGCCCACTCCATCTTCTTCTTCCAGTAGGAAACGGGATTCACCATCTGACGCGTCACTTCCCTCATCCTCCCGCAGGCGCCAAGATTCACCTGTGCCACCTCATACGGATGATGCATTTGATCGAGTCCGACCACCCACTGATGATATTGATCCAGTGCCACCTCCCGAGGGTAAGGCTGCTGCGGATGCCGAGTCAGAGGCTTTTGGAGGAGGTCCATATGATTTTTCCTTACTTCCTCTATATCCGTACCAGTGTCAGACATATTTGGGACTGAGAGGTAACATTAGTTGGATTCTTTAAATTTTTATGCGTTAATTTTAGTTGCTAACATTGATAATTTTGTACATTGATTATTTCTGACATTGATTATTTTTGACAAACTTCAGAAGCGTGATCCCCGAAAGTTTCTTAATCACGGGAGAAAGATTGTTGTATTGCCTCAGTAGGAGGAGGATTGCTTTCTGATGCTTCTGTCCTTATCTGGCCTGAAGGACCTATGCATGACCGTTTACACTCTGGTCAACCACGGGATGCTTAATGCATTCGTGGAGAGATGGCACTCTGAGACCTCTCTGTTTTATCTCCCGCATTGTGAGATGTCTATCACACTGGACGATGTCTTGTGTTTGTTGCATCTTCAAATCAGGGGGGGAGATTCCTTGATCATGGGAGGATGGCTAGAGACGAGGCATTCTAGATGATGGTACAACATCTGGGGGTTTGATCCAGGGGATGCGATGGAGGGGTGGATAAGATCAGAGGTGCTCATGCTAGATTTGAGTTCTTGAGAAAGCTATATGTGGCGGAGATCGAGAAGGCACAGCAGGCACATGGTGATGTTGAGCAGGTGGCGGTACACATGACACATGCTTTGAGAGCATACTTTCTTTTTTAGGTTGGCACTTGCATTTTTGTGGACATGAGTGCCACTTATATTGACGTTGCCTACCTACGGTACTTCTTGGATCTACAGCGGATCCAAGAGTACAATTAGGGGCGGCTTGCCTGGTCTATCTTTATTCGAAGTTGAGATAGGGTTGTATGTGGAAGACGAAGTAGGTCACAGGCAGCGTTACACTACTGGTGGTAATAATTATTGATTCTTGAATGTTATTGTCATTTTCATTATTTATTTGCAAATCCATTACCGATGATTCGTGTATTCCAAACTTTTTCATTCAGGATTGGGTCATCAATCACTTCCCGCGCATTGTTGGTTGGGCGAGTGTGCATGCGTACACAGAGGATATGTCGCGTGCTGGTGCTTTTATCCGTTTAGAGGGAACCAGACGGTTGAGCCTTTTAGATTCTATCTTGACCATTTGGTTGCTGAGAATATGTACTTTAACAGCTACATGGATCACCGTCAGACGCGAACTTTTGACAAGATAGTGTTATACTCCTGATGGTTGGCATGTGGATCGCGTCTCACTGCTCTTCATTTGCTCGAGCGCGTCATGCGGCAGTTCGGATATATTCAAGTCATCCCCAAACACCCTGTTGTCTATGCTCTTCCTGCCTTGAGTCATAGATAGATATAAGAGATGTTTGATGATAATGTGAATCATCTAGTATCGAAGGAGACACGACCTACCATAACCCCGAACGATTGGAGTTACGTCGAAGGGTACATCAAATGGTTCTTCAGGGTGTCACATCTGTACATGGTGCGTGCTACTCCAGGAGATCCACCGAGATCAGCTCATCAAGAGATACTAGAGGATGAGTAGGTTCAGTTAGATAATATTGATGATGTCTTGCCTAGGTGTCGTCGCATTGTGGAGATTGCACAGACAGGCATCGACGAGGGTATCTTCCCTGATGGGTCTGGTGTCAGGCGAGTCCTAGATGCCATCATGACGGAGGCACAAGGGACATTGTTGTACTGGGGACATCATCGGGGGATGGGGGGATTGATTGCCGAGGAGGCAGAGCAGACAAATGAGGTAGATGAGATGTTGTCAGACACATACAATAGTAGTTTGTTATTATTTTGTTGTAGTATTATACTCTCTATTTTATTTTGATGTTTTTACTATATTTTGGATCTCAATTCTACGATATTTTCTACATATATTGCTATTTTATTTTCGACATGCCCAGTATTAGTCTCTTATTATTTTGTACTTCTATTTTTTTATTTTGGATCGTGCATTATACTTAATCTGAACACAAATACACAATTTATAATAAAAAATACATGTTCTGATACATTCTGAAGATACATCTCTAGAATATTTACAGAAATGCATCTCCGAAACAATTCAAATATAAATAGCTTCTTAGTTACATGTTTTGTATGTTTAAAATGGTTCTAAAAAGGTACATGTTAACAGTTATACAAAATAGTTGCGTCCAAAAATACATCTCCAAAATCTATGAACATTTAAATAACTTCATGTGGTGGCTAAGAATTATCTATGATGCACTAAGAAATTCTCTAATATATTATGCCAAACTCAATCTAACCCTACTATATACACCCTTCCAAATTGATACTTCACATATCTTTAAAAAAAAATTAATTCTTCACATGTTAGAAATTGATGTATGAATTACGGATTTTTCAACAAGGGTTTCTTTTTATTGGTGAAAATATCCTAGTTTGATTCCTCATTTCGGACAGGCTCTCAGATTAGGGTTTTGTTGTGTTTTTATGTGCTTTTTTGCAACCCTGTTGCACTTTAGTATACATGCTTTGTGCCCGTTTAACTTATTTTAATATGCTATCTTTGTCTTTTACAACAAAAGAAAATCACATTTTTATATTTAATTCTTAACTTGCATCCTTTAAGTCACATGCTAACAAAACTCATTATTTACACATAATAATAAGACAACTTTCAGCAAAATCAAATTCCAAGAAGTGACAATAGCAAAGGGCAACTGGGAAATATTTACAGTCAACTAACAATTAACATGTCATTGGCATTGCCAAAAAGAAAAACTACCATGATCAAAAGCTACTTTTCTTTTTCTTCAGGGAATTGATTTTTGAAGTAAAATTGATTGCTCACTATAAATCCAACAAGGATCACCATACATTCTTCAGCTTCTTCTTGGCCTCAAAGAATGAAGCAATATAGGAACGCTTGGTTTCGATTTCTTTCAACTCCTTCTCCAAGTCTTCAACCTGTTTTGTCAGCAACAAGAACAAAAATAAACAAAAATAAATCGTCAAAGAGCTTTTTCATAAGAATCAAACTTTATTCTTCAACTAAACTACTATTACCGTCTTTCTCAACTCTGCCTCTTTTTGTCTGTGCTCCTCACACCTGTAGAAAAGGGTTTTAGTGGAATTTATTTATCCACCAATAAAACTAGTAATAAGATTAATGGAGCATAAACCATTTAATTAATTAATGTGAAATTTTATTTACATCATATGGATGACATACATATCCAATATAACAGTGGACCTAATGAGAAAAACATCTAATCATTTGATCATAAACTATATATATGTACATCTATAAAAGATAATGGCTGCAATCAAGCGACCGTGAGATTAGAAAAATGATCATTTAACACAAGTTCGATGGAAAAAGTTGACAACAATTTCAATGGTTAATTTTGTTTAAAATATGTAAGTTAATTACATTCAATAGATGTAGGCATGGCAATAGAATCCGTATCCGCGAATACCCACTGTAACTCACTCTAAGATTGACGGAAAAAATCCGCTTTGACTAGGTTTGCGTCTGAGTTTGGATTTTTCCCGATTACAAAATACTCCCTCGTCCCAAATTATAAGTCACTTTGCCAAAAAAAATTGTCCCAAATTATAAGTCATCTTACATTCCCAATGCAATATTAATGATATTTTCCTCAATATACCATCAAGAATTTATTATTATTTATTCTTTTAACTCTTTTAATTTCTCTCATACATAATTTATCTTTTCCATAAAGTAATAATTAAGTTTCTTAATTCGTGTGAAATGGTCAAAACGTCTTATAATTTTGAACGGAGGAAGTATGATCAAGTGTTTTACATTCCTTACATTGAAGAAAAGGGTATAGCTTGTTGATAAACTTAACAAGGATTGAATAATAATTCTTCTGAAATATTTCACCTTGAAAAAGGAGTTACCTTGTGAAAAGTTTGATGTTTTCTTCACAGATTTCATCAATAGATCTGGACACTGAAGCTCCACTCGATATACCCTGTTGGTAAAAACAACGCATTAGTCATTGATAACGGGTTACAAGTTTTGAAAATCACTCTTCCTATTGTTTGTTAATGCTAAGACATTAGAAGAATTCATATGCAAATTGGAAGTGACTACTCCAGAGCATCATCAACATTTCTAATTTATATTCACAATAATATGCCTCTACTTGTGTCAAATAAATTATTTTAAAATATGATAAGAGAAAGAAACATATTTCACTTCACATCACATCCGGAAGCAAGAATGTTTATAGTTGGTAAAATTAGACAAGTATGGCCTATCAGCTACTTACATGCTGCTCATAAGTCGAACTTTGCTTGCCGGTTGCATGAAAACCCTCATTTGGCTGATCTAAATTCAAAACTTGTTGGTGCTTGGCTGTTGAGCAAATATCTTGTGGATCAACAACCTTTTGCACAATTTGTGGCCTGTAACCTATAGGCTGATATCCAAGTAACTCACAGTGACCCTTCCTGTATAGTCCAGAAAACATTTCACCAAATCAAACATCATCAACATCATAATATGGAAATTCTAGAAAAGAAATATCAGGAAGCGCTTATTTTTTCACATACTACAGTCCTTATTATTGGCTATTTCCCGTAAATTCTATGTTAGCAACAGTCCTCCAATTAAGAAGAATTGTGAAAACAGATAATTGATTGAAAATAAGATGGTAATTTTGTAGTCAATGTGAAAACAGAAAGTAAAAATAGAAAAGGCTTTTTCAAAGTAAACAGACCCTAAAGCAACATTTGCAACATTTTTCCAATAATATCATAGGCATAAACTGATTAGCCAACACAAGAACAGTCACTATGACTGCTTACAGAAATAAGCAAGTGAATTAAGAAAATATAGAAGAAAAATAATTCTAAAATGCATCATTAAGGAAACATTAGGCAACATCAACTACTACTAGTAATGAAGTACAACATTGAATTTACTACATCCCCCCTCACAAGAGCATAAAAATGTAATCATAGAGCAAAATAAAAGAAACGGTTCAGAATAAACTATGAAGTATAACAAACCAGTAATCATTTATCATTTGTTTCAGCTTCCCTTCTAGCCGTATGAACAGCAGTGATCTCTCAAAGTCTTGCTTGTCATGTGCAGGTTCTATAAAATTGGCTTCAAGAACTCCTAAATATGTACTGGTTAATTAGAAAACATGGATATTTTGAAATTCTTGCACAAAGAAATCAACAGGGGAGGATAAGAGCATACCAACAACACCATTCCCTTTAGATGAACCATCTGGGCTTACTTTCCAAAATGGCTGCATTCTCAAAAAAAGGTTAACCAGATTAGATCAGAATGGTACGCAAATAATATTAGCAAACAAATTCATATTCCAATTGTACTTCTTAACGGAACGTTGTAAACTTTCCCAAGCTTACCATGGTTCAATAACATTTCTGAACGATCAAAGTTTATTTGGTAAAACACTAAAAACCAGTGAAGCTAAAATAAAATAAAATAAATGAGATTTGTGAGCTGTAAGATCAAGAATACATTTTTTGGTCCAATAGGAATAGCGGTAAGATCAAACAGAACCTCTGAAGCATAGTGTTGGTCTACCAAATCAAGCCTGGTGAGATAAGGTCATACAATAGACAAGGCTGTGTTTGTTTTCACCAAGGAAGGGATAATACATATCCACCACCAATAAACAAAGGAAAAAACACTAAAGGTAAGGAATAACGACATGCACGCATGATGCAAAGAAGAAAGTTAACGATAATATGAAATGACATAAAGAGAAAGTTACAATTTTGATTTAGATTTATAACATTTTCTCGTAATGGGAGGGTCATACTCAAGAGGCGGGAATGAGAATTGGATTTGATGTCAAGTCTATACTATCCTCATTAGCAGCATGAGTATGTGAAAATTCCAAAGGCCTACAATGGTAAACTTCAAAAAGAAGAACATGAATGAGTGTTCCTTAATGGCTTGGGGTTATATTGGACGAACACTGAGTGAGACAGTTGGAATAGGATCAAGCACAGTAGGGGCAAGACCTCAAATATGAGCTCCATAGTTTAGAGGGGAGGTCCAAAAGCTTGAACAACCTCTAGAGGCAATATTGGCTAAGATGAGATAATGCTGTAACCAAAGGAGCATTATTGATAATCCTTTAGGGGTTGAGTGTAATCAAGAACGGCACACTTAAAGGATCAAGCACAAGGTTTATTGAGACTGTGTGACATCATGGATGGAATAGGTATAATGCAAAGTGATGCATTTGATTATCAAGGATAAAAGTGATGATGTCTCAATAGTTTGCATTTTTTAAAATTATTTTCAGTAGTTTTTAATATAATTTAATAAATCATGGAATTAAAAGTATGACAATTATTAAGTTCTGAAATTCAATAGTCAATTTGGTCATGTTAATATTTATGCTTTATAACCAGACAAATTCGTGCAGTATTTGTTTTTTTTTTTCAACTTTCCTGGTTGACTTAGAGACTTGGACCTACACTCCAAAAGTTATTGAGAATTGATACAAATGAGGAATGACTGTTGAAACCAAAAAATCAAGTCAGAAGTACTCATCAGTATGTGACGGAAACATTAGTGAATTGCTAAAAGCCTGTGTGCTATAGGCTGTTTGAGACACCGGGTTCCTGCCCGAATCTAACTGAAAACAGCGCAGGAGAATGTGCTTAGCGCATTTTGCTAACCACATGCGACGCGCAGTAGGCCATTTGAGGCCCCTTCTTTCTGCCAAAACTGAATAAAAGTTGGAGCATTGTGCCAGGATTAGCGGAATATGCTAATGGGAGTTAGAAAATGTCTTCTTAAGCACAAAACTCCAAAATTTTGAGGTATCGGACAAACATGACATATAGAGAGTGTTGAAGCATCTAGGAGCTGAATTAAGTGATTCAAACAACGTTGGACATTGCATCACTGCAATTTTATGTACAATCTATTTAATTATATTTTACCTTTTGTTTAATATTATGACTAGCTAAACCCTAATTGGTTAGGATGTAGATAAAGCTCTTTGAATCTACATGAACTATGTATATCATGAGTTCTATTTTATGCAATTGAATTCCTATAATTACTTGGTTAATCTTTTTGTGTACAACTTTTAATAATCTGACGAACTATAAAACAAACTTATGGTATTAATTCATTATTGAAAATAAGTTTTATCATCGAACATATAATAAGTATTCAATAAATGATTGCTATAGTATATGGAATCATCGGAATGTGCTACAGATAGTAGTGTTTTATCATATTTTAGATATCAATAGCCCGCCTATGAAATTAGGATTCCTCAGTTAAATCTAAAGAATTGGTCTTATTCTATATTACAACCTCTGTCTGAAATTATAAGCCACTTTGGAAAACAATATTGTCCCTGAAATTATAAGCCACTTTGGAAAACAATATTGTCCCGAATAATAAATTGCTTTACAATTTCAATGAAACATTAATATTTATTTTCCAATCATACCCCTTACTATTTATTGCTCTCAATTCTTTCTACTTTAAATTTCTCTTTCCAATGTCATTAATGACGGATAATTTAGATTATCTCATATTTTATCTTGCTCATACAAAATTAAATATGTTTCTTAATCCATGTGAATGACCAAAACATCATGGTACGGATGGAATACTAATTTATCGTGATCATAGGATATTTCTTTGTTATATTTAGGACCTTTATTACTAAATAGAGAAGAGGAGATTTGTAATCCCAACCATTTCCTTTATCATAACTTTTAATCAATCTTATTTCTCACTTCAAATTCAAAATAATTCTCAAACAAACCCCTCAATGTATTACCAGTATGATTACAATTGTTTAATTCTAAACTAATTACAATTCATGTGGATTCAAACTTTATATTATTCAAACGAAATTTGGTACACTTGCCAAATAAGTGTGTGATTTACTATAATGCAAGCACTGGCAACATCACTACTCCGAAAAGGAAAGGGTAGACATTTAGATACTATAAAATAAAAATATCCTGGCGATTTTGAAGAGGTTTTATATTTTATGTTTTCTAACCCCATGTTGTTGAAGAAGGTTGCATTACCTTAAAGTTCCAACGGGAGATTTTCTGGAAAAAAACACTCATTGAATAACAGCCCATATCTAAAGAAGGCACAGTACAGCTAGGAACATATCTAACCCCATGTTGTTGATGAAGATTGTATTACCTTAAAGTTCCAACAGGAAATTTTGTGGAAAACAAACCTCAAAATGTAAAATAACCCTAAAGAAGGCATAGTACAGCTAGGAACATAGACATCCAAACAAACTAAAGCAAATCAGGAGAACTGAAATAGACTATCAAGAATACGGATATGGAAACAGGTATGATTTCAAAGCTAATAAGACTCACAAGCCAAATGCTACTTCCAATGTACATGAACACATATATACACGAATTTTTTTTTTTATTTCCTCTCCAACTTCCAACATATATAAGAATGATGGTTTGCTGTATGAAAAAAGAAATCAAAATATACATACAAAATGCAGCTGAAGTAAGTAAAATTTGAGATAAGGCAATTCAAGCAATCAAAAGTTAGAAAATACCTTGATTAGGCGATTTTTGTGGTATACGTTAAACCCAGAAACATTAATAGCAGGAAACTCCTTTATAAACCCAATGGTCGTCTCCACCGTAGCCTAAATCGAACAGAAACTCTTTAGTTTGAAAGATAAACTATTTTCTTTATTAGTTAAATGTTTGCAGGGTGATAGGATACTAGACAAATAATTATTGTTTGTTATTCATAATAAAACACTATATCTTCTTCTGATACTGACACAAAAGAAAATCAGTAGAACAAAGAAAAAGATGCACTGAGTATGGAGTAAGAAGGGAGACAATGCAAATCTTGGAGGGTTTACTCCTCCCAATCCTTTATCACTCGAAATCATCTACTCTCTCCTCTCACTTATCCCCCTTTGTATCCCACTAATCAAATACTTTTTGCTTCCTCTCTCAGCTACCTTCTCAATTTCTACTTCTGCTGCATGAATATTCATCAGAATTCCCATATTTCCCTCCTTAGTCCTTACCCATGTGATACCTTTCTTCCCCATTCTCTCTTACACTAATGCTTAAAGAGACTTGGCCATTCCACTGGTTAACAAATCTGGATAATTGGACTTCAGTTGTCTCTCATAGAACAATCCTACTTCTGTGAGCTGAAATTCCTTAATTTAAGGGTATACATTGATTAAAACCTAATTACTCACAGATCTCTAGACTAATTGATGTACCTTCCTAAAATAACAATCAGATTCCCAATACTAATAACAATTCTATAATTCTTGATTTAACGTCTGGATCTAAAGATCCATACAAAAAGGTTTTTTATCATGCATATTTCTATTTAACTATTATTAAATGATTTTTCATTTATGAGTAATATCTAGCAACTTTCAACATAATGCTGCATAAAATTGCTTTAGATGATTTATATTGTCATATTATTGATCTAACCACATTTGCCGCAGCCAGCTGGGGCTTGTAACTAATAATTTCTGAATGTTTGAGCTCGTCCGTAATGTCAACATGGTCCACAGGTTTTCCCCTTAGTATGATTTGGAAGTTCGGAAATTTTCTGAGATACAAAAGTGAAACATATGCCTGAAAAATATTAACTGTAAATGAGAACAGAGATTAAAGATTAGAAATTAATGGTAACACGTATAGTTGAAATTCCAAGTATTAATCATTACCCGTAGAGAGTAACGGATGCGGTAAGAAATATGCGACTGAAGCTGAACAACTTTTTTGTTCAACTTCTGCCCATTTCCATGCTTCGCCTCATCTCTAAGCATGATATCCTGTGCAGAAGAGAAAATCAGATCATGATTGCAATAAAAATAAAATATTGAACAATATCAAGTATAGAAAATTTAGAGTAATAGCACCCCAAGCAGATACATACACCCCCAAACCACTCACTACCTTAGACATGTATGAACAATTCCAAACTAGCTAAATATGTGAACAGCACAGTTACCTCAAAGGCAAGTTATTTATTTTCTAGAATCCAGTATGACAGAATTAAAAAATTAGCCAAACCAGGCACTTGGTATCACTAACTTATTGCATGTACATAAATAACCAAGATGTGACAAGTACAGAAAATAAATGAAAGTGTAAAATCAGTACAACAAAGACTAAGTCGGTACCCAAAATCATCCCTTGCCACTCATTTCTTGAGATAAAGATATTAACCAAGAATGACAAGTACAGAAACTAAATGAAGGTGTAAAATCATTACAACATAAACTAAGTTGACACCCAAAATCATCCCTTGCAAGTTGCAACTCATTTCTTGGGATAAAGATATTAATGAAGACTAGTAAGGTCCCAAACAATCAGAAAAATAGGCAGGGAGGGACAACTAGGAACAACGTCCATATGCATTATCAACTTATCATTAACTGAAAAATAAAGAAACAGTACAAAAGTAAAAGCAGAAGAAAAGAATGTAAATAAAGAAAATGATATCTCCTCCCTATTGCTTTAGGCGCTCGGATTACCATATGATGGAATGCCTCGTGCAATCTTCTTCATCAAAAATGACGTAAATTAAAGAACTTCTTTTTAGTATAATCTGTGGAGCTCACTAAGTAAGCACTGTTCTGATAAACACTTCTAAAATAAGATTGATCTCTTTCAACTATATACTTATGAAAGCACTATGTAGAAATCAGTTGAGAATTAGGGTTTGGCTGAATTGCTTAAGGGATTAGCTCTCAGCGTGTTGTATTTATAATGAAAATATGTACAACCGTTCCGAAACTCCGGTTTGCACATCCTATGCTACGGGGACCCATTTCAACCGTTTGATGGGCAAACCACCACTGTCTCCGCCTTAATCACCCTCTCCAGCGACTTTTTGGACGAGTGACCATCACCATCGAATTTGTCTTAGCTAGATCCGCCTACCCCCCCGAGGCACGTCACCAGATGATTAACCATGCGCTCTCATGCACCGTTGTCTCCATCGAGTGTTGCAGCCTGTTTACAGACTGTTTCCAACGATTTTTTCTCGTTGCGCTCGCCTCTAAGCGATTCCAGAAACAAGGCTCTCCATATTCCATTCTGATCAATTTTGCTTCTGACTAACAGGTCGTGTTTCACTTCTATTTTGTTCCACTATTTTGCTGTCTTTCCAGCACTGTTTTGCTGCCCTTCGTTTTGCTGCCATTTGTTCTTACTTTAAATGGCTAGTTTTGGTTCTCGGAGATGATCATCTACATCCAAACCTCAAACCAAATGTAACTATTGTCATTGTTTGGGACATATTACTTTTCTGTGCTGGAAACTACATGATCTTACTCCACCTACTTGAATTGATTCAGCTGACACTATTTCAGACAACGGATCCTCCTAAGGTCTCGAATTGATTGATCCAACATTTTTTCAGACCCTGGGTCCTCCTAAGGCCTCTCTGACTACTTAGGAAGATTTTCCCTCGGTTGATAATGTTTCAACAGAACTCAGGATTTGTTGTTTCAGTTGCACACATTGGGAAATCATTTTCTTGTATCTACCAGTCACCATTTCTTTAGCTCAATATATTCTTGATTCAGGTGTCTCACAACATTACTAGTGATACTGTAATAAGGCTTTTTTCTCCTCTCTCACTACATCTGGTTCCTAGTCTTTCCAAATTATCAAGTTTGCAATGTGAGAAGAGTCAGTTAGGGAAACACACTCGTAATCATTTTTCCGATCGAGTCAATAAACGCGCTTCTTCTCCTTTGGCTTTAGTTCACTCTAATGTTTGGGCCCCTTCCCATACTATCTCCTCTTGAGTCTAAATATTGTTACTTTTAGTGATGATTTTTCCCTTTTCACATGCTTATTTTTAATGAAAAATAGATTTGAATTATTCTCTATTTTTAAGCAATTTTATCATGAAATTAAACTCAGGGGATTTCTATTTGGTCTTTGCGTAGTGATAATGCCAGAGAATAATTGTCCCATCAACTTCAAATTGTATTGCCTCTAATGGCCTTCAATAAAATATTATCTACAAATCATGTGGCATGGAGATCATGGAAGTGAAAAAACATCCCTCATTTTACAAGTCAATTTTGTACCAAGTTAGGTCCAATAAATATAAAAAACCTAATAGTATACTAATTAATTTGATTTTTTATTTTTATAATCTATTTGATTTGATTTAGAGCAAGAGTCGGGCTATTGTAGGCATGAAATTATACTAGCAGTAATACACCAGCTTCTCCCTAATTGTTAAGTATAAATAGGTACAAGTGCTTTGTAAATCAAACACACCGCACCGTACCAATATAATATTATCGAGAACTTTATTTTTTTTTCCTACTTCCTACCCAAACCTTGTAATAATTTCAATACGTATTAACCAAAATATATTTGAATATTTTCCTCATCCAATCAAGAATATCAGAAAATACTCTTACAGAAAACCTGCAAATGATAAAGTTCATATAGCAATAAATATATAAATATGCACAACATACCTCGGCATCATCATCAAAACTCAATTCATATATTCCTTCATCATTTAACCACAAATTATATATTAAAATCTTGGTTCCATGTGATCCTATATCCTCAAACTGAAAAGTGTAGAAAAATTGATCAGTAAAAGGAGTCCATATCTAACATTTCGAAGGAAAAAATGAGCTATCAATAGCACAATTACATTTCATTAATTGCATACTTCATTATAAGGTGATTCACATGCTAATGCTTTGGCCAGTGGCCCAACAGATACAATTTCATTATGTCAGCATAATACGAAAAGAAATTTAAATCGACCCCATAACGACAAGTAACTCTCAATTTATTTCTCATCGTAAAATGAAAAAGAAAATAAAAGGTTTGCTCTGAACCATAAACCTCGTGGACATGCATATGAATGGAATTCCCTGACTAGCATAAAGTCATTTAGTGTCACAGTCTATCATGCATCAGAAATCAATAGAAGAGGCTAATGTGAAACTTAGGCTAGAATTCAGTGAAAATGTTTGGAGCTTAACTCATCATGATTGAGGTTTCTATGTCACAACAGTTGATTAAGGATAACACTAGGTATTTTTCTTCTTGCACGTGATTTTTTAAGGGAGTTGGCCTGAGAGAAATATAGGGGGACTGAGAAACTCTGCAACATTCATATTTTCTATTTTCTTAGTTGTTTGGTATATGACATTTTGTTCAGGATATTCCTTATACTCCATCGCAATTTCTTTTCCTTGTCTTAATGAAACGCTTTAATCAAAAAATAGAAAGGTTGCATGTGGAGGAAACTCATAGATAAAGAATGAATGGGGCAAATATCTCGAGTGACACTTCTCAAGTGACATTTAATTTGGGCGTTGTGACTAATAAATTATTCATGCAACACTTCTAAAGCCTGAGCTCTTTTCTAGAGGCAAATATCTAGTAGAAATATTGCCAAAAGTGATCATGGACCCGTTTGTTTTGGCTTTTTTAAAAATGATTTTTATAGTGTAACATAATTTTGTGTAAGAAAAAAATTGCAAAGAAACTTTTCATAAAAGCTTCAAATGAAAATTTGGTTTGAATAGTTATTCTTAAAATGTTATTTTAGATATTTCATCATTTTATTAAAACTTTTTTTAGATATCAAAATTTAAAAAATCAGCTAATTTTGAAGCTATTTAAAATAGTTTTTCATAAAAATCATTTATGAGAAACAACTTTTTGAAAAAATTGCGATTTCAACTATGTTTCGATCTTCTAATCTTCGATAATGTATGGTTATGTTATATGATGTCAAAATTAGCATTTCAATTTAGAAAAAACGAATATAAAAAAACTTGTAATATTTTGAAAAACGATTTTATAAAATCCATCTTTTTAAAGCTGAAACAAACAGGTCTAATATACGTCCGAAAATTGATTTACATTATTTCGAAAAGGTAACCTTCCGTGGGTATTTTTATTTGATGAAAAGATTTTGTGGATAAACAATAGAATGCAATAAACCTGGAGCATGAGCTCGTCCTTGGATGCGAAGGGAGACCAATCAAGAATTGTTTTCAAGTTTGACGACCAGTCTTCCAGTGAGCCATAAACAATTGGCTCAGGCCAATGGCCAGATATGTCAAAATCTATCTGCAATGAAAATGGTACTTTGCATATAAAAATTAAGCAGTAGAAAGCATTCACTATTACATATTTGAACATTTGACTAGGAAATTACCATTGGAATGATTACATCATCTTGCCCGGTTTTTCGCAAAAAGGTATAGGATAGTAAACCTACACTTTGTGTTGATCGGCTGAAGGATAGAAGTTAACCATTTAAAAGGATTAAATCTTATCAACAATTATAAATTAAAAATTTTGTTTTAGAAGATATAAATTGGATACAATAAAAGGAAGTAGCCTGAACAGAAAATATGTTGTCAAGAATACTAACATCACTCTACACATAATACATCCATAATAAAACTAGAAATGCATATACAAAGAACTAAATACCTCAAGAAAACAAACCATACGCTACATATTTGCTGTTTCGTTTTTTTATTTCTATGCACCAATGATTGCAAAGTGCCTATCAAACTGGAGGGTAAATTTTATCGGACCCCTATAACACCAGCAATACGATCACAGAAATGTTAAGAAAAAAAATGGCAACAAGAGTTTTTGACAGTTAAGAGTACGCAAGATGAGAATGATGTGGTGGACGGGTGGCAAAGGCATACAAAAAAAAAATTGTGGAAGTGAACTATTAGGCAGAAAGTTGGATCAGCAGTAGTGTGGTGGTGGTGGTGGTGGGGTGGGGTGGGGGGTGTGGGGGGTTAGTGGACAATAGAGGTTAAGGAAACATGAAAGATGGGGTACAATCTTTGAGGATAGTGTTATCAATGGTGGAGAGCCAAAATCCCGCCATACAACCACTATACGGCGCAGTTATAACGGATTATGATTTATGGCGGAAAAACTGCAATATCGCCAGTACTTACTATTGCAGCAAGCCCAAAAACCGCCATGTATATCCGCCATAGTGTGCCATGGACAATATTTGATAACACTGTTGAGGATACATATTTATGTGCCATGTGCTACATCAAACTCTGCAGCATCTCAAGTACAAAAGATTCCTCATTTAGGGTTATTTGTTTCAAGTTATTTATTAAAGAGAGAAGTTAAGACGAAAGAAAGAAGAAAGAAATGGGGAATTTAGCTTGTTTGGTTCGTTTAAGAAAGAGAGAAGAGTGACCAAATTAGATGGGTCCCAGCAACCTTTATCTTACTTTGCTCCTATGCGAAAAGAGACAGCAAAGGAGTTTGGAACCCAAATTTATGTATATAATATTTTATACCCAAATTTATGTATATAATATTTTAATCGTTGAAGTATTTCTCTCTCCAAAATGGACCCTCGGGTTCTTGAGGGAATCCAAACTCCCTCCTGCAATGACACTCATTTTTTTTCCATTTCCATTTCCACACTTATCTTTTCCTTAAACCAAACAATACCTCAAATCTATTATATTTTTCTTTTCTTTCTCTCTTCTCATACTCTTTCTCGCTTCACAATTTTTTCTCACAACCAAATAGTATTAGAATCGTCTATTTCTATCACACAAGCTCCACAGACATAGGATGAGCCTTTTTTTGCGTCAATTTTGTATTACAACGAACAATGATGTCTTGCATGCCTAATGTTATTATTCTCTCGATTCTCGTTATTCAGCTCCAACTCCAATTTCTTCCCTGGCTGACTATGTACCAGCTGGACATTTCTGCTGACCTACCTATTGCACCCTAATTTAAACATTCTATTCTACTCTCCATTTCCATCCCACTTTTGATTTTTTGAGCTACCATTGATTATCTTTTTCCTCTTGTGCTTCTATTTTTTATTTGTCATCTATTAGCAATGATTGATGAGATTATTAGTCCAATAATACATGAACCCTTGTTCCAGCTCCTAAAAATATATGACTAGCTGTAGGTGGATGTTTACTATTAAAGTTGACCCTAAGACAGGTGGACTAATTGATGCACACCCCTAATTCACTATTGTGCCACTACACTCAAAGAATGAAGTACGTAAAATTCAATCACCCAAACCAATATATACAAAGAATAAAAACGTACCCCAAATGTGTAGCCCGGCTAAAAACAATAGCATCTGCACCAAGTCTCATAGTACTAGTCTTGAATCCATTTCCATCTAGAAGAAAACAACATATTCTTATACAATTGTGCAACCGCTGTTGCTTAAAGAAAGTAATAGAATAAATTCAGTTAGACACGTACACTGTCCAATTGTTGTCTTAGACTTCTTTGAAGAATAACCCAAGCTCATGCACTTCCGTAGTGAGTTGGGATCCATTCCACCACCATCATCTGCGTAGGAAACATAAGTTCATTTCCAACAACTAGCATATCAAGCCAACATAAATTACTATATTAGTAGATACTATGCATGTTTGAATAGCATACCTAGAAAGCCTAGCACCGGTGAATTATCCTTCTTGTTCTTAAGCTTGTCAACCTTCACAAAAGTCGCACCATTTTGGATCTAGTAATGCAAAGGAAAATTCAGTACATCTCTTACTCTACGAATACAGCCACTTCATAATAGCTTTTTTAAAAGTTTTGACATACTGGCAGGCCATCATCAGAGGTAAGTTTTGCAAGTTATTTTAGAGTTTTAAGCCAAGCAAATAAGAAACCAATATTGTTAATTCAACTAAATATATATTTATGGGCCACCCAAAATTAAAAAACTGTAAAAATATACGTTAAGATTCCATTTATACTATAACTGTTTTGCTAAAAGTAGAAGTGGGGTAGAATGTCTTGATATACTAAGACTCAAAGAGGGGTAGAATAGAAAGCTACCCATGGGATTACTTGAAGTATCCAACTCCAAGTATATCTCCCAGCAAGGAGGCTACTCAGCTAGCTCTCGCGTGCAACAGGAACACCTAGGGTGGAATGATCACCACTTGTGACTACTGGAGATTCAAAATTCAAACCAATGCACACAGACGACATAATATTTTAAGCCGATCCTTCATCACAAGTGTGTACTCGTGCAAGTTTTAAATGTCATAACATAATGCCAACTAAGAGAGCACTTACGCAAGCAACAAACAATCAACAATATTTTTCATGTTGATTAAGTATTATCTCGCTACCTAGAAAACAGAAAAAAAAATTGAGTTAAATCATACCTCATCAACAGCATTATCCACTAGCTCAGCAATTGCTGCAAACAATGAGAAATTTTGTCAACAGTTATCACAGAAGCATTATAAAAACAAGTCTTCATTCAACTTAAAAGAAATCACACCGCCAAACGCCCACTTATGAGAAGTGGCATTAGAATGAAGAAACTTAGGATGAACTCGCGCATGATCCAAGTGACCTAAAATTGCAATTAGGGAAAAATCAGTATACAAAAAAAAACAGCAATTAAATTTGAAAGTAAAAAGAAAAAACTGTAATGAGAAAGACCTTGACTGGGAGAAGGCTTAGAAGTAGGACCAACAACATAATCACCGGCTTTCCAGAAACTATGGCTTTCAGAGACTAACGGAGTTGAAGTTGATTGAGGAGGGTTTTGCTGAAGGGGTAAATGAAGGTCGCTCATTACAGCACTTGCGGAGGCGTCGTCATCGCTGTCGACGTCGATGGTGTTTTTCTCTGATTTGGGAACGACGGACATGGCAGACGAACGAAGTACAGTACAGTGGAAGTGAAAGTGGAAACTTCGACTCTGGAATTTGGCAGGGTTTACTTGCACGAGAAACGGGTGAATAGCTAGGTAGGGGTGAGCAGAACCCAAAGGTGAGACGTTGGATCGAACTTAGTGTTGTCGAAGTCTTTGCAAGTAATGTGTGTTGTAGTGAGTCAATATTGTTAGGGTTGTTAGCATGTTGAATTGGGTCTTGCTTGTAAGTCCAATTGTTTAATTTAGTTTGTATCCTAAGTTGGTTTGTAATGGGTAATTGTTAAAAAACTCATTAGGTTAGTATGCTATTTTTTTTATAAATAGGATGTTAGTTTCTCAATCTTGATATAAGGAAAAATAGGAATATAAAATCCTAATTTTAAGGGAGAGAGGTTATTTTGTTATTCTTGTATATTTGTAATCTTGTTCTAAGAGAAAGGAAAGAATAGCAGTTTAATAATCAATCCTTGTTGTTCCTTGTTGCTTTCTTCTTTATTAACCCTAACCCTTATGTTTCTTGATAAGAAACCGTTTATATTTTGTTTAAAGGTATCTGATTCACAACAAATTGGTGCGATGAGCGTGAAAAAGATGCCTTCAACAAAGTATGAGATTGAAAAGTTCACCGGAGTGAACGACTTCGGCCTGTGGCGCTTGAAGATGAAAGTCTTATTGGTTCAGCAGGGTTGTTTGGAAGCGTTGAAGGGTGAGGCAGCCATGGACACTGCGTTAACGACAAAAGAAAAGACGGGCATGATCGAGAAAGCCCACAACGCAATATTGTTGAGCCTTGGTGATAAGGTTCTTCGACAGGTATCAAAGGAGACTACAGCATCGGGATTATGGGTGAAACTTGAAAGTTTGTATATGACCAAATCTCTGGTGAATCGACTCTACCTGAAGCAAGCTTTATATTCATTCAAGATGAGTGAAGACAAAGTGTTGGTTGAGCAGTTGGATATGTTCAACAAGCTGATTCTTGATCTTGAAAATATTGATGTGAAGATCGATGATGAAGATCAAGCACTTTGCTATTGTGTGTTTTGCCTAGAACACATACTCACTTCAAAAAAACTCTCTTGTATGGAAGGGAGTCCCTGACCTTTGAAGAAGTTCAACCAGCCTTGTATTTTAAGGACTTGAACGAACGAAAGGAGCATAAACCTTTGACGGTGGGCAAAGGTTTGGCTGTTAAGGGGAAATTCTTGCGAAAGGATGGTAAGTTCGACAAGAAGAAAGGTAAAAGTCAACAGAAGTCTTATAGTGACGAAACATCTAGTATTTGATGTTATCATTGTAAGAAGGAGGGTCACATAAGAAAGGTGTGCCCTGAACGCCTGAAAGATCATGGAGGTAATGGCAATGCAGCCATTGTTCAAGATGACTTCGACTCATTTGATGTTCTTGTGGTTTCAAGTGGCGACTCGAGGAAAGAGTGGATTATGGATTCAGGTTACACTTGGCACATGACTCCAAACAGAGAATTGTTCGAGGAGTTATGTGATCAAGATGGTGGATCTGTGCTACTGGGAAACAATAAATATTGCAAAATTGCAGGTATTGGATCTGTGAGATTCAAGCTCCATGATGAGTCAATAAGGTTATTGACTGAAGTCAGGTACGTACCTGACTTGAAGAGAAATTTGATTTCTCTTGGTGAATTCGACAGAAAAGGATATGTTTTTCAAGGAGAGAAAAGTATCCTAAGAGTCATGAAGGGGTCGAAGGAAGTCTTGAGAGGCGTGAAGAAACAAGGTTTGTATACCCTTAAGGCTGAGGTTGTAAGTGGTTCGACAAATGTTGCATCCATGAAACTTATGTCGAAGACAGGATTATGGCACATGAGATTGGGCCATGTCAGCGAAAGAAGCCTGGTCGAATTGGGGAAGCAGAACCTGCTAGGAGGTGACAAAGTCGAAAAGTTGGAATTTTGTGAATCTTGTGTATTTGGTAAATTCTGCAGGGCGAAGTTTAACAAAGGCAAACAAAGAACACATGGATCTCTGGATTATATTCATGCTGATCTTTGGGGGCCTGCAAGGAATCCTTCACACTCAGGTGCAAGGTATTTATTATCCATCGTTGATGACTATTCCAGAAAGCTATGGGTATTCATTCAGAAGACGAAGGATGAAACTTTTGAGAATTGCAAAAGTTGGAAGATTCTGGTCGAAACTCAAACTGGCAGAAAGGTTAAGAGGTTGAGAACCGACAATGGCCTTGAATTCTGCAACGAAGCGTTCAACAGTTACTATGTTGAGTCTGGGATTGCAAGGCATAAGACTATAGCAGGTACTCCTCAACAAAATGGCTTAGCTGAAAGATTTAATCGAACAATCCTTGAAAGGGTTAGATGCATGTTGGTTAGTGCTGGATTGAAGAAGGTGTTTTGGGCGGAAGCTGTTTCGACAGCAACTTACCTGATAAATAGATGTCCCTCGACTGCCTTGGAAATGAAGACACCTGAAGAAGTTTGGTCGGGACATCCACCTAGTCTCGACAGACTGAGAGTATTTGGTTGTGTGGCATATGCTCATATTAGGCAAGACAAGGTCGAACCTAGAGCTCTGAAGTGCATGTTCATGGGATACCCCTGAAGGAGTCAAAGCTTATAGGCTATGGTGCCTAGAGCCAGGTCACAGAAGGTGTATCACCAGTCGAGATGTAGTTTTCAATGAAGCAGAGATGGCTTTCAAGAAAATTGATGATACTGACGAAGAACTGGAACAGGGAGAGATTCCTGTTGAGGTGGAGCATGTTGATGCTGAATTGCGTACCCCAGATGAAGTCGAAGAAGACACAAAAGATGTTGTCGAAGATGAGGAGACTGATAATGACTACCTGCTAGCAAGAGACAGGTCGAGGAGAGTCATCAAGCCACCTCAGAGACTTGGGTATGCAGATCTTATAGCTTATGCCTTAATCTCTGCTAGTGAGGTTCTAGATGAAGAACCCAGAGACTATAAGGAAGTTATGAGGAGTCGAAAGAAGACTGAATGGCTGAAGGCCATGGATGATGAGATAAAATCTCTTCATGATAAAAAACACCTGGGAACTGATCAAGAAACCTGCTGGAGTCAGGTTTGGTATGTCGAATTCAAAGCCTGTTGTAACTCCGACAAACCCTCAATTCAAGCTGAGTATAGATCAGTGTTCCAGCACTGATGTTGAAAGAACTTATATGAATAGCATTCCATATACTAACATAGTATGTTCTTTGATGTATGATATGGTTTGTACTAGACCCGACATAGCATATGCAGTAAGTCTTGTAAGCAGGTACATGGCTAATCTTGGAAAGGCTCACTGGCAAGCATTGAAGTGGATTTTAAGGTACATAAATGGATATCTGAATAGAGTCCTAATTTATGGTGGAGCCTTGGGTGAAGATAGTAAAGCAGCAATCGAAGGATATGTCGACTCTGATTATGCAGGTTGTATGGATTCTAGAAAATCTATCTCTGGATATGTGTTCACTATGTTTGGGACAACAATCAGTTGGAAAGCAACACTTCAGAAGGTCGTTGCCTTATCAACCACTGAAGCGGAGTATATTGCCCTAACTGAAGTTGTGAAGGAAGCATTGTGGCTTGAAGGTTTTGCAAAGGAGCTAAAACTTCAAGGTCGAGTTATCACTGTTAAATGTGATAGTCGAAATGCAATACACCTGTCGAAGAATGCAGCCTATCATGAGTGAACCAAGCACATTGATGTGAGGCTTCATTTCATCAGAGGGGTAATCGAGCGTGGAGAAGTCCAAGTGTTGAAGGTTTCGACAGATCATAATGTTGCTGATATGATCACCAAGATGTTGCCCAGTTGCAAGTTTTTCCACTGTATGCAGTTAATAAAGCTGCATGAAGAAAGCTAGTTTCTTAATGTTATAGAGTTAGATCCAAGGTGGAGATTTGTGAGACGTTGTATCGAACTCTAGTGTTGTCGAAGTCTGTTCACAAGTAATGCGTGTTGTAGTCGAAGTTTGTTCTAACATGCATTAGTTAATATTGTTAGGGTTGTTAGCATGTTGAATTGGGCCTTTATTGTATGCCCAATTATTTAAGTTAGCTTGTACCCTAAGTTGGCTTGTAATGGGTAATTGTTAAAAAGCCCATTAGATTAGTGTGCTATTTTTCTTATAAATAGGATGATAGTTTCTCAATCTTGATATAAGGAAAAATAGGAAGATAAAATCCTAATTTCAAGGGAGAGAGGTTATTTTGTTATTCTTGTATACTTGTAATATTGTTCTAAGAGAAAGGAAAGAATAACAGTTTAATAACCAATCCTTGTTGTTCCTTGTTGCTTTCTTCTTTATTAACTCTAACCCTTGTGTGTTTCTTGATAAGAAACCGTTTATACTTTGTTTAAAGGTATCCGATTCACAACAAATTGGTGCGGTGAGCGTGGAGAAAAAGCCTTCAACAAAGTATGAGATTGAAAAGTTCACCGGAGTGAAGGACTTCGGTATGTGGCACTTGAAGATGAAAGCCCTATTGGTTCAGCAGGGTTGTTTGGAAGCGTTGAAGGGTGAGGCAGCCATGGACGTTGTGTTAACGGCAAAAGAAAAGACGGGCATGATCGAGAAAGCCCACAGCGCAATATTGTTGAGCCTTGGTGATAAGGTTCTTCGACAGGTATCAAAAGAGACTACAACATCGGGATTATGGGTGAAACTTGAAAGTTTGTACATGACCAAATCTCTGTTGAATCGACTCTACCTGAAGCAAGCTTTATATTCATTCAAGATGAGTGAAGACAAAGTGTTGGCTGAGCAGTTGGATATGTTCAACAAGCTGATTCTTGATCTTGAAAATATTGATGTGAAGATCGATGATGAAGATCAAGCACTGTTGCTACTGTGTGTTTTGCCCAGAACACATGCTCACTTCAAAGAAACTCTCTTGTATGGAAGGGAGTCCCTGACCTTTGAAGAAGTTCAACCAGCCTTGTATTCTAAGGACTTGAACGAACGAAAGGAGCATAAACCTTCGACGGTGGGTGAAGGTTTGGCCGTTAAGAGAAAATTCTTGCGAAAGGATGGTAAGTTCGATAATAAGAAAGGTAAAAGTCAACAGAAGTCTTATAGTGGCGAAACATCTAGTATTTGATGTTATCACTATAAGAAGGAGGGTCACATAAGAAAGGTGTGCCCTGAACGCCTGAAAGATCATGGAGGTAATGGCAATGCAGCCATTATTCAAGATGAGTTTGACTCATCTGATGTTCTTGTGGTTTCAAGTGGCGACTCGAGGAAAGAGTGGATTATGGATTCAGGATGCACTTGGCACATGACTCCAAACAGAGAATTGTTCGAGGAGCTATGTGATCAAGATGGTGGATCTGTGCTGCTGGGAAACAACAAATCTTGCAAAATTGCAAGTATTGGATCTGTGAGATTCAAGCTCCATGATGAGTCAATAAGGTTATTGACTGAAGTCAGGTACGTACCTGACTTGAAGAGAAATTTGATTTCTCTTGGTGAATTCGACAGAAAAGGATACGTTTTTCAAGGAGAGAAAAGTATCCTAAGAGTCATGAAGGGGTCGAAGGAAGTCTTGAGAGGCGTGAAGAAACAAGGCTTGTATACCCTTGAGGCTGAGGTTGTAAATGGTTCGACAAATGTTACATCCATGAAACTTATGTCGAAGACAGGATTATGGCACATGAGATTGGGCCATGTCAGCGAAACAGGCCTGGTCGAATTTGAGAAGCAGAACCTGCTAGGAGGTGACAAAGTCGAAAAGTTGGAATTTTGTGAATCTTGTGTATTTGGTAAATCCTGCAGGGCGAAGTTTAACAAAGGCAAGCAAAGAACACATGGATCCCTGGATTATATTCATGCTGATCTTTGGGGGCCTGCAAGGAATCCTTCACACTCAGGTGCAAGGTATTTTCTATCCATCGTTGATGACTATTCCAGAAAGCTATGGATATTCATTCAGAAGACGAAGGATGAAACTTTTGAGAATTTCAAAAGTTGGAAGATTCTGGTCGAAACTCAAACTGGCAGAAAGGTTAAGAGGTTGAGAACCGACAATGGCCTTGAATTCTGCAACAAAGCGTTCAACAGTTACTGTGTTGAGTCTGGGATTGCAAGGCATAAGACTGTAGCAGGTACTCCTCAACAAAATGGCTTAGCTGAGAGATTTAATCGAACAATCCTTGAAAGGGTTAGATGCATGTTGGTTAGTGCTGGATTAAAGAAGGTGTTTTGGGCGGAAGCTGTTTCGACAGCAGCTTACCTGATAAATAGATGTCCCTCGACTGCCTTGGGAATGAAGACTGTAACAGCCCAATTTTTCCATAATTGATTAATTATACTAATTAATTGGTTTATGTGATCTATCTGATTTAAATGGATTATTGGATTTATTTAATTCATATGTGTTAATGGATTTAACTGATTTATCCTATATTTGGAAGAATATTGTGGATTTAATAGATATTCTCTATGTTAATGATAAGATGAGATATTTTGGTGAGAAAAGGAATGGATAGATATTTTGAGAGAAGAATTATGGTGGAAAGAAAATAGAAGGATATAAAAGGAAAATAGAGAGAAAAGAAAAGATATAGAAAGAAAAGAAGGAAAAGAAGAGAAAGAAAGAGGAAGAGGAGAAAAGAGGAAGAAGAAGGGAAAAGCTTGGAAATGATCAAGAACGACTTCTAGCTTCCGGTTAATCAAGGTAAGGGTGAGGAACATTATCATTTTATCAATGTGTGTAGTTATGTATTATTGGGTTGGGTTGTTGGGGTTTTTCCACCATTTTTCATGTTAGGGCAAAATTGGATTTAATCGGTAGAAATCAAGTTTAATCGGTTAAAAACTGAAATAAATGATGTAGAATAGTCAAGGGATGTTAGACTAAGGTTAATGGAATTGGTTTGGTGAAGGTTGGATGGATTGGTGAGTTTTGGATTTGATAACAGTAAGTGGAAAATTCAGTTCGCAGACATTCACTAGCGTGTTCGCTGAGCGAGCTGGTAGCGAACGTTCGCTAAGCGAGCTAGTAGCGAGCCAGTAGCGAACGGTCCCAGACTTAGGCAGAATGCATTTTGTGGTGTTCGCTGGTAGCGAAAGGGGTAGCGAAGGTTCACTAGGCCTTCGCTGAGCGAGCGAGGTAGCGAACGAAGTCAGTAGCTTCTGTTTGCCTTCGCGAGCTTGTTCGTTGGGCGAACAAGTAGCGAATACTCGCTGAGCGAGCGAGGTAGCGAGCATGACAGATTGTGATTTTCTTGGAATTTCCATCCGAGGTTGGTTTTCCGATTCTAGTATGATTAACCATTCACCTTAAGACATAGATTATGCTGTGATATATATGTTGTGGGTAGCCGTATGGCATGAATCCTAGATTGTTGAATTAAATTGAATTGTGGTCTTTTGACAAATGTAATACATTGTTTAAGTTGATTAAAAATGTATGAAGAGTGCATGAGAACATATTGTGAATATGTGTGCATTGCTTGTGTTTATGTGTTAAGAGTGCATGAGAACATATTGTGAATATGTGTGCATTGCTTGTGTTTATGTGTTAAAAGTGCATGAGAACATATTGTGAATATGTGTGCATTGCTTGTGTTTATGTGTTAAGAGTGTATGAGAACATATTGTGAATATGTGTGCATTGCTTGTGTTTATGTGTTAAGAGTGCATGAGAGCATATTGTGAATATGTGTGCATTGCTTGATAAATATGATGATTTAAAGTATGAATACTTGAATGATGTGAATATGTTGTGTGCGCAATCATGTTATAATTCTTGAAGAGAGGAATTATGTGAATGCATGAGATTAAGATGTCGGTCTTAAGTGCATTTTGTTGTTGATTGCATATGCATCATTTAGTCAAGAGGCAATGCTTGCTAGTTTCGTGGAGACTAGTGACTTGTCCCAAGCCTAGAAGAGTGGGTTTGAAAGCTTAGAGGACGGGCTTTTGGTGGTTATCGGTCTAGAAGAGTGGACCCGGTTTAATGTAAACCGAAAAAAGATAACAAGTGTTGGTACCACATGGTATGAGTTTGCATTAAGTTGTATTGAGTCACATAGCATGAATGTCTTTGTTATATGAAATATGCTTGTGTGTGGAAATTGTGGATTATGGATGTGTGCATGATGAAACATGTTTTATGAGTGTCCATATTTGTTTGTGTATATATACTTTATGAAGTATATGATGGGTTATGATGAAGTATAGTGAGAATTGTGAAAATATGTGTATGTGTATAACGTGTGTAAATGAGAATTGTGAATACATGACTATTGTATGGAAGTATGCTCACAAGCATGAATTGATGAATTGAGGTTTGTAAATGTGTAGTGGTGAGTGTGTAACTGTGAGTTGGTGAATAATCCTAATTGTGTATGGATATGGGGATTGGTGAGAATTGATGAGTTTATATGAGTCTTACGGTATATGTGATTGTTGTATGAAAGTGTGCATATGTGTGTGAGTTGTTAGGATTGAGAATTATGGATGTGTGCATAATGAAAAATGCTTGAGTGAATTATCCATATTTGTTTATACACATGTTGTGATGTATATGATGATTATAATGAATTGTGGTGAGAAAATGTGGAATATATGTATTCTGTAATTGTGCATTTATATATGATTATATGCATTGTTATTATGATAATATTTCTTACCCTTCTGCTGGAATGATATCCTACATGACATCGTGTAGGTATCAAGGAGTAGTACTGCTTGTAGTTACGAGGTTGCTTTTGGCGTAGTTGTTTAGTAATTGATTATGTTGGGTCGAGTCATGCTCTGGTCATGTAACACTGGGATCACTTGGTTTATATGGTAATGATATACTATGTTTTCATATTATTGAGATATTATGATGTTGGCCTTAGTGCCCAAACGATGTTGGTTTATGTGATGAACACGGATGTTTCCGTTAGGGGTATTATGTTATAAAATGAATCAGCTGCTACATGCAAAGTGAAAATTTGTAAAGCATGATTTTACATTGAAATGTTAATGAGCATGACAGATGATTTTGATGTTTTGGAATTTATGTGTGACACCCTTTTATAAATGCATGACAATTTACTCTAATTATTCCTATGTTTTCCGTGGGGTTTAGGAGGGTGTTACAAAGACACCTGAAGAAGTTTGGTCGGGACATCCACCTAGTCTCGACAGACTGAGAGTATTTGGTTGTGTGCCCTATGTTCATATTAGGCAAGACAAGGTCGAACCTAGAACTCTGAAGTGCATGTTCATGGGATACCCTGAAGGAGTCAAAGCTTATAGGCTATGGTGCCTAGAGCCAGGTCACAGAAGGTGTATCACCAGTCGAGATGTAGTTTTCAATGAAGCAAAGATGACTTTCAAGAAAATTGATGATACTGACGAAGAACTGGAACAGGGAGAGATTCCTGTTGAGGTGGAGCATGTTGATGCTGATTTGCGTACCCCAGATGAAGTCGAAGAAGACACAGAAGATGCTGTCGAAGATGAGGAGACTGATAATGACTACCTGCTAGCAAGAGACAGGTCGAGGAGAGTCATCAAGCCACCTCAGAGACTTGGGTATGCAGATCTTATAGCTTATGCCTTAATCTCTGCTAGTGAGGTTCTAGATGAAGAACCTAGAGAGTATAAGGAAGTTATGAGGAGTCGAAAGAAGACTGAATGGATGGAGGCCATGGAGGATGAGATGAAATATCTTCATGATAACAACACCTGGGAACTGATCAAGAAACCTGCTGGAGCCAGGTTTGGTATGTCGAATTCAAAGCCTGTTCTAACTCTGACAAACCCTCAATTCAAGCTGAGTATAGATCAGTGTCCCAACACTGATGTTGAAAGAACTTATATGAATAGCATTCAAAATATGCTAATATAGTAGGTTCTTTGATGTATGTTATGGTCTGTACTAGACCCGACATAGCATATGCAGTAAGTCTTGTAAGCAGGTACATGGCTAATCTGGGAAAGGCTCACTGGCAAGCATTGAAGTGGATTTTAAGGTACATAAATGGATCTCTGAATAGAGTCCTAATTTATGGTGGAGCATTGGGTGAAGATAGTAAAGCAGCAATCAAAGGATATGCCGACTCTGATTATGCAGGTTGTATGGATTCTAGAAAATCTATCTCTGGATATGTGTTCACTATGTTTGGGACAACAATCAGTTGGAAAGCAACACTTCAGAAGGTCGTTGCCTTATCAACCACTGAAGCGGAGTATATTGCCCTAACTGAAGCTGTGAAGGAAGCATTGTGGCTTGAAGGTTTTGCAAAGGAGCTAAAACTTCAAGGTCGAGTTATCACTGTTAAATGTGATAGTCGAAATGCAATACACCTGTCGAAGAATTCAGCCTATCATGAGCGAACCAAGCACATTGATGTGAGGCTTCATTTCATCAGAGGGGTAATCGAGCATGGAGAAGTCCAAGTGCTTAAGGTTTCAACAGATCATAATGTTGTTGATATGATCACCAAGACGTTGCCCAGTTGCAAGTTTTTCCACTGTATGCAGTTAATAAAGCTGCATGAAGAAAGCTAGTTTCTTGATGTTATAGAGTTAGATCCAAGGTGGAGATTTGTGAGACGTTGGATCGAACTCTAGTGTTGTCGAAGTCTGTTCGCAAGTAATGCATGTTGTAGTCGAAGTTTACTCTAACAAGCATTAGTCAATATTGCTAGGGTTGTTAGCATGTTGAATTGGGCCTTGCTTGTAAGCCCAATTGTTTAAGTTAGCTTGTACCCTAAGTTGGCTTGTAATGGGTAATTGTTAAAAAGCCCATTAGGTTAGTGTGCTATTTTTCTTATAAATAGGATGATAGTTTCTCAATCTTGATATAAGGAAAAATAGGAAGATAAAATCCTAATTTCAAGGGAGAGAGGTTATTTTGTTATTCTTGTATACTTGTAATCTTGTTCTAAGAGAAAGGAAAGAATAGTAGTTTAATAACCAATCCTTGTTGTTCCTTGTTGATTTCTTCTTTATTAACCCTAACCCTTGTGTGTTTCTTAATAAGAAACCGTTTATACTTTGTTTAAAGGTATCTGATTCACAACAAATTGGTGCGGTGAGCGTGGAGAAGATGCCTTCAACAAAGTATGAGATTGAAAAGTTCACCGGAGTGAACGACTTCGGTCTGTGGCACTTGAAGATGAAAGCCCTATTGGTTCAGCAGGGTTGTTTGGAAGCGTTGAAGGGTGAGGCAGCCATGGACACTGTGTTAACGGCAAAAGAAAAGACGGGCATGATCAAGAAAGCTCACAGCGCAATATTGTTGAGCCTTGGTGATAAGGTTCTTCGACAGGTATCAAAGGAGACTACAGCATCGGGATTATGGGTGAAACTTGAAAGTTTGTACATGACCAAATCTCTGGTGAATCGACTCTACCTGAAGCAAGCTTTATATTCATTCAAGATGAGTGAAGACAAAGTGTTGGCTGAGCAGTTGGATATGTTTAACAAGCTGATTCTTGATCTTGAAAATATTGATGTGAAGATCGATGATGAAGATCAAGCACTGTTGTTACTGTGTGCTTTGCCCATAACACATGCTCACTTCAAAGAAACTCTCTTGTATGGAAGGGAGTCCCTGACCTTTGAAGAATTTCAACCAGCCTTGTATTCTAAGGACTTGAACGAACGAAAGGAGCATAAACCTTCGACGGTGGGCGAAGATTTGGCCGTTAAGGGAAAATTCTTGCGAAAGGATGGTAAGTTCGATAAGAAGAAAGGTAAAAGTCAACAGAAGTCTTATAGTGGCGAAACATCTAGTATTCAATGTTATCACTGTAAGAAGGAGGGTCACATAAGAAAGGTGTGCCCTGAACGCCTGAAAGATCATGGAGGTAATGGCAATGCATCCATTGTTCAAGATGAGTTCGACTCATATGATGTTCTTGTGGTTTCAAGTGGCGACTCGAGGAAAGAGTGGATTATGGATTCAGGTTGCACTTGGCACATGACTCCAAACAGAGAATTGTTTGAGGAGCTATGTGATCAAGATGGTGGATCTGTGCTGCTGGGAAACAACAAATCTTGCAAAATTACAGGTATTGGATCTGTGAGATTCAAGCTCCATGATGAGTCAATAAGGTTATTGACTGAAGTCAGGTACGTACCTGACTTGTAGAGCAATTTGATTTCTCTTGGTGAATTCGACAGAAAAGGATACGTTTTTCAAGGAAAGAAAAGTATCCTAAGAGTCATGAAGGGGTCGAAGGAAGTCTTGTGAGGCGTGAAGAAACAAGGCTTGTATACCCTTGAGTCTGAGGTTGTAAATGGTTCGACAAATGTTGCATCCATGAAACTTATGTCGAAGACAGGATTATGGCACATGAGATTGGGCCATGTCAGCGAAAGAGGCCTGGTCGAATTTGGGAAGCAGAACCTGCTAGGAGGTGACAAAGTCGAAAAGTTGGAATTTTGTGAATCTTGTGTATTTGGTAAATCCTGCAGGGCGAAGTTTAACAAAGGCAAGCAAAGAACACATGGATCCCTAGATTATATTCATGCTGATCTTTGGGGGCCTGCAAGGAATCCTTCACACTCAGGTGCAAGGTATTTTCTATCCATCATTGATGACTATTCCAGAAAGCTATGGATATTCATTCAGAAGACGAAGGATGAAACTTTTGAGAATTTCAAAAGTTGGAAGATTCTGGTCGAAACTCAAACTGGCAGAAAGGTTAAGAGGTTGGGAACCGACAATGGCCTTGAATTCTGCAACAAAGCGTTCAACAGTTACTGTGTTGAGTCTGGGATTACAAGGCATAAGACTGTAGCAGGTACTCCTCAACAAAATGGCTTAGCTGAGAGATTTAATCGAACAATCCTTGAAAGAGTTAGATGCATGTTGGTTAGTGCTGGATTGAAGAAGGTGTTTTGGGCGGAAGCTGTTTCGACAGCAGCTTACATGATAAATAGATGTCCCTCGACTGCCTTGGGAATGAAGACACCTGAAGAAGTTTGGTCGGGACATCCACTTAGTCTCGACAGACTGAGAGTATTTGGTTGTGTGGCCTATGCTCATATTAGGGAAGACAAGGTCGAACCTAGAGCTTTGAAGTGCATGTTCATGGGATACCCTGAAGGAGTCAAAGCTTATAGGCTATGGTGCCTAGAGCCAGGTCACATAAGGTGTATCACCAGTCGAGATGTAGTTTTCAATGAAGCAGAGATGGCTTTCAAGAAAACTGATGATGCTGACGAAGAGCTGGAACATGGAGAGATTCCTGTTGAGGTGGAACATGTTGATGCTGATTTGCGTACCCTAGATAAAGTCGAAGAAGACACAAAAGATGCTGTCGAAGATCAGGAGACTGATAATGACTACCTGCTAGCAAGAGACAGGTCGAGAAGAGTCATCAAGCCACCTCAGAGACTTGGGTATGCAGATCTTATAGCTTATGCCTTAATCTCTGCTAGTGAGGTTCTAGATGAAGAACCTAGAGACTATAAGGAAGTTATGAGGAGTTGAAAGAAGACTGAATGGATGGAGGCCATGGATGATGAGATGAAATCTCTTCATGATAAAAACACCTGGGAACTGATCAAGAAACCTGCTGGAGCCAGGTTTGGTATGTCGAATTCAAAGCCTGTTGTAACTCCGACAAACCCTCAATTCAAGCTGAGTATAGATCAGTGTCCCAGCACTGATGTTGAAAGAACTTATATGAATAGCATTCCATATGCTAGCATAGTAGGTTCTTTGATGTATGTTATGGTCTGTACTATACCCGAGATAGCATATGCAGTAAGTCTTGTAAGCAGGTGCATGACTAATCTTGGAAAGGCTCACTGGCAAGCATTGGAGTGGATTTTAAGGTACATAAATGGATCTCTAAATAGAGTCTTAATTTATGGTGGAGCCTTGGGTGAAGATAGTAAAGCAACAATCGAAGGATATGTCGACTCTGATTATGCAGGTTATATGGATTCTAGAAAATCTATCTCTGGATATGTGTTCACTATGTTTGGGACAACAATTTGTTGGAAAGCAACACTTCAGAAGGTCGTTGCCTTATCAACCCCTGAAGCGGAGTATATTGCCTTAACTGAAGCTGTGAAGGAAGCATTATGGCTTGAAGGTTTTGCAAAGGAGCTAAAACTTCAAGGTCGAGTTATCACTGTTAAATGTGATAGTCTAAGTGCAATACACCTGTCGAAGAATTCAGCCTATCATGAGCGAACCAAGCACATTGATGTGAGGCTTCATTTCATCAGAGGGGTAATCGAGCGTGGAGAAGTCCAAGTGCTGAAGGTTTCGAAAGATCATAATGCTGCTGATATGATCACCAAGACGTTGCCCAGTTGCAAGTTTTTCCACTGTATGCAGTTAATAAAGCTGCATGAAGAAAGCTAGTTTCTTGATGTTATAGAGTTAGATCCAAGGTGGAGATTTGTGAGACGTTGGATCGAACTCTAGTGTTGTCGAAGTCTGCTCGCAAGTAATGCGTGTTGTAGTCGAAGTTTGTTCTAACATGCATTAGTCAATATTGCTAGGGTTGTTAGCATGTTGAATTGGGCCTTGCTTGTAAGCCAAATTGTTTAAGTTAGCTTGTACCCTAAGTTGGCTTGTAATGGGTAATTGTTAAAAAGCCCATTAGGTTAGTGTGCTATTTTTCTTATAAATAGGACGCTAGTTTCTCAGTCTTGATATAAGGAAAAATAGGAAGATAAAATCCTAATTTCAAGGGAGAGAAGTTATTTTGCTATTCTTGTATACTTGTAATCTTGTTCTAAGAGAAAGGAAAGAATAGTAGTTTAATAACCAATCCTTGTTGTTCCTTGTTGCTTTCTTCTTTATTAACCCTAACCCTTGTGTGTTTCTTGATAAGAAACCGTTTATAATTTGTTTAAAGGTATCCGATTCACAACACCAACCCAACCCGAAGACCCGTCCCAACCCAATATAGGTGGGATGGGTTCAGGTTGACCCTCGGGTTACCCAACCCGTCCTAATATTATGAATGGACATGTGATACTATTTATTTATTTATTTAATTTATTGGTATATTTAGATTATTCCAAATTTTCAATAGACTTTTCCACTTTTCACCTCATAATTTAATATATGCACTAAGTAAATACTAAGTACACATCTATTCTCTTACATCATGTTTTTTATTTTACATCTTCTTACTATGTTTTAGGGAAAAAAAGATGATGACATATTATCGAGATTTTTACGGGTTTAGGTACGGACGGGTCAGGGTCATTAAAATAACCCGATCAAAATTTAGGACAGGGTTAGGGTTAGTCATAACCCATCCCGACCCGTCCCTTGCTCACCCCTATAGCTAGTATTATATTTTTCTATAAAAATAAACTGGTACTAGTATTATTTTTAGGACAATTATTAATTTTTACTTTTTTTATATACAAACATGTAAATTTTTGTCTAAAAAAAACATGCAATTTTTGTTTTTTTTGACACAGTTAAAAATGTAATTAAAAACACGTAAAAATGTTATATTCAACTATATTAATTAATTGCATTTTAACGTGAATATAATTAAGAATTTAATTAATCGTGCTAATTAAATTAATATATTATATTGGTCAAAAAGTAAAGGGATGTGTGTTCTCTATGTAAGGGCGGAGAGACTTAAAGACCTTAATAGATATATTACGATTTGGTAAGTGAGGGTTCGTCCACGCAGGCAAAAAGTCTTGTATGGTGTTTGTTGAGGTTATTTAAGGGACCAGCTCGCGTGAAGTGAGAGGTCTAGTATGATGGTCGTCGTTGTTAGAGTGCATGTGGACATTGGGTTGATAAGGTCTTAGGGCTATCGAGAGTGTGAGGCTCTCTCAATAATGGGCAGTATATGTGAATGAGAGTCTGCCATTTCTTCCTTTTGAGAGGGTTTATTTATATAGCTTTTGTGGGCCTAGGGTTTTCTTGGAAAATGGTCATCGCTCACCTAACCAAAGGTGGATTTTTTAATCAGTATTTTTAAGGGAGTTGTGGGCCAGTTAATGACCTTGACTTTTACTTTATCCAAGACACATCTCATCCCACGTTTTTTCAGCGTGGGTGAGGAAGACTTAGGGGCGAGGCGACACCTCCCCGTAGGCGGCCTCACATCGCCGCCTTCTCCTAAGGCGGTCCACGGGGCGTCGCCCTAGACAAGGCCTTTTGCAAATATAACTCCACATATTCCCTTAGACACAAGAAATTTGATGGAGAGTGAAGTGTTGACAATGTCACGCAGTCTTAAACTTTGTAGTGAGGAGCTTCAGCCTTGATATTCTAACATTGGATGTGCCTTCATGAACAGTTTTGAGAATTTCTCAAGCTTTTTTGCATTTAGTGCACGTGTTGATCAATTTGAGCATGTTTTTGTTCACACCATTAAAAATAACACTCGAGGCCTTGAAGTTCCCAATAGCTTCATCAACTTTAGCATTTGTTCAATTCGCTTCGGGCTCTAAAGTTTATGTTCCATCTTGAGATGTAATCACAAGATGTTTCCAACCTTTTATAACAACTTTCCATGTTTTGTTGTCCATGGATTTGAGAAAAGCAACCATATTGACTTTTCAATAATCATAGTTGGTGTCATCCATGACAGGTGATCTATTGACATGTCTTTCATCCTTAGTGTTGTTCATTTGAACATAAAATATCTTTCCTAGAGTTCACCCAAACAAAATCGGGTGCTTGCTCTGATGCCAAATGAAATTATATTCTTAAAGGGACAAACATTGAACCAGATGCTTAAAACAATGTGTTCAACATCTTAAACTAGAATTGACATATAATATATAAAAAAAACATCATAAATCATAAAGCAATAAAATAACACAAAGAATTGTTAACCTAGTTCGGTGCAACGTCACCTACATCTGGAGGGCTTCCAACCTAAGAAAGGAAATATACTCTTTAATAGAATTAGTACAAAGTGTTTTAGATGAAAAACTCTTGTTCAATGCATTTCTTCTTAATTCTACCAATATATTTCTATTTAGGATCCACCTAAATATGAGATCCCTCTCACTTTCTCTTGTCGCGGTGAGAATTGGATATCAAGCTATTGATTGACTTGAATCACAAATCATTTTTCACCACTGATCTTTAATTTATCTGAGAGAAGGGAAAAAGAACGAATAACCCATAAACATGCAATGCAAAAACAAAGCAAAAGAGAAGCTAAGGTTCGGGGGTTGGTTATACCCAGGAAATGTATTAGCATCCTAAGCATCTGTAGTACTCTACAGAAACCTCTTGTTTTATTGTGTTATTTTTATTTTATAAAGGGTGACCTAGGGGGTTTATTTCTAAGTATGATCACCAAGACATCGCATCTCGTGCCTATATATCCTGACAGGAATGGAATCAGAGCATTCGTAGTTCCCCTAAAGGGATTGAGGAACTCTTGATTGTGGTCAAGGTTCCAGGGGAAGAAGGTTTATTGATTGGTTTTAGGAGAAGAAACAAGTTATCATCTTAAGGAGAATACTCAACTAAACCACCACAAACACGTGAAAGATGGATATTTGCTTTATGTCGCTACTGCGAAAATCGGCGCCGGCTGACAGAAGAGTCGCCACCGTGCGTTATTTATCCCTCAGAACGGGAAAGGGAACGCTCGAAGTAAACCTCGCAAAAAACGGGAAAAGGTATGGTCATCGCAACCAAAACCTGGGTTCGGGAGTCAGTTACGCAAGGGGAAGGTATTAACACCCCTCACGTCCGTCGTACTCGACGGGATCCACGCTTGCTTGGGTTGTCTACTGGATGCAAAACAATCTATCTACGACTGCTAAATCTAAACGGAAGGGAATTGACTCGATAGAGCGTCGCACTCTATGCCTACGTATTCTCAAGAGAGAAAGTCAGAGTCAACGTAGTTCGGGACTACAGGGAAAATTGGCTCGCCAAGACCTCGCGTCTTGTGCCTACGTACCTCCACACTGCACGGAAGATCAGAGCTTTACGTAGTTCAGACTAACTACGGCTAAACAAACATTCTCACACAGCAGTGAGAAAAACAACTGGTTTCACAGGGTCGGGAACCTATGGGCAAAACTATGGCTTGGTCTCAAATGCACTTGGGCAAGAGAGAAAAAGGGTAACAATTAATCGTCAGCGGGAAAGTCTCGATCGCACAGCCGCGAGAGAACAAAAAGAATTAGTTGTTAGTGTGCTCGCTAGGACATCGCATCCTATGCCTACATATTCTCGTCTGGCACGAGAAATCAGAGCAGCTGTAGTTCGGCTACTTCGGGACCACAGCTCAAATCTCGTTTTATTAATCTTCTGAAAAAATGGTTACAATGAGTGAATACTGAAAATAAATCTCCTAGGAAATACTATCCTATCCTATCCTGAAAAAATCGAATGGAAAGTAGCCCCCTAACAAATGGGCTTCTAAACTATCCTAAAATCGTAAAATAAACTCTATGACAATATATCCTAAAAGAAAATGGGCTCTAAAAAATATTAAGTCTATACTAATATTTTTTATTCTTTTCTTTTCAACTATTTTCTCCTCTTTTCTTTCAACATATTTTTCCATCAATATTTCTCTTTTGTATATTTTTCTTCACTTTCTTTTTCTACTTTTCATAATATTTTCTATATATTTTTCATATGTTTCTTTTTCTTTTTCCTTTTTTCAAATTCTTTTTCTATTATTTTTTTCATAATATTCTTTTCAATAACTTCTTTTTTTCTTTATGGTATTTTTTCTTTTCTTCTTCTCTTTTTTCAAATTCTTTTATTCTATTTCTTAAGATCTTTGAACAAAATAAAATAAAAAAATACAAACAAAAGGGGAGGGGGTACACAGCTTACAGGGGGTGTTAGTCTGCAGAAAGGAAAAAATAAACAAGATTGGGCCCAGCCCAGAAAAGAAAAAACAAACAACAAAGAAACTGGGGGGTATGGAATTGAAACGAGGGTGCATTGCCCAACTACCTTGGGCTTAGCCCAATCAGACGCCAAACGGGGGGGAATATGGAAAAAACGGAGGTGTACGTTTGAAAAAACAATGGGCTTAGCAGGGCCCAGTCCCACGCGACCCATCCATATTCTGAAAACAAACAACACATAACCCTAATTTCTCACAATTCCCCCAAATCACTGTTCACCTTCTCCTTTTTGCAAACCCTAACGGCGCCGCCGTCTTCCATCCCTGAACTCCCTCTTCTCAAACCTTCTCTCAGCCTCAATCTCAACCTTTGTCTCATTTCTCCTCCCCTCAACCTTTCTTGATGACGCTTCTGGAATGTTCTTCAAGACGTTCTTGAAACTCGATGAAGCTTCGAACGAAGAACGATGGTTCTTGATGATGTTCTAGGACGAAGAAGACTGGAAAAAACGAAGAGCATAGCGAACATGGATGAAGATGGCGATGCATATAACTTGTTCGTGGATGAAAGCTCTAGCAAAAAACTGGAGATCTGAGAGTGTTCTTGATGAATCTGGAGATACGTTTGAAGAAAATGATGAAGATCCTTGCGAAGGAGATGAAGATCCATGGAGTTTGAACACTGATGAATTTCTGAGACGATACTGATGGGGATCTGGAACGTTTGCTGATGAACAGTTGTGTTCTTGTTGCTGGAAATTCTGGAGATCGCGATGAACACGAAGGTGAAGCTGAGTATTCTGGGAAGCTCTGGTTAGTTTGAGGATTCTTGGGAATCCTTGATGAACCTGAAGAAGGGTGAACACCTTGAGTTCAAGATCTTGTGATGATGATGACGAATCTGGAAACAAGAGAAGGTTAAAGATCTTGAAGATCTTGGGAGAACGGAATCTGGAAGATGATAAATCTTGAAGAAGTTCTTGAAGAATTGGATTTCTGGAGAACTCAAAGTGTTGATGATTTGAGGTTCTCTGAGGATTGTTCTTGGTGAGGTTTCAGATGATGAAGGTTAGAGGAGGAAGATGAAGGTTTGATCGGATTCTGGGATTTTGATGTTTCCGGTGGAAGTTCATGGTGGCCGGAGGTGGTTGTTGATCGGAGGAGATGGAGGTAGGAGATGAAGGTTATCAGAATCTGGGTTTTTGGGTGTGGGAGGTTCTCCGGCGAAGTTTGCGGTGGCCGCCGGCCATGCATGCCGGCCGGTGAAGGAAGACGGTGGGCGCTGTGGTGCGTGCACGTAGCCAGGGATGGTGGGGTGAGTGAGCGCATGCACACCACGTGTGGTGATGCGTGGCAGGGAGAGAGAAGAACGGAGGGTGAGGTGGCATGATTCTGAAGCGTAACGTGGGGTCCTCCCCTCTGAGTGTGAAGTGAAAACGTGGACCCTCCCTTTCTGAACACGTGGGTTGCTGCTTTTATATGGACTGAGATATTCTGGATCTTTCTAGAATAATATAGGGCTAACTGGAAACTGCTGGACAAAAACTGGATTATTCTTTGGACAAAAAAATGAATTTTGATGAATGGATTCTGCGAATGGGCCTTGACTGATACCTGGGCCCACGAAAAAAAACAGCCAGCAAACTCCAAAAAATTGCATTAAAAGGATTAATGACCAAAAAAGCTGATTAAGACCTAAAATTGTAATTAAAAACCTACTTAACTAGTGATTAACTAATAAAACTAATCTGAATGAAAATTAAACTAATCCTAATTAACTATTAAAAATTCAATTAACTAAACTGAACATTAAAACTACTCTAATTAATTTCTATAAATCCTAATAAATTCTAAAAAACTATATTATTTATTATTAAAAGAAAATCTATTACTCTAATAAAACTATTAAAAAAACTATATTTTCTATTAAACTCTATTTACTAATAAAAGAAAAAAAATCTATTATTATTCTATATCTAAAATTTAAAACATTTATTTCTATTAACAAAAACTATTTACTTAATAAGGAACAATCTATATTAAAAAAGATTAAAAAGCTATTTAAAACTATTTAACAACCATTAATATTCTAAAAATTCTATAATATCCTAAAAATCTATTAACTCCTAAAATGATTTAAAATCTATTTAAAAAGAATTAAAAACTATTAAAAATCCTATTAAATCCTAAAAAATGATTTAAAAGCTATTTAAACCCTAAAAATGGCCAATAAAATCCAGAAAAATCACAATAATTCCCAGAGGAACAAAATAAGCATCGAACGACATATAACACCGCGAGAGCGCACCAAAATAGCCGGTAAAAATAAACAGGCACCGAAATATCTCAAAAATACGATTCTACCTATTTAAACTGATAAAAAACACCTGAAACACGAGACGAGAGCTGTGATCCCAATAAAATCAAAACAAATAAAAAATGCACTATATGCAATATGCAGATGCGAATGCGATTATGCGTCGAAACCTCGAGCCAGATACGAGACCCGGTTGGTCAAATTTTGGGGTGCAACAGCTGCCCCTATTCAAGCGGCTTGGACCTGACTGGGTGAGGAGCGAACGACTCTCAGCCACTCAGGGTGCGAGACGGTTGAATACCGGTAAACCCGAAAATTTGCCAACTGCTCAACTTGTCGAACACTGGAATAATAGCTGCACGGCAACTATCTGGAGAAATATCGATCTGACATCGCCGTCGGACCATCAAAATACCCCGCATCGCCGCTGGAGAAAATACAATACTGGACCAAATACCCCGCATCGCCGCTGGAGAACTAAAACTGTCAAAATACCCCGCATCGCCGCTGGAGAACTAAATCTGACCTACCCCGCATCGCCGCTGGAGAACTAAAGGATCTGCATCACCTAACATCGCCGTCAGAAGACTGGATTAACTCGACATGCCCAACATCGCCGCTGGAAAACTGAATCTGACAAAATACCCCGCATCGCCGCTGGAGAACTAAATCTGACATCGCCGTCGGAAACAAACATCCTCTTAGAGACACTCGACATCGCCGTCGTACAAACATCATCTCTGCTGGGGATTTAAAGAGTCTGACCTCGCCGTCAAACATTCAACCTCGCCGTCGAATAAACATCCAACCTCGCCGCCGGACAAATGATGATCTGACCTCACCGTCAGATCCAAACGTTCAACCTCGCCGTCGAACAAATATCCAACCTCGCCGCCGGACAAATGATGATTTGACCTCGCCGTCAAATCCAAGCGTTCAACCTCGCCGTCGAACAAACATCCAACCTCGCCGCCGGACAACTGATGATCTGACCTTGCCGCCAAATCGAAACGTTCAACCTCGCCGTCGAACAAACATCCAACCTCGCCGCTGGACAAATGCAACACTGAACAACTCTGACCTGGGGTTCACCCCTGGTAAATGGAACAAAAGGTACACTTGCGTATTTGAAACTACTCCGCTGGGAATGAGAGACTTAACCGAGCACACTCTGATCTGGGGTTCACCCTCAGAACCATAACGAACATCGGAATACTGCTGCACACTGCCCACCGTAGAACTTCAACATTAAAGATATATGAAACCCTGGCCCCCGGGCACTTCCAGCTTCAGCTAGAAAAATCTTCAAGCACTTCTGAATATGAATGAAACCCTGGCCCCTGGCCACTCTGCAGGAGGTATCTTCGACTTCAGTCTGAAGAAATGGTCCTTGGCCTTCAAGGATGCATGGATATGCCTTCAGGCAACTCCGCCTCTGCTATGGAGCATCCGAGACTTCAGTCAGGGATATACTTCGGCCTTCAGTCCGAAAAATGAATCCTAGGTCATTCATGACCTTGGGGATAACCTTGCCCTTAGGCACCTTCGCTTCAGCTTAGGAAATCTGTGACTTCAGTCAAAGAAATGGTATCCTGAGCCATTCATGACTCTACGGGGATTCAAACACTTTGCCTTCAGGCAAAACTCTGCTTCAGCTGGAGAAACATCTTCGACTTCAGTCAAAAGAAATATCATTCACTTGATCGCAATCAATCATCACCTCAGGATAACTGACTGGGTCTTCAGGCCAACACGAATCACTCTGTTATATCTACAAGCTTTGGAACCTTGTCTTCAGCCACACGTTGATTCATCAACAAGGACATCTGAGCTCACTGGAGCCTTCGATACCGCCTTCAGGCGTTTACGAAGTCAATCTTCAGATTAGACGTCACTGTTGGAGCAGACATATCACGCTGCTAAGGACTTCAAGAATCATCTTGAACAAACAAATCCGTCGGGCACCTTCAAGAATCATCCTGAACTGCTGACCTTTCTGGAGACTTTATTCTGCTGGGTATTCCAGGAATCCTCCTGGGCAACTCTTGCTGGGAACGCTACTGGGGAGCTCAAGCATCATACTAGGCGAACAACTCGGGAAGCTGCACTGAGGTCTTAAGAATCATCTTAAGCACACGACCCTGCTGAGGAATTCAAGAATCGTCTCTAACTGAAGACTTCGCTGGGGATCTCAAAAATCATCTTGAGCGAGCGACTGTGGGGATTACACCGGGGTCTTAAGAATCTTCTTAGGAAAACGACCTCGCTGGGGAGAATATCAGGGATCGTCCTGAGCAACTGGTCTCTTGGTGGAACACCTGTAAAACAAGAATGATAGTAACCTAGATCATGCTTATGATGCGTATGCTTCTGTGCTATGCCCCACACGGTGGGAATGATATGCGTTTATGCTAAATGCTGTGCAATCATGCACAATGCTATGCAACGTTAAATGCTATGCGGTGTTAAATGTTATGCAGTGTTAAATGCTATGCAGTCATGCACAATGATGCGATCCCGTCAGCAAAATAAATGCCGAGGGGGAGATTCTCCTGTCGAGGAGAAAGCACTACTCAGACAGAGGAATCATCCTGCTAAGGAGAACGCGGACACGCCAATATCAATCAGGCTCTATCTGGGGAACTGATCTTCCGCGGACTGCTGCATGGTGTTGCACCCCAAAATTTGCCCTCACAATACAAGACTTTGTGTTCCAAGAAGGTTCACAAGGTTCACAAAATTCACAATTGGTCAGAAGAGTTGACAATTCCCTCAGACAATGCACCTCCTAAGCAGTGCATCCAAAACTAGGGTTTTGACTTTAATCAGGCTAAATGGACTTCCAAGACTTCAAGTGAGCTTCATAACATCTTATATGTGTATAAGAACCCCCATGTCAAGTTTCAAGACTTTTCTCAAAAGTTTGCTCAGTTAGATGATCAGATAAGTCAAAAGCAGTCAATGCAGTTAAAAAGTCAAACTGAGGTCAACTGTGGTCAAACCAAAGTCAAACTTCATGATTTTTTTTGCCAACATCAAAGAGAGGTTGGGTGAGAAATATTATCATAATAATTGTAATACCCCAAATTTTGCCCTAAGATTTGTCGTTGCATTTCATTGCATTTTTATTGCATTTAATCAATTACTAACAAATTTGTGTAGTCGTTTGACTTTTTGCAGGTAAATATCATATGGCATGCATTTTTTTTCTAAAAAGTAAAAATGGCACAATTGGCAGGAGGACATGTGTAAGGAGTTATGAGTGTGAGAGGTTGAGAGTTCAAATCTCACCTTTGTCACTTTTTTTTGTTTTTTATTATTTTTACTCTAAATTTTTCTATCTTTCATTAAAAAAATAACAAAAATAGTTTTTTATTATTATTTAATTATTATTTTCGTATTTTAATTAAATCATTTTTTAAAATATTATTTTTTTCACTTTTTTCTAAATTATTCATAAAAATATCCAAAAAATCATAAAATAAAAAATATTGAAAAAAATTTTGTTCTTTTTATAATATTTTTGATTTTAGGAATCAATAGGATTATTAGTTTTTATTTTAAGTTTATTTTAATTATTTTAAATTATTTAAATTTTATTTTTTCTTAACTAATTATTTAGTTTGGGCTTTAAAATGGGCTTTAGGGACATTATTGACAATTTGGTGTTAACCCTAATTTGTTCCCTATATATACATGTGTTGCCTTGTTGGAAAAGAGGGGAGAATGAAAAAAAACCTAAGAGGAGTGAGTGCCGTTTGCCGTTATTTAGTTTTCTTCTTCATCCATTACTATTGTTTCTTTTTCTTCATCGTTTACCGTTATTTCTTTTCCTTCATCTATTACTGTTGTTTCTTCTTCTTCATCTTTTACCGTTATTTCTTTTTCTTCATCTATTACCGTTATTTCTTTTTCTTTATCTATTACTGTTACGTTTATATATATATAATTTTTAAATTGTTAGAGTTTATATATATAAGATTAATTTTTGATCGAATTATGTCGATACGATGTTTGCACATTTGTGTGCATGACGCGTGACATTTGTGTTAGTTCGATCTGGTTGCGATGATCGCATTTTTGTGTGAGCAATAATACTATTTTTTGCTTAATTTCTTTTTTCTTTGCGATAAATTTTGTTTCGTCCAATTTAGATCTGGTTGCGATGAGCGCATTTCTACGTTAGCAACATTGTTGGGTTATTTGGCACATTTAAAATTCATTATTGCTTTATTATTATTATTATTATTATTATTATTATTATTATTATTAGTATTATTATTATCATTATTTATTATTATTATCATTATTATCATTATTATTACCATTATTATTATTATTGTTATCATTAATTTATTAAAACTTGTTATAATATAAAAATCTGTTTTTTAAAATAAATAACATTAACATCTTTTCCAAATTAATATGAAAACCTATTATTTTTTAAGAAAAACTTTTTTTAGATAAATTTAAAATAATAACTAAAATCTTTTTTTTTATAATAACTAGAACCGTTATTTATTTTATTTTATTATTGTTCAATTCAAATTTCATTATCATATTGTATCTGCTCCTCTCATGTAACCTCGCGAACTTAACAATCGCTCTTTAAATTCTGCCTTTAAATTTCTGCTTGCATGGTTTAAATTATGACATTATCTCTCTGTTTGCAATTCAATTATCTCACGCGTTTACCATTATTTCTGTCACACTACGCACTGCCGAAGGAATTAGGTCTAGCTTTTGACCGCCGTGTCAATAGTCCTCACCTTCAACCTTTACACATTTTCAACCCTAAATTTCACAAATGCCTCGCCGCAGGCAAAATTCCAATTTTACCCCTAGCATTAGGTCAAAGAGCCGCCGCGCTCATTTTAGGGTTTCCCGCCGTGGAATCCCTAATTTAACCCTAATTACAACTTAACATTTCAACGTAGAAATTTGGAGTTCCTACACTCCGCGTAAGCGTGTCCTTAAGACGCGTTTATTCCCCTTGAGACCTTGACCACTGTCAAGAGATCTCTAACCTCCCTTTTGAGGGGAACTACGATTACTCTGATTCCACTCCCGTAAGGATACGTAGGCACAAGATGCGATGTCTTGCCGAGTAAACTTAGAATTAACCCCCTTTATTATTTATTATTGCTTATTTATATTTTATTTATCTTTGCTATTTAATTATTTTGCTTATTATTTTGTAATTGTTTTCTTGGATGTAAAGTTGTTTAATTATTTAATTATTATTATGGTTAGTAATTAGGGAGTGTAACAACCTGTATGTAATATTAAAATAAATTTAGATCACTTTTAAATAAAGATAATTAAAATAAACACGTCACACACGTAAGTCGATTTTAATCGCCGTCTCACTTCCTAAGGATATCCCTCAAGTTGCCTACGAATAATGGTTAAGTGGGGTGTATAAAGCAAGTCCCTCAAATGAAAAAATCATCAAAGTCCCTTATGGTTGCCTTTACGAATCGAGTCCCTTTCGAAAAATGATGATGGTCCCTTATATGTGCTTATTACATCCCACAATGGCCTTCAAAGTCAAATTGTCCCTCACATGTCCCTTAACATCCAAAGTAAGGACTACCTACTCCATTATAGTAGGGATAGTCTTACTAAAGGAAAGAATAAAGAATAAGAAAGACCTTTAAACATTAGGGTAGGCTACTCCTAGATACTTGCTCACTTCAAAACTTTTTCACACTTAAACAAATTTCCAACAAAATTTTCAAACAAGTTTTCTTCACATCCACACACGGATTATTATTAAACTATTCTGAAAATTTTTTATTCACACACTACACTTTCAAAACAATTCAAAAGTGAGCTTAAGTACCTAAGAGCCCATGGATAACCATGGATGAACAGGGTGCTAACACCTTCCCTTTTCATAACCTACCCCCCGGACCCAAAATATTCTCTAAGGTCTTTCCTGTTCTTTTATAACCTTTCCTTATGGATAAAATAAAAGTCGGTGGCGACTCTTGCTATCCGCAACATTGTTTAAAGTCAGTTCTCCCACCGTGTTACAGAACTGGCGACTCTGCTGGGGATCTATTTAAGAGGGGTACCCTTAGGAATTAAGATCACTTTAAATTGTTTGCCTCGTTTGTTTTATATTACTTGTTGGGGTGCTCTCATGTGTGAAAGGTCCTAACCCGGATCTAGTGTACCTTAGGTAAATGGCAATAGACCAAGGAAACTGTACGACGTATATCGATACGGTTGATCTGGTGGCCATAGTTAGTGCGACTTCTTGGTTGGTGCTTATATTCCTTAAGTCAAGTTGAGGATAATATTGAGGCTGCCATATGTTGTCAATGCACTAACTGACTTTTAGAACCCTAGTTAACTCATCTTGGCCTTTAGAAAGTAGTGAGGTAACCGGCTTTGGTGCAGACTGAAGTTGGTTGACACTCGATACTACGCTCATTGAGATCTTAAACTTGGAGGGTTTTGGTTGGCAAGTAAGTTGCCTTCTGAACAACCACCCTTGTGAAGGATCAATGATATTGAGATCCCTTAGAACCTGGTTACTTTTGTAGGACAGGATGAACCATCTAACTTCGGGGGAGGGTACTTGCCTTTGAACCTCATGCAAGCCTTTAAACCTAGGGCTATGGTGTGACTTGTTTGTGTGTGCCACATGTTTGTGATTGAGCATGACATCATGACATCATCATGCATCATAAGCATATCATTTTCCCTAACCATTTCAAGGACCAAAGGATTTATCTTTGTTCTTTGTTGCAGGTCATGGCTTCTGCTCGTAGAAACACCATCAGGATCAACTTTGTAGGGATACCTGCTAAGCTCAAGGAGTTGGTTTCTCTAGTGCCTGATCATTCCCAGTTCAACAAGAGACATGGTCACTTATTGGATCTAGTTACTTCAGGGTTCAGTGAAGACATGATGAGTGTGCTGTTTCAGTTCTTTGACCCTAAGCACCATTGCTTTACATTTCCTGATTATCAGCTGGTTCCAACCATGGAGGAGTTCTCTAAGCTTCTGGGTATACCTGTTCTTGATCAGAAGCCATTCACAGGCTTAGAGAAGGAGCTTAAACCAGAAGTTATTGCTGCAGCTCTACATCTGAAGAAGTCTGACATTGTTCTAGAGACGAGAAGTGGAGTTAAAGGTATTCTTGCCAAGGTATTAGTGGATAAAGCTCAAATGTTCTTGAAGGCTATGAGCTACGATGCTTTTGAGGAGATCTTAGCCTTATTGATTTATGGCTTAGTGTTGTTCCCCAATCCTGATCAGTTCATAGACGTTCATGCCATCAACATATTCCTGAGTCACAATCCAGTGCCTACCTTACTTGGAGATATCCTACATTCTCTTCACACCCGTACTACAAGGGCAAGAGGAACTTTGATGTGCTGCATACCTTTACTTTCTAGGTGGTTTATTTCTCACCTTCCTCGCTCAGTAATGAAGAATGAGCAAGGGTTCAGATGGTCCAAGAGGATCATGTCACTTTCTCACTCAGACATCCATTGGTGCTCCAGATCTATGGAGAATGTCACCATCATTGACCGTTGTGGGGAGTTTCCTAATGTGCCACTTCTAGGCATAAGAGGAGGCATCACCTACAACCCATCTCTAGCTTTACGACAGTTTGGTTACGCCCGGAGCGATGGTCCACATGACATGTTGATTCAGGGCATTGTGTTTGACTACGACAACGATCTTCGGGGTTACCGTCAGAGATTCATCCGAGCTTGGGGAAAAGTAAACAGGATTGACAGCAAGACACTGGAGCCTAAGTACACTATTCCTATGGAGGCTTATCTCAGATGGGCACGATCTCGTGCTCAGACACTCATGATGCCATATCCTGCCGTCCTACCAGTTACCATGGAACCTATTGCTGAAGGAGACACAGCTTCTACCATCCTTCACCCAGACATGCCTACTGATATGGAAGACTTGCAGAGATCATGGATCCAACTGAAAGAGCAAAGGGATACTTTCGAGGCTCATTACAAAGCAAGCCAAGCAAGGATCCTAGAGCTAACAAAGCTACTTCATGAGGAACGAAACCTCAACTCATACCTCAACACAAAGAGGAAACGTCCATGGGAGACTTAAAACCCCATCTTTTGTACTTATTTCGTTTTCATTTTTTGTAAGCCTAAAAGGCAAAACAAGTTATTACTAATAAAAAGTTACTTTCTTGTTTGTTTAAGCAAATTTAAATCCTGCGGTCCTTGAAAACATTGCATATGCATTCCCATATCATTGCATCACAGGTTTATAATTGTGCACAGGTTTCTCATCTTCTCGCTGTTTATTTCAGCAATGGCTCTTGAACAATCAGTTAAGGATCTCCAGGCACAGAATGCACAGTTCCAAGAGCTGATCCTGAACCTATCCAAGGGGCAGGATGAATTGAAGACACTGCTGGCCAAGAAGACTAAGAAGGCTAGAAGGTCTGCTGGGCTGCTCAACATGGGAAGAAGGTTCAAAGGTCCTGTCAAGACCAAGGAACATGTTGAAGACTATGAATCTGAAGAATCTGAGCAGGAGAGAGGCAGTCTCCACAACACTATGGGGGACTCTGATTCTGAGGCTAACTACTACCATGAGCCTAACGAAGACAAATTCAAGATGCTGGTGGATAGAATGGATGCTATGGAATTACAGAAATCATCTGGGCTGGATTTTGAGGATCTGAGCTTGATATCTGGGGTGGTCATACCCATTGGGTTCAAAGTTCCTACATTTGTTGTCTATGATGGGGTCTCTTGTCCCAAATTGCATCTGAGGTCTTATGTCAGAAGAATGCAATCCCACACTGCTGATAAAAAGTTGTGGATCCATTTCTTTCAAGAGAGTTTATCTGGAGCTCAGCTAGAGTGGTATTATCAGTTGGAGAGTGTCAACATCAGAGATTGGAATGACCTTGCTGAAGCTTTCTACAAGCAGTATCAATACAATGCTGACTTAGCCCCCACTCGCATGCAGCTTCAAAGCATGTCTATGGGTGCCAAAGAAAGCTTTAAGGAGTATGCTCAGAAGTGGAGAGACTTAGCTGGAAGAGTTCAACCCCCTTTGACTGATAGGGAGTTGGTTGATATGTTCATGTGTACGCTGAATGGTCCGTTTTACAGTCATCTCATTGGAAGCTCATCATCTGGCTTCACTGAGTTGATCATGACAGGAGAGCGAGTAGAGAATGGTATCAAGAGTGGTAAGATCCAAGTGGGCACTTCTTCATCAGGTGCTGCAAAGAAGCCTCCCACTGGGAAGAAAGAATCTAATGCTGTGTATGGTCAGCCTGATCGTAACAGAAGGCATCAGTCTGTTAGTGCAGTTCATATTTCAAATCCAACTCCTGCAACAACAGAGCAGCCTCAAGGCAACCAACAGAGGGCTAGAAGACAGTTCACGAAGATCAACATGTCAATGGCTCAGGCATTGCAACACTTGTTGAAGGCTGAACTTATTACCCTGAGGGAGGCTCCTCAGAATCCCAATGTTACCTCTCCCAAGTACAATCCCAATGCACGATGTGCATATCATTCAAACTGTCTAGGACATGATACTAATAACTGCTGGGTCTTGAAGAACAAAATTCAGGATATGATTGATGCTGGAGAAATTGAGTTTGATCCACCAGGTACTCCAAATGTGATTACAGCTCCAATGCCAAATCACGAGAAGACTGTCAACGCCATTGATGAAGATATTGATGAAGATCTGCATGTCTATTCAGTTATGGAGTTGAGCACACCATTGTCTGTTATCAAAAAGAGGTTAGTACAAGCTGGGATCTTTCCAGGTTGTCATGAAGATTGTCTATATTGTACCTATAAGCCGGATAGTTGCTTCATTTTGAGAGAGGGGATTCAACGTCTCATGGATAAATATACTATAGTGTTTGAAAGAAGACCAGCATCTGTAGAAAGTATGGTGGATCATCTGACTCAGGGTAAGAAGATTGAAGAGGTTGACATGGTCGACAAAGTACCACTAAGAATCACTTCAAAGGGTCCCATTAAAATCACTCATCAGGGCCCAATCAAGATTACTGCTGAAGGTCCTGTGAAAGTTGTTGCTGAAGCCAGAGTAGCTCCTCTGATCATTACCACTCCTGGTCCTATTCCTTATACATCTGACAAAGCTGTGCCTTGGCACTATGGGTCTGATGTTTACATCCATGGTGTCAAACAGGAGCCTTTACCTGATATGCCTGTTGACATTGATAATATTGCTGGATCTAGCAAGATCACTCGTAGTGGAAGAGTCTTCTCTCCTCCAGTTGCTTCTAAGAGTGCAGTTACTCCTGCTGTTACTTCCACCACTGATGCTCGGGGCAAGGGTCCTGTTATTGAGCCTGTATCTACTGATGTGCCAGCTGCTGATGACCTCTCTAAGCAGATGGAAGAAGTATTGAAAATCATTCGCAAGAGTGATTATGATATTGTTGATCAGCTGGGGCATACTCCCTCAAAGATTTCTATGCTCTCCCTGTTATTATGTTCTGAGGCTCATGCCAAGTCATTGATCAAGTTTCTAAAGATGGCTCATGTACCCAGTGCAATTTCTGGGGACCAGTTTGAGAATTGTGTTGCTCACCTGACCTATGACAACGGGTTAGGATTTTCTGATGCTGACGTGACCCCTGCCAAGAGGGATCATAACAGGGCCTTGCATATTTCAATTGAATGCAGGGGCACTACCCTGTCTCATGTGCTGATAGACAATGGTTCCTCTCTGAATGTGTTGCCTAAGGAAGTCTTGAACAAGCTGAGTCCTGAAGATACGGTATTGAAGCCCAGTAATATTGTGGTAAAGGCTTTTGATGGTTCTAGAAGAGTAGTGCATGGGGAAATTGATCTTCCAATCAAGGTTGGCTCTCAGATGTTTACTGCTACATTCTATGTGATGGATATTCGTCCTTCGTACTCATGTCTGCTTGGTCGTCCCTGGATCCATGGGGCAGGTGCTGTGACCTCCACATTACATCAAAAGTTGAGATATCCGGTGAATGGAAAAGTTGTTACTGTCTTTGGAGAGGAAGAATACTTTGTCAGCCATGTAAACACTTTCAAGTATCTGGAAGTAGAAGGTGAATACATTGAAACTCCATGTCAGTCATTTGAAGTGGTTCCCTGGGCTGTTAAGGATTGTGTGACTCCTCCTGCTGTGAAGAAGGTTCCTGTGGTCATCAGAAACCCTCCAACAATGGCAATGGCCTCCCTCAATGATGCAAAAGCTGTGGTGGAAGAAGGTGGTTGTACTATTTGGGGTCAGCTTCCTGATATTCCATACAAGTCTGACAAGTTTGGTTTGGGTTTCACTGCAGAGTCCCAGAAGGCTGTTCGTCGTGCTCGTGCTGTTCGTATCACCAATCAAGGGGTTATCAATGCTGTGGGAGATCAAGATGAAGACTACAACTTGGAGGCATGGATTTTTCCTACTGTGGGTGCTGGACTCAACAATTGGAAAGCTGAAGATGTTATCCCTATCTCCTTTAGTCAAGAGTAAATACTATTACTGTGTTATGTTTTTAAATTTGTGATTTCTGGAACAATTAAAACTTTCAAGCCATGTGCCTTACCCGGGGCACAATGGTGTGCTTGTTACGGGTTGTCATTCCATTTGCATACTTCATTCAATAAAATCAGTGGACGTTTCGTTTTCGTAAATATTGTGTTCCTTGTCTTTCTTTTTGCTTTATCAGCTATGTGTTCTTCCACACACCCACGTCACTAAAATGCAGATCCTCATCCACTCTGGATCCAGTTGATAACAGTTCTACTATTGCCAATTACAATTTTGAGAATCCGATCTATCAAACTGAAGACGGAAACGAGGACGATTGTGAAATACCTGTAGAGCTTGCTAGGTTGTTACAACAAGAAGAGAAAGCTATACAGCCACATGAAGAGCCAGTCGAAGTTGTGAATCTGGGAACTGAAGAAAACAGAAAAGAGGTCAAGATAGGGGCTGATTTAGAGGACAGTGTCAAGAGCAGGTTGATTCAGATGCTACGTGACTATGTGGAGATCTTTGCTTGGTCTTATGAAGATATGCCAGGGTTGGATACAGACATTGTGGTTCACCGTTTGCCAGTGAAAGAAGATTGTCGTCCAAAGAAGCAGAAGGTTCGTCGTATGCGTCCTGAAATGTCAGAAAAGATCAAAGCAGAGGTAATGAAACAGTTCAATGCAGGGTTCTTGGCCGTAACTTCTTATCCTCAGTGGGTTGCAAATGTGGTACCAGTTCCTAAGAAAGATGGTAAGGTACGTATGTGTGTAGACTACAGAGATCTGAACAAGGCTAGCCCTAAAGATGACTTTCCACTTCCTCATATTGATATTCTGGTAGACAACACTGCTCAGCATAAGGTATTCTCTTTTATGGATGGTTTCTCTGGTTACAATCAAATCAAGATGGCACCTGAAGATATGGAGAAGACTACATTTGTGACACAGTGGGGCACCTTTTGCTATAAGGTAATGCCATTTGGTTTGAAGAATGCAGGGGCAACATATCAGCGTGCTATGGTGGCTTTGTTTCATGATATGATTCATCATGAGATAGAGGTATATGTGGATGATATGATAGCCAGGTCTCAGAATGAAGAACAACATCTTGATCATCTGCACAAGTTGTTTGAGAGGTTGAAGAAATACAGGTTGAGATTAAATCCAAACAAGTGTACTTTTGGAGTTAGATCTGGAAAGCTCCTGGGTTTCATTGTCAGCGGAAAAGGTATTGAAGTGGATCCTGCAAAAGTGAAAGCTATACGAGAGATGCCAGCTCCCCGTACTGAGAAGGAGGTTAGAGGTTTCTTGGGACGATTGAACTACATTGCAAGATTTATTTCCCAATTAACTACCATCTGTGAGCCAATCTTCAAGTTGTTGAAGAAAGATCAGGTGATGGAATGGAATGATGAGTGCCAGACTGCCTTTGATGAAATCAAGAGATATTTGCTAGAACCTCCAATTTTAATGCCACCAGTTGATGGAAGACCCTTGATTATGTATTTAACAGTATTAGACAACTCAATGGGGTGTGTATTGGGGCAACATGACGAGTCTGGTCGAAAAGAGCAGGCAATATACTACCTTAGCAAAAAGTTTACCGACTGTGAAACAAGATACTCACTGCTCGAGAAAACTTGCTGCGCTTTGGCATGGGCTGCTCGCCGACTAAGACAGTATATGTTAACCCATACTACCTTGTTGATTTCAAAAATGGATCCAATCAAGTACATATTTGAGAAACCTGCTCTCTCCGGAAGAATTGCAAGATGGCAAATGATCTTGACGGAATATGATATACAGTATACTACTCAGAAGGCCATTAAGGGGAGTGTTGTTGCTGATCATTTGGCTCATCAAGCAGTAGGTGATTACCAGTCAATGAATTTTGAGTTCCCTGATGAAGACATTATGTCTGTTACCAAAGAACCTGGACAATATGACGGACCTGAACAAGGATCTCGATGGACTATGGTTTTTGATGGTGCCTCCAATGCACATGGTAATGGTGTTGGTGTTGTGATTAGTTCCCCTGAAGGTTGTCGTACCCCGATTACTGCCAGACTTTGTTTCTATTGTACCAATGGATGGTGAAGACTTCCCACAACCTGTAAACGCAGACATAGTTAAAAAATACTACGCATAAAAAGAGACCCGCTAGGTTGACAGGCCTAGGCAAAAATAAGGGCATCCCGGCAAACCAAAAGGGTTTGGGCAAAAATTAGGGATATATATATAAAAAGATGTACACCCGGCAAGTCGAAAACCTGAAAAGGCGGCTTGGGCAAAAAAGGGTATCCCGGTGGATTGAAAACCTGAAAAGGGCAATCCAGGCAAAAGTTAGGGATTAAAGCGTATGACTATGTCTCGTTTGGATCACTCATGAAACTGCAACCAGTTGTACTACTTACTCAAGCTCAAACAGATAAAGCTCGATCCAATCGTTTCCGTCTCAACAGCAAGAAGATGAGATACTTGAGTGGCAATAGTAGAATTGAAACTCAATAGGATTATTTCCCACATAGCTGATTCTTTTTGTAAAACTTCATGACAAAATTCTCTTACTAGGGTTTATGTCTCCTTGTACAAACTTACCCGTGTATGGGTCACTTTTGATACAAATAAATTCCATCTTTTGAATCCAGATTTACTTTTACCCTATTTACATAAGCGAAACGTCCATTGGTTGTGTTTGAATGTATGTATGCCTTTGAATATGATTGATGTTTACCAGAAATGCATGTATGCTTTTAATATGATTAATGTTTACCAGAAATGCATGAAAATGCATTAATAGTATTTACTAAGGACGAACGAGGGAAGGATTTCAACGAAGCTTCGCCGGTTCATCTTTACAAGGCAGTTACAAACTATCAGTAGGACTAATCCATTTTCACAAAGTCTAATCTCCCCTGGAATTTATATCCATCTCTTTTATCCTCATACGGATATACGGGAAATTACTTTCCAATAAGGGCACGATGAACGAAGACGGGATGTTATACTTATCCTACTATCAAGCGAAAACGAAGGTTATCTATACCCTACTATCCCCAACAACGGGAGGTTATCTATACCTTGTTATCCCCAGCAGACGGAGGGTTATGTATTCTTCAACAACGAATCGGGATTTATTTTCCTTGGCCAGCAGTTGTTATACAAGGATATCCAGACACTTCCAGCAGTGTCATAGCATACATACATCATTTACATCATACCATAACATATATGTCTATAGTACATTACCTAAGGGCATCATGTCATACATGCATACATAAAGCATAAACTAATGTTGTTATACAGAATGCTACCTTGTTTTCAGGTTAATTATCCAACAAACAAGCTTATGATCTTTGGGACTGCTTTATTGTAACCTCAGGGTTACTTTATCCTCCTGATGAGTTTCTTATTACTTTGGGACTGCTTTATTGTAACCTCAGGGTTACTTTATCCTCCTGATGAGCTTATTATTACTTTGGGACTGCTTTATTGTAACCTCAGGGTTATTTTATCCTCCTGATAGCCTCTCATGATTTCAAGACTGCTTTAGAGTTACTGATTGCCCTATCCTCCTGAAATCATCCTATTACTTCAAGACTGCTTTAGAGCTATTCATTGCTCTATCCTCATGAGGTCATATTACTACTTCAAGACTGCTTTAGAGCTATTCATTGCTCTATCCTCCTGAAGCCATCTAATTATTTCAAGACTGCTTTAGAGTTATCCATTGCTCTATCCTCCTGAAATTACATTATTATTTCAAGACTGCTTTAGAGCTATCCATTGCTCTATCCTCCTGAAATCATCACTTCAAGACTGCTTTAGAGCTATTGATTGCTCTATCCTCCTGAAGACATATCACATTATTATTTCAAGACTGCTTTAGAGCTATTGATTGCTCTATCCTCCTGAAGCCATTATTACTTCAAGACTGCTTTAGAGCTATTGATTGCTCTATCCTCCTGAGGTCAGATCATCACTTCAAGACTGCTTTAGAGCTATTGATTGCTCTATCCTCCTGAAGACATATCACATTATTATTTCAAGACTGCTTTAGAGTTACTGATTGCCCTATCCTCCTGAAATCATCCTATTACTTCAAGACTGCTTTAGAGCTATTCATTGCTCTATCCTCATGAGGTCATATTACTACTTCAAGACTGCTTTAGAGCTATTCATTGCTCTATCCTCCTGAAGCCATCTAATTATTTCAAGACTGCTTTAGAGTTATCCATTGCTCTATCCTCCTGAAATTACATTATTATTTCAAGACTGCTTTAGAGCTATCCATTGCTCTATCCTCCTGAAATCATCACTTCAAGACTGCTTTAGAGCTATTGATTGCTCTATCCTCCTGAAGACATATCACATTATTATTTCAAGACTGCTTTAGAGCTATTGATTGCTCTATCCTCCTGAAGCCATTATTACTTCAAGACTACTTTAGAGCTATTGATTGCTCTATCCTCCTGAGGTCAGATCATCACTTCAAGACTGCTTTAGAGCTATTGATTGCTCTATCCTCCTGAAGACATATCACATTATTATTTCAAGACTGCTTTAGAGCTGTTGATTGCTCTATCCTCCTGAAGCCATTCTATTACTTCAAGACTGCTTTAGAGCTATTGATTGCTCTATCCTCCTGAAGCCATTATTACTTCAAGACTGCTTTAGAGCTATTGATTGCTCTATCCTCCTGAGGTCAGATTTATCACTTCAAGACTGCTTTAGGGTTATCATTATTGATTGCTCTATCCTCATAAAGACATGCTGTTACATCAGTATTACTCCAGACTCCTGACAGTTCTCATTATACTACTGAAGAACTTTCCCCTAGTGGCATCTTTAAGCCCACTCAATCATGTTCAACCAACCATCAATATCACTCCATGCACTGGTGAGTGCAAATTTTTGGGCTTTTGTGTTCAATCCCCTTCAACCTTCCAGGTTACGACTGGCAAATATACCAATCTAACCCCTCAGGTTTCAGAAAATTGAACAGGGGCAGCTGTTGCACCCCAAAATTTGCCCTCACAATACAAGACTTTGTGTTCCAAGAAGGTTCACAAGGTTCACAAAATTCACAATTGGTCAGAAGAGTTGACAATTCCCTCAGACAATGCACCTCCTAAGCAGTGCATCCAAAACTAGGGTTTTGACTTTAATCAGGCTAAATGGACTTCCAAGACTTCAAGTGAGCTTCATAACATCTTATATGTGTATAAGAACCCCTATGTCAAGTTTCAAGACTTTTCTCAAAAGTTTGCTCAGTCAGATGATCAGATAAGTCAAAAGCAGTCAATGCAGTTAAAAAGTCAAACTGAGGTCAACTGTGGTCAAACCAAAGTCAAACTTCATGATTTTTTTTGCCAACATCAAAGAGAGGTTGGGTGAGAAATATTATCATAATAATTGTAATACCCCAAATTTTGCCCTAAGATTTGTCGTCGCATTTCATTGCATTTTTATTGCATTTAATCAATTACTAACAAATTTGTGTAGTCGTTTGACTTTTTGCAGGTAAATATCATATGGCATGCATTTTTTTTCTAAAAAGTAAAAATGGCACAATTGGCAGGAGGACATGTGTAAGGAGTTATGAGTGTGAGAGGTTGAGAGTTCGAATCTCACCTTTGTCACTTTTTTTTGTTTTTTATTATTTTTACTCTAAATTTTTCTATCTTTCATTAAAAAAATAACAAAAATAGTTTTTTATTATTATTTAATTATTATTTTCGTATTTTAATTAAATCATTTTTTAAAATATTATTTTTTTCACTTTTTTCTAAATTATTCATAAAAATATCCAAAAAATCATAAAATAAAAAATATTGAAAAAAATTTTGTTCTTTTTATAATATTTTTGATTTTAGGAATCAATAGGATTATTAGTTTTTATTTTAAGTTTATTTTAATTATTTTAAATTATTTAAATTTTATTTTTTCTTAACTAATTATTTAGTTTGGGCTTTAAAATGGGCTTTAGGGACATTATTGACAATTTGGTGTTAACCCTAATTTGTTCCCTATATATACATGTGTTGCCTTGTTGGAAAAGAGGGGAGAATGAAAAAAAACCTAAGAGGAGTGAGTGCCGTTTGCCGTTATTTAGTTTTCTTCTTCATCCATTACTATTGTTTCTTTTTCTTCATCGTTTACCGTTATTTCTTTTCCTTCATCTATTACTGTTGTTTCTTCTTCTTCATCTTTTACCGTTATTTCTTTTTCTTCATCTATTACCGTTATTTCTTTTTCTTTATCTATTACTGTTACGTTTATATATATATAATTTTTAAATTGTTAGAGTTTATATATATAAGATTAATTTTTGATCGAATTATGTCGATACGATGTTTGCACATTTGTGTGCATGACGCGTGACATTTGTGTTAGTTCGATCTGGTTGCGATGATCGCATTTTTGTGTGAGCAATAATACTATTTTTTGCTTAATTTCTTTTTTCTTTGCGATAAATTTTGTTTCGTCCAATTTAGATCTGGTTGCGATGAGCGCATTTCTACGTTAGCAACATTGTTGGGTTATTTGGCACATTTAAAATTCATTATTGCTTTATTATTATTATTATTATTATTATTATTATTATTATTATTATTATTATTAGTATTATTATTATCATTATTTATTATTATTATCATTATTATCATTATTATTACCATTATTATTATTATTGTTATCATTAATTTATTAAAACTTGTTATAATATAAAAATCTGTTTTTTAAAATAAATAACATTAACATCTTTTCCAAATTAATATGAAAACCTATTATTTTTTAAGAAAAACTTTTTTTAGATAAATTTAAAATAATAACTAAAATCTTTTTTTTTATAATAACTAGAACCGTTATTTATTTTATTTTATTATTGTTCAATTCAAATTTCATTATCATATTGTATCTGCTCCTCTCATGTAACCTCGCGAACTTAACAATCGCTCTTTAAATTCTGCCTTTAAATTTCTGCTTGCATGGTTTAAATTATGACATTATCTCTCTGTTTGCAATTCAATTATCTCACGCGTTTACCATTATTTCTGTCACACTACGCACTGCCGAAGGAATTAGGTCTAGCTTTTGACCGCCGTGTCAATAGTCCTCACCTTCAACCTTTACACCTTTTCAACCCTAAATTTCACAAATGCCTCGCCGCAGGCAAAATTCCAATTTTACCCCTAGCATTAGGTCAAAGAGCCGCCGCGCTCATTTTAGGGTTTCCCGCCGTGGAATCCCTAATTTAACCCTAATTACAACTTAACATTTCAACGTAGAAATTTGGAGTTCCTACACTCCGCGTAAGCGTGTCCTTAAGACGCGTTTATTCCCCTTGAGACCTTGACCACTGTCAAGAGATCTCTAACCTCCCTTTTGAGGGGAACTACGATTACTCTGATTCCACTCCCGTAAGGATACGTAGGCACAAGATGCGATGTCTTGCCGAGTAAACTTAGAATTAACCCCCTTTATTATTTATTATTGCTTATTTATATTTTATTTATCTTTGCTATTTAATTATTTTGCTTATTATTTTGTAATTGTTTTCTTGGATGTAAAGTTGTTTAATTATTTAATTATTATTATGGTTAGTAATTAGGGAGTGTAACAACCTGTATGTAATATTAAAATAAATTTAGATCACTTTTAAATAAAGATAATTAAAATAAACACGTCACACACGTAAGTCGATTTTAATCACCGTCTCACTTCCTAAGGATATCCCTCAAGTTGCCTACGAATAATGGTTAAGTGGGGTGTATAAAGCAAGTCCCTCAAATGAAAAAATCATCAAAGTCCCTTATGGTTGCCTTTACGAATCGAGTCCCTTTCGAAAAATGATGATGGTCCCTTATATGTGCTTATTACATCCCACAATGGCCTTCAAAGTCAAATTGTCCCTCACATGTCCCTTAACATCCAAAGTAAGGACTACCTACTCCATTATAGTAGGGATAGTCTTACTAAAGGAAAGAATAAAGAATAAGAAAGACCTTTAAACATTAGGGTAGGCTACTCCTAGATACTTGCTCACTTCAAAACTTTTTCACACTTAAACAAATTTCCAACAAAATTTTCAAACAAGTTTTCTTCACATCCACACACGGATTATTATTAAACTATTCTGAAAATTTTCTATTCACACACTACACTTTCAAAACAATTCAAAAGTGAGCTTAAGTACCTAAGAGCCCATGGATAACCATGGATGAACAGGGTGCTAACACCTTCCCTTTTCATAACCTACCCCCCGGACCCAAAATATTCTCTAAGGTCTTTCCTGTTCTTTTATAACCTTTCCTTATGGATAAAATAAAAGTCGGTGGCGACTCTTGCTATCCGCAACATTGTTTAAAGTCAGTTCTCCCACCGTGTTACACATGGAAAACAACTTCAGCTGATTTCTGCAGGGGACGAAGCTCTACGAGAAACCAGACTTGTTGATATCAATCGCGAGAATAACCTGCGCGGCCGTCTCGGCTACTCTTCTGGGGATAACCACTCTGTGGGGAAACAACTTCAGCTGCTCAACGCTCCACTGGGGAAGAGGGAATCATCCAACTTCGGGGGAGAGTACAACTCTGTAGGGGAATACAGCCTCAGCTGTCCCAACACTCTACTGGGGAAGAGGGAATCATCCAACTTCAGGAGAGAATATAACTCTGGTGGGGAATCTCAATTCCGCAGGAGACTTCAGTCTGGCACCATTAGTTACAGCGTATTCCGGTGTATGAACAATTTCCTACGAAACCTGCACTTGTGACCCGGTGCTGGGGAAAGAATCCTGCTTCGGTGACTTTACTGGGGAAAGAAAACAACTCTGCTTGGGGATGCTTCCTTCAAACCATTGGCAACTGATTGTGCTCTGCGGGGATTGACCCGAACTGAGGTTGATTGCGCGCGGCACACTGCTGGAAATGCCCATACTATCAAGGATGTCAATCTTAACCTGCTGAGGATACTCCTGATCCTACTCTGATACGGGGTAAAATACGATCTCGACTCTTCCGGGGATAATAAGCAACTTTCATCTGCTGAAGAGTGGCAATTCTGATTTAACAACATCCACAAGGAATTCAAACATTACTCGGAGCGCTGGCATCCGTCGAGCTTCGTATCGGGGAACATGACAACATGCGGGTCACTGGGAAATACTGTGTCAGATACCTTTAGGTTTTTGCTTTTTCTGGTTTAGGGTAAACATGGACTATGTACACAGTGGGAGATATAAGAAATACTAGACGAGAACTAGCATTCAGGGTGGACTACCAAACGAGAGCCGATAGCGAAACATGTTAGGTTGTCAAACGAGAACTGACTTACGGGTTCTGGATAACAGACTGAGGTATAGACAACCAGGCGAGAACTGGCTGAAAGCTGACGTACACCAGATGAGAACTGGTATAACACATGAAGAAACGGTGACCAGACGAGAACTGGTTACAATAAACTGCACCAGACGGGAACTGATGCTTACAATAGGGTGGGCCAGACGAGAACTGGTTACCGGTTTGCCAGGCGAGAACTGGACTTTGGAAACGACTGGTTACTGACACGCAACAGGTTTAAACTGCAGGATAATGATCCAACGACAACACGACCTTTTATTTGAAAGGTTCCGGTTTTGACAAGGGTGATGACATGATCCCCCGATACTCAACTCCGGCTGGGGATAAACAGGCTAGCTTGAACACTTGCCCCAGTACACTCAGCTGGGGATAAAAAGACTGGCTTGCACAACCTGCCCCAGTACAATTCAACTTGCCCCAATCTAACTCTTGGGAGTGCTTGCTCTGAACGGTTTGCTACGAGACGGCTTCGAGAATATTTGCCCCGGTATCTGTACGACAACAGAATTCAATCTCCATTAGACTCTTATCAACCCAGCTGGTTTCAACACTCTGCGATGACTTGCCCCTGAATGAGCGTTCTAGCGACTTAACCTGATCTGATTATCCACTGGAAGGTTCTGCTTTCAAATATCCGCATTCTGCATAACTGCCCCTGATTGGTTCTCGAGAAGACTCACTTCTGATCAACTGCTTCTCAAATAAACTGCCCCTGATCAACCGAAGCTTCGGGCCTTGTCCTCAGACTAACTAATACCGAACTTACTGGAAGATAATGCCCCTGATTCATAGGTCTTCACAACATTCACCATTCTGGTTCAGACTACTGAATTACTCAGTCCTGCTTGATTATTCCTGCTGGAATTTCTTTCATGCCAACTACTAACCTGCAATTAAAAATCGTCTGCTTACGAATGGTAATCTTAATGCAATGGTTATGCAGATTTTGAAAAATTTTGAGCTGTCACTCATTTAGATGCATATGATTGAGTGACGAATGAAACAAAATTCAAACGTAGTGCTTACGTGGTCAGTGAAAAATACAACAAGGACGTGACTAGCAAGTCAAGAAGGAGTCAGGTTACTCAACCTTATCGTAATGCGCTTCAGACTAACCCTACCTCAATTAGGTCTTTTGAGGGTTGTATCGTGGTCGGGTTCACGGTTCGTGAAACAAAGGATATTTGGCTCAAATTTTGATTTGTACCCACCCCATCTACGTGATGATCTCCGATCCTAAGGTTCAGTTAACCTGACACAAGCACTCGCCTCTTCGAGAGGTATGCTGAATGGTAAGAACCATAGCTAAGGAACTCACATGGTTTTCTGGAGTGACAGTGACTCCTTCTTCGCTTTCGGCGTCTGTGTACACGACTTTGGGACTTGCTGGGAAAAATTTCTTTTATCCCTCTCTTTTTCACTCTTTTGATTCCCTAATTTTTGCCTGGACTGACTCATTTTGAGTTCTTTTCGATTCTTCGTTTTCTTTTGAAGTCCAGCGGGATGCCCTGATTTTTGCCTAAGTATTAGCTTTCCCAGCTTTTTCGTTCTTTTTACTTAGCGGGCTTTCTTTCTTCTTTCTTTTGGAACAAAGTCGTGTGACACTGGTTGTCTTGATTGCTCCGAAAGGATCGTAACTGTCTCACTCCTGATTGGTGAGATTTGACCTCTTGAAAGGTGTAAACTGGTTGGTCGTTGAAAGACAACACTCCTCTGTAAGACTTGAATGCTCGGTCAAGCTAACTGACAACTACCCTGCCCCGGGTTAAGATGTAAGGGTTGAAAAGTCCGAAAGAAACTCCTACTTCTCGGCTCGAAGTGGTTAACAAGGGACTAACTCCTTATATCTCCAGTGTTTGGGGAATTTGAAGCAATGCCTTATACGTCATCGACAAGGTTTTATCTGAAAGCAATACGATCATTGGTTATGAGTATTTATTTTCATCATCCTCCCTCCAATCTTTGCTAGTCACAGGGATAAAGTGGAGTGAATAAAATGCAAGTGTTAGTGCAATGCAGTAAATGAGCGACAGCGACATGATTAATTCAGAAAAATGCATAGTCACTTTATTATTATCACCATTCGAAACATACAATGCTTTAAAAGCAGGTAGTAACTAACAGAAAAGAAACTACAAATGCAAATGGTAAAAAGTCCGAGGACTGCCAATGCTGAGGCGCCTGCCTGTCTGAACCACTGGCTTTTGCTGGGGAATACCTTCCGAGTCTATGAGCTTAGACAGCTGAGGGGTTGTCATGCACAAACAGAAATCCTTCCCGAAAGGAAATGCGATCCTGGTCAATCAACTGCTGTACCTTCGCCTAAAATGCTTTACAATCTTCCGTCGAATGCCCCGGTGAGCCACCATGGTAACCACACTGAGCGTGAGGATCGTACCCTGGAGGGTAAGGCGCTGGCACGGGCTTGAGAGCTTTTGGTTCCACCAAGGAATTCTGAATCAAACGCGGAAGAATCTGGCTATACGGCACAGGTACTGGATGGGAAGGAGCGTTCCTTCGTTCCAAATTGTTGCGAGGTCGATTCTGATTCTGACGCTGATTTCGATAACTTCGACCATGGGTTCGTGGACTTGCAAGAGGAGCAACATAAGGTTCCCGATGGGGTGCCCCAGGCACAGTTGTCTGTCCAGAATAACGAGACACAGAAGATACTGACCGCTGAGAAGACGGAGAACCAACAGATTTCACCGATTCGACTTGAGGATATCCAACATCTGTCAGGACCGCATTGATCATAGTTTCATCTTCAGATTGAGAGCTATAGAGAGATTCAGTTTCACTGGCCTGACCTCTCGAAACATTCAGGATTCTTCCAGTCTTTACACCATACTCGATGTGCTCTCCCGTCCTTACCAACTCAGAGAAATTTGGTGCGGTTTCAAACATTCTTTCGAAGTACGGGCTCTGCAAGGAGTTTACGAACATGCCTTTCAGCTCTTGGTCTAGGAGCGGTGGTTGCACTCTACCAGCAAATTCTCTCCATCTCTGAACATACTTTCTGAAAGATTCATTGTTCCCTTGGGACAATTCTTGCAGTTGCACGCGAGTAGGAGCTTCGTCAAGATTATAGTCGTATTGCTTCAGAAAGGCATTGGCTAAGTCCATCCATGATCGGATCTGATCACGCTCTAACTGCATATACCAACTCAGAGGTGCCCTAGTCAGACTATCTTGAAAGCAATGAATCATCAGCTTGTCGTTGTGCACAAATGAAGTCATTCTTCGGCAGAACATCACCAAATGTTGCTTCGGGCAACTATCTCCTTTGTACCTTTCAAACCTCGGCATTCTGAACTTCGGAGGTAACACTAGGCCAGGAACCAGACACATATCTGCAGCACTAGGAGTAACAGCGTCTTTACCTTTCAAGGCTTTGAATCTCTCATCTAATGCACGAAACCTTTCAGCATACACGGGAGCTAATGGGTCTTCATTCTTTGCTGTCGGGACCTCTCTTCGGGGCTTTGGCACAGGGAAGGCAAAACCCTGGTAGTCTGAGACATCAACAGAAGGAGAACGTTCACCTTGGACAACAAACTGCTCACGCAGACCTTGGTCTTCAACAGATGGCTGCACAAGCTGAGCTGCAGTAAGGTTGTTCACTTGCGGAAAGTCTTCGTCGTGCGGAGATCCATACAGAGGATTGGACGTCACGGTGAAACCTGACAAGGTATCAACAAACTGGAAGCTGCTCTCTGACATAGCTACCAACAACTGTCAGCTGACTTCGATGCTCGATTCTGCTCAAATCTGCTTTAAATCTGCTTCAACCCCTTGGTTGTCTTCAATATTCACCTTCAGAACCAAAATAACGGCTGGATAAGAGCTCTGACTAGCTGGCGAATGGTATGCAGTATGATGCGAAGATGCCTATGCAAATGCAATGCAATGCAACAAATACGGGATCACAGCCCCTACACAATCTAAATACTGCTGCACTGCTGACGGAGTACGGTTGCTCTGAAGAGAAGACCAGAATAACGGGTAGGTTGGAAATCAAGTTTCCTGCACAAAACCCTCCCACTCACAGGTATGGACCTATATCTGACAAGGTACGGCATCCTATGCGGTCGTCAGCGTCACAGACTTTCATGAGGAATGATACGATTCCCAGAAGGAGTGACATCGTCATCTCATGAAGAGGCCTCACTTAGCTAACTTCCAAATGATCGGTTCCCAGAGTCGACAATCCTCACGTCTGGACTCCCCTCAGATCCTCAGGACCGGAAAGGAGCACCTCTGCGAGAACCTCGTCTGAGCGCAGGTTTTCGTAGGGAACTGTGCCTGCTCAGCAGACAGATTCGTCTACTACTTCTCCGCAACTATATCTAGGTGCATACTCAAGCCCAGGTCCGACTTATCTCTCAATCATAGAACACCCGTAACACCCTAACAGCAACAGATAATATCGATAAATAAGCCCCAATAGCCAAGCAAACAAGCTCTAGGATTGACTCTCTCAAGGGACGTTGGATCCCAAAATTGACTCGCTTTCGGGACGTTGGATCCCTAGGAAACTATCAAATCCCCAGCAGATTCGCCAGCTGGAGCTACTGCGAAAATCGGCGCCGGCTGACAGAAGAGTCGCCACCGTGCGTTATTTATCCCTCAGAGCGGGAAAGGAAACGCTCGAAGTAAACCTCGCAAAAAACGGGGAAAAGGTATGGTCATCGCAACCAAAACCTGGGTTCGGGAGTCGGTTACGCAAGGGGAAGGTATTAGCACCCCTCACGTCCGTCGTACTCGACGGGATCCACGCTTGCTTGGGTTGTCTAAAGGATGCAAAACAATCTATCTACGGCTGCTAAATCTAAACGGAAGGGAATTGACTCGATAGAGCGTCGCACTCTATGCCTACGTATTCTCAAGAGAGAAAGTCAGAGTCAACGTAGTTCGGGACTACAGGGAAAATTGGCTCGCCAAGACCTCGCGTCTTGTGCCTACGTACTTCCACTGCATGGAAGATCAGAGCTTTACGTAGTTCAGGCTAACTACGGCTAAACAAGACATTCTCACACAGCAGTGAGAAAAACAACTGGTTTCAAAGGTCGGGAGCCTATGGGCAAAACTACGGCTTGGTCTCAAATGCACTCGGGCAAGAGAGAAAAAGGATATCACTTAGTCGTCAGCGGGAAAGTCTCGATCGCACAGCAGCGAGAGAACAAAAGTCAGTCGTTAGTGTGCTCGCTAGGATATCGCATCCTATGCCTACATATTCTCGTCTGGTACGAGAAATCAGAGCAGCTGTAGTTCGGCTACTATCGGGACCACAGCTCAAATCTCGTTTTATTAATCTCTGAAAAATGGTTACAATGATTGAATACTGAAAATAAATCTCCTAGGAAATACTATCCTATCCTATTCTGAAAAATCGAATGGAAAATAGCCCCCTAACAAGTGGGCGTTCTAAACTATCCCTAAAATCGTAAAATAAACTCTATGAAAATATATCCTAAAAGAAAATGTGCTTTTAAAAATATTAAATCTACTTTAATATTTTTTCCTTTTTTCCTCCTTTTCTTTTCAACATATTTTTCCATATTTTTCTATATTTTTCTATGTATTTTTTCACAATATTTTCTCCCTCTATTTTATTTCTTTTCTATTTTTTTTTTATGTTTGTTGCTAGTATAAAAAATGTAGAGAAAAACAACTAGTTTCACAGGGTCGGGAACCTATGGGCAAAACTATGGCTTGGTCTCAAATGCACTTGGGCAAGAGAGAAAAAGGATAACAATTAATCGTCAGCGGGAAAGTCTCGATCGCACAGCCGCAAGAGAACAAAAAGAATTAGTTGTTAGTGTGCTCGCTAGGACATCGCATCCTATGCCTACATATTCTCGTCTGGCACGAGAAATCAGAGCAGCTGTAGTTCGGCTACTTCGGGACCACAACTCAAATCTCGTTTTATTAATCTTCTGAAAAAATGGTTACAATGAGTGAATACTGAAAATAAATCTCCTAGGAAATACTATCCTATCCTATCCTGAAAAAATCGAATGGAAAGTAGCCCCCTAACAAATGGGCTTCTAAACTATCCTAAAATCGTAAAATAAACTCTATGACAATATATCCTAAAAGAAAATGGGCTCTAAAAAATATTAAGTCTATACTAATATTTTTTATTCTTTTCTTTTCAACTATTTTCTCCTCTTTTCTTTCAACATATTTTTCCATCAATATTTCTCTTTTGTATATTTTTCTTCACTTTCTTTTTCTACTTTTCATAATATTTTCTATATATTTTTCATATGTTTCTTTTTCTTTTTCCTTTTTTCAAATTCTTTTTCTATTATTTTTTCATAATATTCTTTTCAATAACTTCTTTTTTTCTTTATGGTATTTTTTCTTTTCTTCTTCTCTTTTTTCAAATTCTTTTATTCTATTTCTTAAGATCTTTGAACAAAATAAAATAAAAAAATACAAACAAAAGGGGAGGGGGTACACAGCTTACAGGGGGTGTTAGTCTGCAGAAAGGAAAAAATAAACAAGATTGGGCCCAGCCCAGAAAAGAAAAAACAAACAACAAAGAAACTGGGGGGTATGGAATTGAAACGAGGGTGCATTGCCCAACTACCTTGGGCTTAGCCCAATCAGACGCCAAACGGGGGGGGGGGGGGGGGGGGGGGGGAATATGGAAAAAACGGAGGTGTACGTTTGAAAAAACAATGGGCTTAGCAGGGCCCAGTCCCACGCGACCCATCCATATTCTGAAAACAAACAACACATAACCCTAATTTCTCACAATTCCCCCAAATCACTGTTCACCTTCTCCTTCTTGCAAACCCTAACGGCGCCGCCGTCTTCCATCCCTGAACTCCCTCTTCTCAAACCTTCTCTCAGCCTCAATCTCAACCTTCGTCTCATTTCTCCTCCCCTCAACCTTTCTTGATGACGCTTCTGGAATGTTCTTCAAGGCGTTCTTGATACTCGATGAAGCTTCGAACGAAGAACGATGGTTCTTGATGATGTTCTAGGACGAAGAAGACTGGAAAAAACAAAGAGCATAGCGAACATGGATGAAGATGGCGATGCATATAACTTGTTCGTGGATGAAAGCTCTAGCAAAAAACTGGAGATCTGAGAGTGTTCTTGATGAATCTGGAGATACGTTTGAAGAAAATGATGAAGATCCTTGCGAAGGAGATGAAGATCCATGGAGTTTGAACACTGATGAATTTCTGAGACGATACTGATGGGGATCTGGAACGTTTGCTGATGAACAGTTGTGTTCTTGTTGCTGGAAATTCTGGAGATCGCGATGAACACGAAGGTGAAGCTGAGTATTCTGGGAAGCTCTGGTTAGTTTGAGGATTCTTGGGAATCCTTGATGAACCTGAAGAAGGGTGAACACCTTGAGTTCAAGATCTTGTGATGATGATGACGAATCTGGAAACAAGAGAAGGTTAAAGATCTTGAAGATCTTGGGAGAACGGAATCTGGAAGATGATAAATCTTGAAGAAGTTCTTGAAGAATTGGATTTCTGGAGAACTCGAAGTGTTGATGATTTGAGGTTCTCTGAGGATTGTTCTTGGTGAGGTTTCAGATGATGAAGGTTAGAGGAGGAAGATGAAGGTTTGATCGGATTCTGGGATTTTGATGTTTCCGGTGGAAGTTCATGGTGGCCGGAGGTGGTTGTTGATCGGAGGAGATGGAGGTAGGAGATGAAGGTTATCAGAATCTGGGTTTTTGGGTGTGGGAGGTTCTCCGGCGAAGTTTGCGGTGGCCGCCGGCCATGCATGCCGGCCGGTGAAGGAAGACGGTGGGCGCTGTGGTGCGTGCACGTAGCCAGGGATGGTGGGGTGAGTGAGCGCATGCACACCACGTGTGGTGATGCGTGGCAGGGAGAGAGAAGAACGGAGGGTGAGGTGGCGTGATTCTGAAGCGTAACGTGGGGTCCTCCCCTCTGAGTGTGAAGTGAAAACGTGGACCCTCCCTTTCTGAACACGTGGGTTGCTGCTTTTATATGGACTGAGATATTCTGGATCTTTCTAGAATAATATGGGGCTAACTGGAAACTGCTGGACAAAAACTGGATTATTCTTTGGACAAAAAAATGAATTTTGATGAATGGATTCTGCGAATGGGCCTTGACTGATACCTGGGCCCACGAAAAAAAACAGCCAGCAAACTCCAAAAAATTGCATTAAAAGGATTAATGACCAAAAAAGCTGATTAAGACCTAAAATTGTAATTAAAAACCTACTTAACTAGTGATTAACTAATAAAACTAATCTGAATGAAAATTAAACTAATCCTAATTAACTATTAAAAATTCAATTAACTAAACTGAACATTAAAACTACTCTAATTAATTTCAATAAATCCTAATAAATTCTAAAAAACTATATTATTTATTATTAAAAGAAAATCTATTACTCTAATAAAACTATTAAAAAAACTATATTTTCTATTAAACTCTATTTACTAATAAAAGAAAAAAAATCTATTATTATTCTATATCTAAAATTTAAAACATTTATTTCTATTAACAAAAACTATTTACTTAATAAGGAACAATCTATATTAAAAAAGATTAAAAAGCTATTTAAAACTATTTAACAACCATTAATATTCTAAAAATTCTATAATATCCTAAAAATCTATTAACTCCTAAAATGATTTAAAATCTATTTAAAAAGAATTAAAAACTATTAAAAATCCTATTAAATCCTAAAAAATGATTTAAAAGCTATTTAAACCCTAAAAATGGCCAATAAAATCCAGAAAAATCACAATAATTCCCAGAGGAACAAAATAAGCACCGAACGACATATAACACCGCGAGAGCGCACCAAAATAGCCGGTAAAAATAAACAGGCACCGAAATATCTCAAAAATACGATTTTACCTATTTAAACTGATAAAAAACACCTGAAACACGAGACGAGAGCTGTGATCCCAATAAAATCAAAACAAATGAAAAATGCACTGTATGCAATATGCAGATGCGAATGCGATTATGCGTCGAAACCTCGAGCCAGATACGAGATCCGGTTGGTCAAATTTTGGGGTGCAACACTTTACATTGAGAAAATGGCTCCAACTCAAATATAGAATCGACGAGCATGCCATATACCTCTCTCAAGTGGAAAAGAATCAACATTTTTCTCAACTATGTCATGGGGTAGGAGAATTATATCTCGACTAAGGTTGACTCATGTCTAATCCTTTCATGGGAGAAAAAGGAACCTAATTGTAGGTTGTCTAGTTAACATCCGAAGGGAACTAACCTAATTCTATGAATCTAAAATAAGATTGAAAGGGAAAGTTATCTTATTGTTATCATGCAATAATTGATCACAATGTCTAACATTGATTTGATTTATCCAAGACAAAGTCGAATCGAGAATCTAAGGGGACTTGGAGATCCAAATCATATAGGCATGTCAAACATCTACGAGTAAATTGACAAGTAATTAATCACGGTTAATCAAAATTTTAATTAAGATTCACTAAAAAACTAATCAATCAATTAGAATTTTTTAAAAATTCAAATTAATCCATTAAAATTTTAATTAATCAAAATTAGGACTTTTAATTAATAATAAAAATAACAATTTAACAATAAATAAATCTAAATAAATCAAAAGGGTGTAAAAAAATACTATAGATGTGTAGCTTTTTTTACAAAAAACCTGGGGCGTGGCACCAAGTTAGACATTAATCGAAATCGAAGTGTCACAATGACACGAGCTTGTTACTTGGAACAGAGTCAGGTCTTAGTGCAAAAGAGACATCAATTGGTGCGTGTTGGCGGAGTCTTGATGAAGTGCAGCGTCAAAGCGGTTGCGATTTATTCTCGGCGACGATTACGTGGATGACTCCGGAAGCGGTGCAACGATGGAGCTCATATTCTAATTTCCTTTTACTTTTGTTATTTTTTTTTGAATCCAATCTCTTGTTGTTTTGAATTTTGTTTTTGTATCCTTTTTTTTTCTAATGCATATATATATAGGACTAAAAAATAGACAAGAATGATAATAACAATTAACACAGTATTTTTTTGTTTTTTTATAATAAAACAAGAATAAAAGGAATTAAAAATCATGTTTTTGTGTTTTTTATGATAATACAAGAATAAAAAGAATTAAAAATCATGTTTTTATGTTTTTTTATGATAAGACAAGAATTAAAAGAATTAAAAATCATACTTTTATGTTTTTTATAATAAGACAAAAATAAAAAGAATTAAAAATCATATTTTTGTGTATTTTTTATTAAAAAAAAGAAAATATTAATAAACAAATTAAAAATAAAATCAATTAATAAAAATGAAAATTTAAATCAAATATCTAATTAAATTTAAATATATTAAATGATTATTTAAATAAAAATGATTAAAAAACGAAATAAAAAGTCGGGCAGAAAAGTGTTAGAAAAAATAGAATGAACAACCCAAAATAATCAGCATGAAATAAACATATTGGAAAAATATAGTGTTTGGTCAGATTTTGAAATAAATTTAGACCGGTTTGCCTGTAAATCTAACAAATTTATTTTGATTGACATTTCAGACACTATGCAAGATGAAGTGCATGATATGCTATGCAAATGATGCAAAACTAAAACAGAATCTTAGGGGTAAAATTTATGATATGACATCTCTCAATCACTAACTCTAGCGATCCATACAATAATCAGGATATTGAATATTGAATTGCAACCCAACTAAGAAACTAAAATTTATGCCTTTAGATATGAATGCAGACGCTAGAGTGGTGTGTAAACAACAACGCAAACAAAAGAATCAAAATAGAAATCCTAACACATAAATCTTCAATACTTGCAAACTTTTAAACATTAGGTTTGAGTCTCCTTAAATAGTAATCCAATCTTCTAGAATTTTCTCCAATGAGCATAAGATTTGATCACGTCCAGATTTGTAAAGGATTTTGTTTTTATTTATTTTTCAAAAACCTCCAAAAAGTTGACTTGTTTGAATTCAAATTTATACCTCTAACTAATTTGATTTAATCCTTTTACTCTGCCAAACAAATCTAATTAATGCATTGCTAAGAGATAGCAACAAATTTGATTGAAACCTAATCAGAAATCACGCTTAGAACAACACCAATCATGGTCCGCTGACAATTGCCAAATGTTGCACACATGTTGGAACAATTGATCTCACACGTGTCCTTTCTTCACCAAAACATCTTGTACACTCTATATTCTTTGTCTCATGCAGTCAATCCAAAAGGAACAACACATTTGTTGATCTTTAAGGCAACATCTTTCATCTTTTTGAAGAACTTGACTTGTAGGGCTTATTTTGTGACCCTCTCATAATTCATTCGCTTTAACTTTTTTTCACGAGCCTCAAATGATGCTTGCAACTCTTCAAGCTTCATCTTATACATGATCTTTCCATAACTATGTGAAAAGTTTTGGCAGTTAAGGATCTCAAGACTTTCTCAACCTTTCTCATGACTTCATTTGATTGGTCAACAATACTAATCTTGAGAAGAAAATTGTAACTACCTCACCATCATTCACTCGTGTGTTCTCATATTGCTTCCTCAAAGATTGCAACTTCGCCTTATTTAATTTCTTATCACCTCTATACACCTTCTTGAGTGTATCTCACACACCCTTAGTATTTTATTCCTTAACACTCCTCTTAAAGATGTTTGAATCCACACATTGATAGGTCAAAAACAAACCTTTCCCATCTTTCTTTCTCAATTCATGATGAACTTTATTTTGTGCATCAATTTCATTGGCTTCCAATGTGGCAAGCCATTATTCACAGTTTCAAGAACATATTGAAATATGAATATGTTCTTATTCACGTGCACCATTTACCATACTATTCTCCTTTGAACATTGGTATATTTGCATTGAATTAATAAGAGGTTCTGCTTCCATTTTTCATAGATGAAAGTTTGAATTGAACCAGTACTCTTGATACCAATTAATTGAGACTGCCTAGTTCTTAAGGTTATTGACATAAAAAAGATAGCAATCAAATTGGGAATGCAAACTATGAAATTAAGGAAGTAAAGGGTTTTTCTAATCATTAGCAATGATTGAATTACAAGAATGGAAATTATGTAGTTAAAAAAATTAACTAATTAGATTAACTATTATTTGTGAAAGTTAGATTGTGTTGCAAGTCACTCACATAAGTAAACTAGCAAAAATAATTATATTATCACTATAAATCATCATAATATTAAAAAAATATATAAGAAATATTTACTCATATATGGTAAGATTTGACCGTAACTTGTTGGACATTGTGGATTAACCGAAACTCGGTTCTTTTTAAAGGTAAAGTCTTAATTAACTGTGATTTTCTTGGTCGAATTAAATTGTTTTGTTGGGACTGATATTAAGTGTTTTTTAGAAACGCTAACCACGGTATTTAGGAGGATATGAGAATATTTCTTTCGCGTATCATTGAATCTAAAAGTTTGTAATTCAGGTTTGAGCTGGATTTTTTGTTTTCTTTCTTCTTCTATTCTCTTATATTAAGGGTTGAGCATCTCTTGTATCTTTCATAACTCAAATTGTCTTTTATAAATAAAAAAAAGTACATATTATTTCATTATTAATGTTCCTCCATTCTCTCGAAAGCAAGTGTTATATATAAGTTGTCATCATTCCACAAATGATAGACAGGTGGTTGAGACAGTTAGTGATGAGTCCAAGCCTTTGAGGTTGACATCAATTTTGGTAAAACTAACTTGTCATCAAGATGTTGGACAAGATGTCTTAACATGACAAATTAATTGAAGATCAAGATGTTAGACAAGATGTCCTATCATGATGGTTCGACATCTTTGTATGTTACTTTTTAGTTTTAATCATGTTATTCCAAATTTCAGATTATTATGAGATTATTTGTTTTTCCTAGGTGGCGTCCAAGACTGAGGAATCATAGATTCTGATTGTAATTTGAAGATGCTATTTTTAAGTGTGTAGACACTTTAGGAAACTTAGAATTGAAGAAACTATTCTAGAGGAGAATTAGTTGCAGATTCCGTGGAACATAATTGCCGCGTTTTTGAAGCCCAAATCCATTCTTGTTTATGGTTATAAATAGGATGGGTTTAACCTAGGAAAAGTGTGAAAAAATACATTGTTGCCAAGTGAGTTTAGGGTTTGTATTTTGTGAGCCTCTCTTATGTCATGTTGATACCAGAGTTGGGCAGTTTACGTTGAGTTGTAATTTTGATTGAAAGGAAATTGAGAAGGGTCTCATACATATGAGAAGTATTAGGTAGAAATTAAGCACGATTAATGATTAAGTGATAAGTTGTAAACGGGGGAGTTTAGCTTAGAATTAATATTATCTAGTGAATTTCATTCTTGGCTTGGTAGCCCCCAGACGTAGGTGTTGTTGTTCACTGAACTGGGTTAACAATTATATGTGTTGTTTACTTCCTGCTATTTGTATTCTGTTCCTTATTATCATTGTGTTTGAAGCAGAGATCAAGTGTCTCGACATCTCTCAAGACATCTGAGATCTGCTACTAGAATTTTAATTGGTATCAGAGCAGGTATCCTGCTCTGCATTTTGGTGAGATTCAGGGACGATATTTTATGGTGCAATGGATAAAGAAGGAGGAATATTAAATAGACCATTCATTCTTGATGGTTCAATTATGAATATTGGAAAGTGCGCTGGTGGCATTCATCAAGTCTATGGATGGTAAAGCTTGGAAGTATATGGTCAAAGGGTAGACCCACCAAAGGCCAAAGATAAGGATGGGAAGATCACTGATGAGTTGAAACTTGAGGAAGACTGTGATGATGAAGATGACAAGCATGCTCAAGGTAACTCCAAAGTCTTGAATGCCTTATTCAATGGTGTTGACAAAAACATCTTCAGGTTGATCAAAAACTGTATTGTTGCCAAGGATGCTTGGGAGATTTTGAAGACTGCGCATGAAGGAACTTCTAGGGTAAAATCTTTAAGGCTTCAACTTCTCACCACCAAGTTTGAGAACTTGAGGATGAAGGATGATGAAAGTATTCAATACTTTCATATGAATATTGTTGATATTGCCAATATTCAAGTGATCTTGGAGAAAAAATTCCAGAAGCCAAGTTGGTTCAAAAGATCATAAGGTCACTTCCAAAGAAATTTGATATGAAGGTGACGATTATTGAAGAAGCACAGGATATGAGCACTATGAAGGTGAATGAGCTCATGGGATCCCTTCAGGCTTTTGAGATGGCAATCTGATCGGTCATGATTTCTACTATGTTTTCGTCATTTATTCGGCGATAATCCATGAATCGGTAATACTTTATCTCGTCTTTTCATTATTTTTCGAGTTAATTTTACTTTTCATACGTTAGTTTTGCATTTTATGATTTTTAGTTTTATTTCAGTTATGTTTCATTTTATGCGTTGGTTTGTTAGTTTTGATGGTTTCAGGTCTAAGCGGAAAATCCTAAAAGAATCGTGCAAAGAAAATGGAAGTTTCGGGAATTCATAAGAGTTTTTGGAAGAGAGCAAGGGGCTGACACGGGACGTGTCAGGGAGATGCCAAGAGGAAGACAATCTTTGAATATTCTAAAGGGATGACATGGCCTGTGTCAGCAAGTCTGATACAAGATGGTTTTCTTAGCAGATGACCAGGGGGCCAACATGGCCCGTGTTGGATGAGGCGCCTCAAATTTCAATTTTCTTGATTTTTTCATTTAAGTGATCTGTGAGGGTATTTTTGGTATTTCGCCACTGTTGTATTGGATTTGTGACTATTTGAGACGCTTATGGAACCATAAAAAGGGACTTTTGACTGCAGAGAAAAATTACGATCAAGACTTGAGTGATCAAGAACAAAGGGAGAACTGAAGATTTTCATGCGTGGGAGCAATTGAAGATCAAAGGAATCCTAATATCTTGTAATGTTTAATCTTATTGTTGAATTTTCTTTTAATACTACGAGCGGTTAAACCCTTCATTGCTAGGGGGTGTCCCTGAATTGCTTTTGTAATGAACCTGATTTCCTTTATTCTATGACATAAGTGATTTTTTTCATAATCTATTTTATTGTACAATGTGTTAAATGCTTTTTCTATCGGACAAATGGAAATTGATTTACGGTTAACCTTAGGTCGGACAAACCACTGTTAACGCTTTTTGTACAATAATACTATAGTAGATATCACCTAGTGTCGTAACTAGACATTTTACCTCCCTTTTTCCTTTTGCATAAGCATGTGCATTCCCATCGCTGGCATACGCATTCACACTTTTTCTCTGTGGGTTTTGTTGCAGGAATATTCAGGTTTTCTAAGCCCGATTAATCACATCCTCGCAAAGACATCACATCATTAACACAAGCAAAAAATAAGGGTTTCTATGCCTATTCATCAAAGCAAAAGGTCGAAAATCTGAGGCATGACCGTAACACCATTTTAAAGCAAATTGGGCAAAATTTGGCCTAGTTAATTGATTAACTATTTGCTAGTACAAATAGATTAATCGATTAACCCTTGTAAAAACTGCAGATTCTGCTGCATTTTCAGGACAACAACTTGCTCTCAACTATTTTGGGGGTCTACTTGATTCTAGAATTGTGTGGAAAATTCTAGACATATTTAGATATATCTAGACATTTCAAGACCTTTCTAAACACTTTAAGGCATTTATTCCAATACATCATTTCCAATTGAGACTACCATGTAACTTCATTTGCAAACATGAGAACCCTTTAATTTGAACTTGCATTGGGGTCGCTACCGAGTCAACCACCTAACTAAATAAGTTAACTTCCAACTCAGTGAGTTGAGTCCAACAAATTCCAAGTCTAGTTCCAAAGTTACTCCCAAAGCTCATTCCAAACCTAACAACTCCAAACATATTTTCTATATAAACAAATTTCCACCATTTCATAATGGATCCTCAATTATTTTCTCAACTTCTACATTCTTCACTCTCAATTTTCTCAAATTCTCTATAAATTTTCTGCAACTTTTACTCACATTCATCTTCACTTTCTTCCCAAACCAGACTAGAGCTCAAATTCATCATTAAAGAGTAGCAACTTCTACATTGGAAATGCTTTTCTCTTGAGTTTAACCATCATCATCTTGAAATTCTATTTGGTTTCATGGAGTTTTATTGGCTTTTGATTCATCTCAAGTGATTACTCCAAGCTTCTTCGGTGCAAATTTATATTTGGAGATTTCATCGCATTTTGCTTTGATTCGGTTGCAAATTCCAATTTCTCTAGTTTTCTTTAATTATCTTCATCAAAATTCATTTGCAACAACATCCAAGGCAAATCTCTTTCTTGTAAGTTGGAATTTCTCACTAATTTTACTGTTTCGATAGTTTTCGTATCATTTGCGATGTAGTTTCGATAATTTTTCTGTGCAAATTGATTATACCATTGCTTGATCCTTGATCTTGACGAGTTGATTGATTCAATTGATGATTGTTTGCTATTTTTGGACTTGATTTTCGTGCATAAATGTTTGCCCTAGCATGTGAGTGATTGCACAAATCATAAGTGGCCAAAAGTGTTTTTGAAAAATTAATTTCCAGTCACTGCTTCAATGTTAATCGATTAATACTTTTGCACTTGTAAAGTGTTAATCGATTAACACTATGTTTTTAAGCAAAAATTAACCTTTTTTAAAGGGTTAATCGATTTACACTTTTGCACTAGCAAAGTGTTAATCAATTAACATTGTGTTTTTTTAAGCAAAAATCTGTCTCTTTTAAAGGGTTAATTGATTAACATTTTTGCACTAGCAAAGTGTTACTCGATTAACACTGCTCCAGAATGCCACTTTTGTGCATTTTTCAAGTATGTTTGACATTCTTTTCTCATTCAACTCCTATGGATTGTTATGATTGATTTTTATGGAAGTTTTATGATTCATTTAACTTCTGCTTAAAGCATGCTTGTAAACTTTTTGATGCTCGATTTTATTGATTACGCATTTGTTCACATTTTGGCATTGCATGATCATGTTCATTCTTGTATTCTTTGATCACATGCTATATGATTTGTGATGCATACTAAATGATTTTGGTACTGTTTTTCACTTTCATTCATGTATGCATTAAGATTGTTCCTCTTTGGAATAAGCTTAATCTTGTATAATCAATCATTCATCCTTTTGCTTTTATGATTTTTCATCCCTTTGGAAAATTGTTAGCACATCATTCCTTTTTGATTAATTAATCAAAAGTTTGTTTCGATTAGTTGATCTTCCCTATTTCTTCTCCTTTATATCTTTTAAAGCTCTGTCCTATCTTTCCCCCGCAGTGTTGAAGATTTGCAATGTGTTAGAGCACTATATAAAGTTTGTGCCGTTACACTATCAGTTTCATTTCCCACACTACACTTTGGTGTTAGAGAAGAAATGATAATGGAGAATTCCTACATGTCGCTACTGCGAAAATCGGCGCCGGCTGAACAGAAGAGTCGCCACCGTGCGTTATTTATCCCACGGGAGGGAAAGGAAACGCTCAGAGTAAACCTCGCACAACACGGGAAAGGTATGGTCGTCGCAACCAAAACCTGGATTCGGGAGTCGGTTACGCAAGGGGAAGGTATTAGCACCCCTCACGTCCGTCGTACTCGACGGGATCCACGCTTGTTTTCGGGTATGGATTGTTATTCTATCTACGCTAAAGGTCTGGGGTTAAAAGAAAAAAATAAAATGAAAATAAAAATGACTCGGCAAAGTATCGCACTTTATGCCTACGTATTCCCGTCTGGAACGAGAAATCAGAGTCAACGTAGTTCGCCTACCTACGGGAAAGGAGGGGAAGGTTGCTCGCTAGGATATCGCATCCTATGCCTACGTACTTCCACACAGCATGGAAGATCAGAGCAAACGTAGTTCGAGCCACGTACGACACAAGCTTGTCTTGATTGATTTTATTCCTTCTGAAAAAGGTTTTTCTGATTAACAGTCCCAGCGGACAAAAAAATAACGTCTTGATGAGTTCACATTCTTTTACGGAAGAAGTGTCTTTTATTGTGTTTGAAATCTTTATGTGTTTTTCTGTTTATTTTGAGAAAGAAAGAGACAGAACTCTAACCTACGGTTGCGAAGGGAAACAAACTATCCTAATGTTATCATGCATGGGTTAAGACCTAGTGTCTATCATGCTCCTCTCTTGCACAGAGAGAAACAGAGATCCTGCGGGATAGGCAGAAACAGAAACAATATCAGATATATACAGCAGCGGTAAAATGCATGGATGCAACAATACAAGCGAGGCAAGGGAGTCCCACTCAACCTCGAACCTAGAAAACAATAGGCGAAAGTGAACAGGCTTCACTTTCAACCCAACAGGGTAAACAGCAAACAATACAGTTCAGAAAACCAATCAATACATCAGAAATGAATAACAACTAAAATAAACAGCCACAGCAGCTCTGCATCAACATCTGGCTTCAAGTAATCTCCAATCAGCTACAGGCTTCAACAAGCATCAATCTCCATCTTCATGGCCTTCAGGCGAGGGCTTTGATCATCAGTCTTCTATCTGCAATGGCTTCTCTTCAAGCTCAAGCCTCCAGGATGAGGGATTAGTCACAAGAGCGAATTGGGTGTTAAGCAATCAGTTGACTACCAAGGGTGGTGAACAGACTGCTTCTAACACAAGAGACATTTTCTCTCAAGAGTTCTATCTCATAGATACTGTCACCAAGCCTTCCAAAGGAAGGGGGTGAGTGTCTTAGAGAGACTCTGAATCACAGAGAAGAATGGATGCAGACAAGGCAATCCATGTTTGAGAAACAATCTTTCTAATCTAGAGCCCTGCCTAGCTCCTAAACCCTAGTCTCCTCAGCATCTGCCAGCAAGAATCTCCTCCTCAACTCTGACAATTGATCTTCAATCTCTGGATCTCCAATGGTCTTCATCTTCACAAGTCTTCAGCTTCCCCAGGGTCCCAGACAAACCCAATACCCAAACAAGCAAGCAATAACCCCCAGAGGGCACACCACACCAGACAACAGATATACAAACAGTATTAATAGCAGTAGGGGAGTCCTAACTTTTTCTCTAAGGGATCTAATAGCTACCCATAGCCCCTATAGTCCCATAACTAATCTAATTAAATCCTAAGTCCTAAGGGAAATGAAATCAAACTCCTTAAGTTGTCACCTAAAACCCTAGTTTTGTACATGATGTTCAAGCATTTATTAATCACCTAAAATTAACTCCTAAAAATGGGAACTAAAATATTTCTACAAGATCAACATCTCATCTAAACACCCTAAAAAGAATGAACAAAAATTAATAAAGCATGTAATAGAACAAAAATTATTAAAATGATGCATGAAATGAATCTATTTAATATGACATTTATTTAGAAAATATGGAAAAAATATGAAATAAAAATAAAAATGAAATTTTATTTTTCTATAATATTCTAGACATCCTAAAGAAAATATGGTAAAAAGAATGAAATGAAATGCATTTTTTATGAATTTATTATGAATTTCTAAAAATTGGTAAAATTAAAATGAATTAAGAAATAAAATGAATTAAAAAAATGAGGGAGGGGGTTAGAATAGAAATCACGCCCAGTTATAATCAGAATGGGCCACATAGCCAGGGGTGCGCATAGCAGTTTTACCAAGGCCCAGAATTAGCTCAGAAACAAAGAAAAAATAAAAAGGACGCTGGGGTGCAAATAGAAGCAAACTCATGTTCAATATGGTTTGGGCTTGGAATAGGGGGGTGGGGATAACACAAAGCGCTCAGGCCCGCCCGTTTCAATTAATGAAACGGTGCGTTTTGGCCAGCGCATCTCCCTCCAATTCTGAATTGAATACAGGCCACACGATCTCCCTCCAAGTCAAAGGTCCAACAACAAATACACGGCCATGATTGTGTCTTCTTCATTGCATCTGAAAATTAGGGTTTCGCCATGAATGCTTCCATGCACGAGCCATCCTTACACCACTCTGTTCTCCCTCTCCAATCCATGAAATGCCACGCCATAAAAATGAAAAATGCTCAGAATTCTTCCCTCTACAATCCTATGATCTCATCCTGCCTTGAAACTCAACACATCAACAAACCCGATCAAGCCAAGGTCTGGTCACCATGGATATACACTGATATGCACCATTATAATTCTCCATCAAACTTGCACTAAGCTAACCTACACCTAATGGTAATTAACCTGTGCTATCAAGCTAAGATTCTAATGGCTTAACCTAAGAGATTCAAGCCCTAACAGCTTATGGCACCGGCTAACTAACATCACCAAACCTCTCCAAATTCATCTAAACTAATCTCCTAACCACCTAGATCATATCTAAACTAACAACAACATGCCTAACTAACTGAATCAAGCTGTATGAATGAAAACTCACCTGGTGCAAAAGCTTGAAAACAGCTATGGAAGATTGAGGATCTGAGGCTTCCAAGGCTTGAATCTTGATCAAATTACTCAGGTATTGATTCTGTATGCAATATTTTGGTGATTCCTTGCTTGACTTATGCTGTTCACTTGCAACTTCAATCTTGATGCTCTTGAAAAAAGTGCTCGAAAATGGATGATAACCACCTTGTTCTTGATTGAATTATACTATATGATGATGAATCAATATGAGAAAGTTGATTATGATGAAGATTTGGTGAAGAATTTGAGAGAATTGCAATGAAACTTTAATGAAAAAGAATGAGGAAGCTTGTGAAATTCTTGGTGCAAATGAAGCCAACCCTTGATCAATGCACATTTCATGAATATATAGACCCCAAATGAACATTCTAGATCCATCTTGCACATTCCCTTGCTTTCCAACTTTGGTTCATTTTGATTATGTTTCTTAAAAGGCAAGCAACCATGGATAACTTTCTTTTTTCCTTCTAAACTCAAAAAAGTGCTTGAACCATTGTTCTTAGAATTGTTTTTCCATTCAAAATCATATATTGGAAGTCTCCATTTGGACTTAGAAATCTCCCAAACCATTTTCCATCTTGAATTTATTCACTTTATAAGCCATTTTAGTTCATTCTTTGACCAATTATGCAACTCCATGCTATGAGCTTCTCCAATAACTTGTGACCCTCTTTCTAGACTTAAAATCCCATTTGGAGCAAGTTTTATGTTGTAAGTTTTTCCATTTGAGGCCTCCTTGTATGAGTTTTGGACATAGGTTAAAATGACCTGTAATTCACAAATGCCCAAAATACCCTTTGCTTGCCAAGACCATAAGTTGAGTTCCACACATCATATGAAGGCATGCCATACCATTCTAGAAAGCTGAGACAATGAGGAACAATTCTTATGTTGACCAAGAATTCATTTGAAATCTCCTTGAGGTGTAAAACTAGCTTGGAAGTCAAGTCACTTTCACAGACAAAAATTCAGATACCTCAGATGACCTGTAACTTGCAAGGACCATAACTTGAGTTCTATAAATCTCCTTGATGTCTTCCACCACTAAAATTAAAGGTCTTGAGATCCTATACAAGTTTCATGTTGGCCAAGAAGCCATTTGAAGCTAGCATTTTGACTTATCTTGCTTGGAAATTTGACCTAAACTAGGGGATTTTACAAAGAAACCCTAATTTAGAAACTCCTCTTCTCCTTGATTTCTCTTGAATTCTCCTTGGCATATCTCCATATCTTTATTCTCCATGTCAAATTATGAATCCCACATCTCTCCAATAGCCTTGAATGCCCTTTAAATCAGTCAATTGACCTAGGGTTGACCTAGGATTGACCCAGATGAAACCCTAGTTGACTGTCTTCAACTGTAGCTCTTGTGCTCTCATCAATGACTTGTCTCCTTCTCCAAATGACTTTCTAAGTCTCTCATAGTGTCTGGATACTCTCCATGCCTTCAATTCACAGCTCTCAATCCTCTGGTTGGCCCTCAGGCACCCTCATCTAGGAGATGGACTCAAGGCTTGGTCTGCTGAACTCTTTGCTTTCAAATTCTTTTCTGATGACTTGAATGAGATTGAATTGGGATATTAACCTCTTGATAGGCCTCTAGAGATGAGAATAATGATTGGTCCCCTGTTGAATGACTTGCTATGCTCATGCTATGCTGATGGTTAGTCTATGTACATGGCTCTATATGCAAATGCTAATGATAATGAAACCTAAACCAAGTGAATAAGGTTGGGCAAATTTTAGGGTGCAACACTACACTCATTCTGATTATTTTGAATAGGGGACGAATGACCATGTGCCTAAAATAATAATCTATATCTCCTTACTGTGGTATCCCCTATTCCCAACCGAGTCGATCCTTGAACACTTGTACCCTAATCTCCTGTCTTTGGATTTAACTTCTTCCTTTCAATTCAACATTCATTTCTCTTGTAGCCAATCACCATCCTTGGTTTCCTCAGAGATTTATAATCAGTCATTTATTTGGCTAATCAATCACTCTTTGAGTATAGCCATTTCTCTTCTTCCCCAGTGAAGTCAATCCTTTCTCTTCGGTTAAACACAGTCTTCTGGTTAAAAACCAAGTCCTTATCAGAGCTCGCAACCTTCTCTTGGTTCTCACCTTCTTCTTGGTTAATCAATATCTGTCAGTTAAAACACCAATTTGTTCTTTTCTAAGTTAATCATAATTCGTTTGTTAACATATTGAGTTTTTCTTGGGTTAATTACTTTCTTCCGGTTAATCACCCGCCTTTTACTCAATCACAGTCCTCATGTTAGAACCAATCATATTTTTTCTCAGTTAATCACAGTCTGTCTGTTAACACACTGAGCTTCTTTTGAGTTAATCACCTTCTCTTGGTTAATCACTCATTCTTTTTGGTTAATCACAGTCCGTTGTTAAACACTGAATCCCCTGCAGTTAGCAACCTTTCTTTGGTTCAAACACTCCCACCTTTGGGTTAGTAACCTTTGTTTGGTTCAAATACCCTTTCCTTTGATCAAGTGTTTCTTGTTTAGTTAGTGTATTATCCTTTGGGTCAAAATCTTCGCTTGGTTCTACACTCGTTCTTTGGGTCATAGCCTTCATTTAGTTTCACACCCATCCTTTGGGTCACAACCTTTGCTCGGTTCCACACCCATCCTTTTGGTTAACCATTGTTTATCAGTTAACACCCCGATTTCTCCAAAGAGTCAAACACCTTCTCTTGGTTCAATACTCTCTTCCTTCTAGTTCATCACAATCCGGCTGTTGACACCAACTTTTTGCTCTCCTCACAGAGTTTTTCTCTTATCTTTCTTCGGTTAATCACTTCCTGTTAGTTAATGTATCGAGTCTCGTTTGGATCTTACCTTTACTTTGATTTCTGCCCCTTTACTCTTCTGGTTTCGCCACCATTCTTTTTTCTCCCCAGTGGAGTTATCACTTTTCTTCTGCGTTACTCAGTAGATCTTTCCTTTGTCTTTCTTTCTTGGTTTCGACACCATTCTTTTACATCTCTAGTAGGATCTTGCTTTCTTCCTTTCACTATTGGTTTTGACATCATCTTTTTTTCCTTTTCTTTCTCTACTCTAGTTTCCCGAACTATGTAGGCTCTGACTTCTTCATTGCATTATGAGGATACATAGGCACAAGATCGCGAGATCTTGGCGAGCTACCTTCTACCTTCTACCTTCTTCCTTCCCTCTCTCTCTTTCCTTGGTTCCATGAACTACGATGCTCTGATTTTCTCATTGCACTATGAGGGTACGTAGGCACGAGGGGCTCAATCCTTCGTGAGCACTTTCTCTTTCATTTTCTTTTTCTCTTCTCTCTTCTCTCTTTTTAGGTAGAAGCCTTTAGATAGATAATCCATTCGAGCCTAGAAGCAAGCAAAATGGTTCCCGTTGAGTACGACGGATGCGTAAGGTCCTAGTACCTTCCTTTCGCATAACCGACCCCGTTACCCGTTTCTCTTCCATTGGGTTTTATCGTTATTTTCCATGTCCTTTAGGACTAAATAAAGTTTGGTGGCAACTTTGTTGTATCTTTGAGTCTACGATTCACTCAGGTATAATCCCACTAGCTCCAGCTGGAGACTCTGATAGGGAGTCCTTGCATTTGCAAGTTGGGGTCTCGCATAGTTTTGTTTGCTTTCTTGCTTGTTTGGATGTTTATCTCTATGTTATTTTTACTGCATTTCTTTATTGCTTTAAATATTCATATGCTGCATATTTTGGATATCTGCTATATTATGTTGTTGTTGGGATGAGTAGATATTATTGGAGAGATAAGTCCTATCACCGGGCTTGAGCATGCGCATAGGATAAAACGTGGATAGTCGTGACACCTGTGTTTTGCGCTTTGGGTTATCACGAGAACCACATCCTAGATCGTGATTCGTTTGATAATACTTCCATCCTGTGAGAACTTGCTCTGGCAGAGGGGTTTTCACTTGAGTCCTATGGTTTGGGAGACCTTTCTAGGGACCACCTTGTTGTGTCTAAATCACACATGTGAGAGGGATATAGGATTTTTGCAGGAAACCAAGACTCTTCATACTTCTCTCTCCCACGTCAGATTTTTGCACCGACACAGGATTATATGCAGATATTCAGGTTGTGCAGATTTGATTGTCCAGATTGTGCTTGGCTTTGTAATTCTTGCGTTGCATACCGTTTCATCATAACCATTAACATTTTTTTGCATGTGCATTTCCAGGTTATTCGAGAGCTTATTCTTTGTTGGCATAGTCATCGAAGATGAGTACTGGTTGCAGAGGTATCTTTAGCTACAAGTTTATGGAGCCAAAGCTGAAGACTTTGAGGGGTTTGACATCCTGTCTGGTTGAAGATAACAAGGGTGTTTTTAGAGATGATTACAAAAATCTTTTGGCCATTCTCAACACTGAAGTCAACATTACTACCATTCATACACTTGTTCAGTTCTATGACCCACTACTAAGGTGCTTCACATTTAAGGATTACCAGTTAGCACCTACACTTGAGGAGTACTCTCATATCTTGGGGGTTGAGGTCAAGAGTCAGGTTCCTTTCATCTACACCAGCAGTTGTCCGAAGTTTCCTCTTATTGTTAAAGCTCTTTGCATTAGTAAGAAAGATGTGGAAGACAATCTCAAGATTAAAGGAAAGGGTATTCGAGGGTTTGCTTCAAAGTTTTTTTATAGATAAGGCCGTTTCTTTTGCTGAAGTTGGAAATTGAAAGGCTTTTAATGTCGTGTTTGCTTTACTGATATATGGGATTATTTTGTTTCCGAACATGGAAGATTTCGTTGATCAAGTTGCCATCAGTATCTTCTTGTCCAGGAATCCTGTTCCTACACTTCTTGTTGATACCTATTATTCTATTCATTTGAGGAATGAAAAGAAGAAGGGAAATATTGTATGTTTTGCGCCTATGCGATACTGATGGTTCATATCTCATCTTCCACAGAAATGTCCTTTCGTTGAGAAAAATGGAAATCTCAAATGGTCTCAGAGGATCATGTTTCTTACCGCTGATGACATCTCTTGGTATTCTCGAGCTTATGACGGTACCAAAATCATTCTTGATTGTGGTAAATTCTCCAATGTACCTCTCTTGGGTACAAAGGGGGAATTAACTACAATTTGAGACTTGCCTTCCGTCAATTGGGGTATCCTATGCTTGACAGGACGAATCCTAAGGTAGTGGAAGAATTCATCTTTCATGAAGGGGTTTATGACATAGGGTTGCTGAAGATATTTAGTGCTGCATGGATACAAATTCACCATGAAGGAAGAGTAAGTTAGGTAAGAAGATCTGCATAGCGAAAAAAGCTTACACGCAATGTGTAATACTCCAAATTTTGCACTGAGATTTGGTCGAATCATTTCGCATTTCATTGCATTTCACATCGCATTGTAACTAACCACTAACGGGTTGTGCAGTTGGTTGATTTATGCAGGAAAATATCAAGCGGTGCGCTGGGTAGGTCGTAGGGTAAAATGGTCAGTTGCGCGCGGCTGGCGGCAATTTGTGAACTTTGGGTTGTAGACAGAAAAGTTGGATCGTTTGATGTGGTTGATAGGAGTCAGGGCCGAGGCACAGTTGGAGCGTTTAATTGAGGAAGAGTTGAGTTGTTCAGAATGAAATCGATTCAAGGTTTTGGACTGAAGTTAGCCAGAGAACGATCATGTGAGCTTGATCAAACGATTTGGATTTATTCGGATAAGGTTGCTCCTGTTGAATTGTCGGAAGGTTTAATCGGAAGCTATGTCGGATACAGGATTAGTCGGATAAATTGGTTGACTTTTGAATTGAAAAAAATTTAAAATTCTTTTGGTAGTTTATTTCATTTTAAATCAACAATAATAAAAACAATTTTACTTCTCGTTCATTTTTAAATTATATTTATTTCTTTTTTTTTACTCTATTTCTTTCCTTAAAGAAAACAAAACAATCATAATCTTTCATTGCATTTTTAAATATTTGATTTCATTTTTAAAAAAAACTTTGTCTTCATTTCATTTTCAAATACTTTATGTCATGTTAACATTATTCTCTTTCCATTTTTAAATCAATTTATTTTATACAAAGTTTGTTATATTTTTTTAATAATTTTATTTTAAATGTTGTTCCTATTTTATTTTTAAGTTGATTTTCACCTTTTAATATTTTAGACACTTCATTTTTATAAAAAAAACAAAAAAATATGCATTTCCATTTCATTTACAATTTGCATTTTAGAAATTAAAGAATTTCATTCATAATAATTAAAATTACAAAAAAATTTAATAATAAATAAAATTACAAAAATAGTATAACTTCTTTTTCTAAAAATTCCTAAAAAATATTAAATATTCTTCCGATTTTCTTCGACTCTTCCCGACTTTTCCAATTAACGTCCGAACCTGCAAAATCGACAAAACAAACAAATAAAATTTAATCGGTTAGTTTTGACACCCTCAGAGCATTGTCATCATCGGGTGTCGGGAGGGCAACTGATTACTCCGAAGCCGGCTCCCGAATCGATTCTCGGCCAATGGCCAAAACTGGCAGCTTCATGTTCTTATTTGTTCCGAGGCAACTGATAGACAGAGAGATAAAGAAGTTTTGGGAAAAATGCTTATCCAAAAAAAAACATTTATCCAAAAAAAAGCACTTATCCAGAAAAGCACTTTTGGGGAAAAGCACTTTTGAAAAAACCACTTATTCAAAGTGATTTTCGGACAAACAACTTTCAAAAAAAATTCCAACAGGGCCAAGGATCCAACAAGCGAACAATCAGCAATATTTTTCTGGAAAAAGCAACACAAACCCAGCATGATTTTCGTCCAAACCATCGTAAAAAGTGGAAGCCCAAAATCTCATAGCAAGCAACAACAAAGTCACCGTCAAACCATCAAAAGTGCAGATTTCTCAAAAATTCCAGAAAATTAGCGTAACAAAACAATATTTCGCAACAAGATCGTGATGAATTTGGCCCAGAAAAATCACGATATATGAGTATCAGCATTCATCAGTGAGGGGGGGGGGGTTTGTTCTTCATGATAACAAAAGATAATAAGAACCCAAAACAAGAATAAGGAGATTTGAATCCTAAGATCCAAACCCTAAAGAAAACCAAAAAGGGACGGTGACTCAGGGCATCTATAGGATCTCATCATCGCCATTTGAGAGATTCAGAGAAGCCGAAGGCTTCCTCATCATCATCCCTCTCATGAAAGAATAAGAGGAAAAAGCTTTCAAAGCCCACACATCACCGAAATCGCATCCTCAACGGACAAAAACGGACTCAGAGGGAGAGCTTCTGCCCTCGCCACCATCATCGTCCTCGCCGTAAAGCCATAGCCACCGCGAGTCGCTCCAAACCCCGGAGAGGTGAGCAACTCGGTTTTTCCTTTACGCTTTTTCTCATTTTTTCAGGGACAAAGAAGTTCGGAGAAGACGAAGAGGACATGCATCGGAAAAAGAAGAAGTTTGGAGCCGTTTTCATAGTGCCGGCGGCGCTCGCGAGGAAAGGATAAGATATTCTCAGTTGAAGAAACCCTAAGGGTTTCAGTAACAAATATCCGCCCCCACCCCTGTGTTTCCGTTTTATTCTTTTTTTGTTTTATTATTATTTTCAGATTATTAGATTATTATTTTTACTATTTTGTTATGGTTTAACAATAATATTAAGCAACATAATTTGCTTGTTGAAATGGGATAATTATATTTTTTCTTTAATTAAACTTAGATTTTTGTAAAAACTAAAAATCATTTTGGAAGAGAAATAATTGTTCATAAAGTTTAATTCTAAGATACTAGTCTTTAAACCCATTTTTAAAAAAGGTAAAAACTTTTCTTTTAGCAATTAAAATATTTTAACATTGGCATTAAACTTTTCTTTTAGCAATTACAACATTTTAACATTGGCATTAAAACTTAATTTAATTACAATAAAATTAAAGCACAGTTTTCTTAAAAAAAAAAAAGAATTTAGGACCCTTTTTCTTTATTTAAATTAAAGACTAATGTTTAAACCCAAAAGAAAAATCATTTTCTCTTCTCAATAAAAAATTTTCATAAAAATAAAGTTCTTGATTTAGCCGTCTAATTTCCTTCTAAATCTCGCAGTTATTTTATTTTGCATTTTTTTGGAAATTTGTAATTTACGCGAGTGATCGTCGCAATGCTTCTTTCACCGTTTTCTTTATCTTTCCGTCCTTTAATTTTGCCGTACAATAATTTGTCATATCTTGCATGTTTTACCGTCTCGCTCTCCGAAGGAATAGGTCTAAACGTTTGACCACCGAGTCAATAGTCCTAACCCTTTGACCATTTCAAAACCCTATTAGCCTAGGCGTTCCGCCGTGGACGAAACTGCCCTTTACCCTAGCTTTAGGTCAAAGAGTCGTCGTACTCTGTTTTAGGGTTTCCCACCGTGGAATCCCTAATTTTAACCCTAATTTCAATTCAGCATTTCAACATGGAAATAGGAGTTTCAAAACTCCATGTAAGCGTGTCCTTAAGAAGCGCTTACTCCCCTTGAAACCTTGACCATAGTCAAGAAGTTTCTAACCTCCCTTTTAAGGGGAACTACGATTACTCTGATTCCATTCCCTATCCAGGATACGTAGGCACAAGATACGAATCTTGTCGAGTAAACTTAGGACTAACCCTTAGGTCTTTTAGGCCACTCTATCCCTTAGCAATATATACCTTAAGTAAATAATAAAAGTAAAATAACAAACTTTAAACAAAAGGTTCCTGTAGAGTACTACAGAAGTTTAGGGTGCTAGTACCTTCCCTAAGCTTAATCAACCCCTTATCTAGGCCTCTTCCTGCATTGTCTTTACGATGCAAAATTAGGTTTTCCCTCTTTTGACCTTTTCCTTAGGATAAATCAAAGAGCGGTTGTGAATTAAAGATGCGATTTAAATTAATTAATAATTTGATATCCTATTCTAACCGCAACACAATGGGTTAGGGAATGAGTCCAAGAGATCTTGCTACGATTTCCTTCTGAGCCTTCCATGAATTTCAAGCTTCCTGAACTTACCATTATTCCTCCATCTTAAGTTGATTAACTCAAACAAACTGTTGAGATGTTAGAGAAGGAGAATGCTGATCTTGGTTTCAACCTTGATAAAGTTACATCCGAGAAGGAAAGCTTATAAATGGATCTTTGCCAGAAGAGGGAGCTCGTGCTTAAAAAGGTGGAGTTTGAACAAAACAAGCGGGGGAAAGTATGAGATGCTTTGAAGAGTACTTACAATGGACTTGCCTAGAAAAAGAGACAACTCGTTGACACTCAATATCAAGCCCATAAGGATGAGTTGAGCTACAAAAAGCAACTTGTAGATCTTAGACGAAAGTTATCAGAGTAAAAGACAAAGCTGCAAAGTGAATAAGACCGTGCTAATCAGTTGGTGAAAGACCTTTCTTAACATTAAGCTGAGCTCGACAAAGCCTTCAGGGATATTCAGAAGATGCAGGATCAGGTGCATCAGAACCGAGAGGAGATCAGTTATTCCAACTTGGAGAGTACTCATTGGGAGCGCCAGAGCCGCCACCTGCAAGTCCTCTTGGATCAAAAAGAGGCATTTTTATAGGATCTTCTTCAGGGACCTAATCATTTTTTGTTGCGCAACCTCATGAAGGATGCGAAGTATTGGAGTGAAAGACACGCCCGTCTAGCCAGATTTGTCGAGCACGCACTAGAGGACTTACCAGGGTTGTTGAGGGATGCATATGCTGATGTGCTACCACACAAGACTCCTTTGGCTGTTTTTCATTTCTTGTCTGTTTATAGGGTGGTTTTTGATAGGATTCATGTTGATCTTGTTGTAGCCTAAAAGGCAGATATTTGAATTATATGTTGAACTTGTACTTATTTACCTCATGGATTGAATGAAGAGTCTTTCTTGCCATTTTATCTTTGTGCCTTTACTTATATGCTTTATGATTATTGCTAACAAAGATAAAAGCTCACGAATTCCTGGTATTTTAAACTTTACTTTTGCATACATTACATCAAATCATACTCATATGCATGTCCTTCATCCAGAAAACCAAAATGCTTACACAGTTTGTCTCCGCCTTGTAGCAATACGACGACTTGACATTGCTATTTCACTCGCTCAAGTAAATCTAAGATCATGGAAGATATTGAACAAGAGAACGCTGCCTATAAGGAAACTTTGGCTCAGTTTCAAAGTCGGATGGATCAGTTCCAAACTAACATGGATGTTATCATGAGTTCCTTCGTGCTCAAAAGGACACCGTTGCTACTACTTTTGTTGTTGCAACTGTTATTGATGTTACTGTTGAAGGTGAGAAAATTACTTAGAAGGGGGGGTTGAATAAGTAAGACTAAAAATCAAAGATAAAACACATATATTTTTATCCTGGTTCGTTGAAAACAACTACTCCAGTCCACCCTCTCAAGAGTGATTTGCCTTTCTCTGTCAAGGACTTAATCCACTATTTAATCAAAACAGATTACAATAGCAACACCTAAGAACAACTGTTCTTAGTCTTCTCAAGAGCAACTGATCCCAACTGGATCCTCTTAAGGAAAACCTTTTACAAACAATGTAAAACTTTTACAAGAGTATGAATGCTTCTAATAAGCTGTTATCACAACTGTGATATTTCTCTTAAGTTAAGAACAATGTTATAGCAAATTAAAATACTAAGAGCTTTGAGAGTTTTGCTATGGTGAGAGATTTTGCTAGAAGTTCGATACTGAAGAAGATGGAGTGGACTTCTTTATATAGGCACTTAGATCCATGAAGTCTTGTTACGTTGAAGGCTGTGCAGAAAAGCCTGAAGCCTTTTGTCTTTACATTGGAGGTTGTGCTGAAACAAGCCTGATGCCTTTTGTCTTCACTTTGCAGAAACTTTCCTTAGAATGGAATGCACAGATAAAACCTTTTTGTCTGTGTCCTTGTGTCTAGCACAAAATAGGAAAGAGCTGTTGAGATAAGCCAACGTACATATTTAAATCTTCTTCAAAGTAAGTTCAGCTTTCAACATTAGAATCTGAATCTTCAGAGTCTCCAGAATAGAGATCTTCTGGATCTTCAGAGTCTTGGATGTTCTTCAGATTGAGCTGAATCAGAGTATGTGCAGCTTGTGTGCTTGAGCGTGTAAATCTATCAGAGCATAGTCTTCTATGCTTTAGAGGCTCCTGCTTCAGAATCTTCAAGAGACAGTAATCAGATTCTTCTGGGAGCAGCGTTCAGATCTTCACTAAGATGCTCTTGAACTTGTGAAGCCCTTCATAATAACATTGTTCAGATCCAAATTTGTTTTCTTAAGAGAATTTTCTTTAGTACCTGTAGCAAACAGTCTAGAACACGTTTAGAGTATATAATTCTTGAATACAAAATTCATAAGTGTTATCATCAAAACATAGAGATATAATTAAGACACAATCTGTGTTCTTACAATCTCCCCCTTTTTGATGATGACAAAACATGAGAAATTTTGTTCAATAAAGAGTATGAATTAGAAACTCCCCCTGAGATTAACAATCTCCCCCTGAAATAAATACTACAATAGAATAGAATACTTCCCTTTCTGATTAAGTATAATTTAGATTCAGAGCCTGATGAAAGAGTTCAGAATCAAATCTTGATGCCAGATAAATATGACTTCCTTTAGTCAGAGCGCCTGGTTATCATCTTGCTTGAATTCTCTTTCAGAGTAAATGTATCAGAGTAAGATATCAGAGTTATCAGAGTTGATTGAATGCTCAGATTTTCTTTAGAGGATCAGGTTCTGGTTGACACAGTCTCAGGGTAACTTCAATGAATAATGTCAGATATAACAATGTAATCTGAAAGACTTAAATTCAAGGTAAGTTAATAAAATGTCTGAATTTCAGTTTTAGTAATTACTTATAGGTTGAACACTCAGTTTCTCTTTTTCTCCCCCTTTTTGTCATAATCAAAAAGATTTTCAAAGACAGAAAGATATAGAAGAAAAGAGGCATAAAGGAGCAAACACATTATCATTCAATTAAAACAAACCAAAGTTCACAGTCAAACAAGCAGAAGCCAAAACACATAACACAACAAAAAACAAACAGACAGCAAAAAAACAGTTCATGTGCAAAACAACAAATAAAACTAAGTCTGGCGAGAGACAATAAGGGTCAGAAGCTCTGTCATCTTGGCAGCTGATTCTTCTTGCTTAGACATCCAGGTCTTGATTTCATCAGTTGTCTTCTCTTGCTTGATCATCCAGTCCTTTATATCCTTCACATCATTCACAAGTTCTGCAACCACAGATGAAGACGAAGCAGATGCAGTAGCAGCAGGGTTCCCTTCAGATTGGTTTTCATCAGAAGCTTGTTCAACCATTTCAGATTCAGGAACTACTGGAGGAGCAGCTTCCAAAAGTAACACAGGAGGAGGAGGAGGCATGTTCATCAGAGTTACCTTGATTAATTCTGCAAATTTAGTCTTAGCAAGCTTAGAGCATTTAGCTCTAACTTTTAAGGCAGCTTTGTTGAACATCCAGATGAAGCGCTTCCAAGCAGTATTTGAAACAGTTGGATCCAAACTAGACATGCATATAGCCTTAACATGATCATATTCAGAATCTAACTCCTTTTTGAAAATATCAAACATAGTATTAACACATGATCCTAGATCTGACTGTTCAGACTGTTCAGAGGAAAAAGGATTAGGGGTGTTAACAGGAGTAGGTTCAGATGGTTGTGGTTGAGGTGTGTGGATGTCAGATTGAGGGAGTTCAGATGGTTGAGGAAAAGTTTGATTTTCAGATGGATTGGTTTCAGGTGGTTGAGGAATGGTTTGGTTTCCAGATGATTGAGTTTCAGATGGTTGAATTTCAGAAGGTTGTTGATGAGATGGAGAGTTTGGTGGGGTATGAAACAAGGCAATGTTAAGATGTTTCTTCATAACACTTTCAGAGCGAGCTTGTTTGAGTGACTCTGAATCACAATCAGATGAATCAGATGAATCAGAAGATTCATCTGAGTGAACAGATGTTGAAGAAATTATAATTGATTGATTGAGGGGTTGAATATCAAGAATATTGTCTGAAAGATTTGGATCTTCTGAGGGAATTGTTTGTTCAGAGTGTTTAGTTTGAACAGTCTCTGGTTGGTTTTGTTCTGAAATAATTGTTTCTGGTTGGAGAGTCTCTAATTGGGGATTCTCTGGTTGTGACAAAGTTGGTTGAGGATTATCTGTTTGAGTGTTTTCTGGTTGAGTTGGTTCTGTTGGTGGAATTTCTATTTGAATTGTTTGAGGTTGTGGTTCAGATGGAATTGGTACAGGAGATGGTTGTAAATTTACTGGTTCAGATGAAAGATTGACAGACTGTTTGGATTTAGAAGTTCTTTGTCTAAGGTTTGGAGAGAGTTGTGGTGATGAAAGGGGTGAATGAACAGTAGGTGTAGGATCAGATGCTAATACCTGTTGAATGGTGTCTCTGATCTCTTCCAGAGTGGCTTCTCTAGGACTGATTCTGGCTTTCTTTCCTTCTCTCTTCTTCTTTCTTGAAACTTCAGATGCTTTTCTCTTCTTCTGAACTGATCCTTCTTCAGCTTTCCTCTTACTATGCCTTTCCTTCATCAGATTGGGCAATTCTTCTCCTGGTTTCTGAACAAGATTAGCAGGTAGAGGAATTCCTTCCTTTAGACATTCAGTAATGTACATCCAGACAAATTCCTTTGGTTCATCTGCACTGAATAGTGGAAAGTCTTCCACAGGAATTCTTCTGCCTTGAACCTCTTCAGAGTTGATCTTTCTTAGTTGTCCTTTCAATTCTGAAATGATTTTCATCCTTTTCAGATTGAGTCCATTTATTTCAGATCCAATGATGTAAGTCAGATCTTCTGTAATCTTCGCATCTGTCAGATGCTGTACCAACTTGTTCTCAATAAGGATGTCTGAAATCAATCTTCCCAGGGGTATCCAAGTTCTAACTTTACCAGCTTTAGCTCTTACCTCCTCTCTGGTTTCTTTGACATGAGTTAGTAGATGACTGAAGATTAGATACGGTAGATCCACTTTGACATTCTGGCTAATGCAGTACATGAAATACAGATGTTCCGAACTCACATAGTCTGGTGAGTTGGATGGTTTTCTGTGAAAAAATGTACTCATAAATATTTTTGCCCAGATCCTATAAATGGGTTTCAGATCTTTAACCTTACTTGATGGCATTCCAGCTATAGTAGTTTCTTCATAAACCCTAGCCATATCAATGCGAGACGAAGCAAGGTTTGAGACTCCATCAGATTCGATATAACTGAACAGTTGCCTGATCAGTTTCTCAGTAATAACTATCTCCATTCCAAGAACCGATGAATGAATAAACTTAGGACCAACGCTTGCATGAATCCAGAATTCCTTTACCAGTGATGGATATACAAGACCCATCAATCTTTCAAAATATTTCTCCCAACCTTGAGCTTTAATGGCAGGAGTTAGGTCGAACCCATTTTCCTTTAACGAATCAAGATCAATGAAGCTTTCACATAGAACCTCCAGATCTGCCACTGGAGTGAATAAGGTTCGTTCTGGTTCTTTGTACATTATGGTCTTGTTGGATTTTACAGCAGTGTTGGAAGTAGACGCCATTGAAGAAGAAGAAGATCTTTGTTTAGGTTTAGGGTTTTGGTAGAGTTTGAAAAGGGAACAGAAACGCATGAATGTAGTGAATGTGGAAAGTGTGAAAATAGTGTGATAGGTGATATTTATAGAGAACCAATAATCAAGCATAGGGCACAACAAAAGACACTTACGCATGTTTGGACAACATTTAATGAAAAAATAATCATTTCACTTTAAATTTATGACAGCTGGGGGGAAAACCAAGAAAAGTGAGATTTTCAAAGCAATACCTCAAACGTCAATTCAGTTGAGCACTCCATCTTTTCAGATACTGAGTGACACATGTTTGCTTTGCATGCGCATCTGATGTCTTTCAAGAAATGAAACGTTTCCAACTTTCAGATCTTCTGAGCTTGTTAGTTCAGAGTTTCACACAAAAAATAATTGAATGAATATAAATGAACGAATAGACAGATGAAATACTTCAGATCATTAAACATTTTGCATCTGAGAGGTTGCCTCTGATAAATATTACTCTGGACAAAAATCCATACAAATATTTTTCAGAATGAACTTAAATCTATCTTCAGCAAGGGGTTTTGTGAAAATATCAGCCCATTGATGATCTGTATCAACAAAAGCTAAATTAATTATACCCTTCTGAACATAGTCTCTGATGAAGTGATGTTTAATTTCTATATGTTTTGCCTTAGAATGCAAGATTGGATTTTTTGACAAACATATAGCAGAAGTATTATCATAGAAGATAGAAAGATTACTCTCATAGATTTGATAGTCTTCTAATTGACTCTTCATCCAGAGCATCTGAGTACAACATCCAGCAGCAGCAATGTATTCTGCCTCTGTAGTTGATAGTGCAATGGTAGGTTGCTTCTTGCTGTACCATGAGATCAGATGACTTCCAAGAAACTGACAGCTTCCAGAAGTGCTTTTACGTTCAACTCTGTCTCCAGCATAGTCAGCATCACAGAATCCAAATAATGAAAATTCATCAGATCTTATGTAACACAAACCCATGTTAGCAGTACCTTTCAGATACCTTAGAATCCTCTTAACAACTGTTAAGTGTGATTCTCTAGGATCTGATTGGAATCTTGCACATAAGCAGACACTAAACAGAATATCTGGTCTAGAAGCAGTCAAGTATAGAAGAGATCCTATCATACCTTTGTAGAGTTTTTGATCTACCTTCTTACTTACCTCTTCCTTACCTAGAGTGCTTGTAGGGTGCATTGGAGTCTTTGCCATTTTGCTATCAACCATGTTGAACTTCTTCAGAAGCTCTTTAACATATTTGGTTTGATGTATGTAGGTGCACTCTGGAGTCTGGTTGACTTGGATTCCCAAGAAGAATCTCAATTCTCCCATCATGCTCATTTCAAATTCTTCTTGCATACATTTAGCAAACTCCTTTCCAAGCGTAATATTTGTTGATCCAAAAATAATGTCATCTACATAAATTTGACAAATCAACAAATCTTTCTTAACAGTTTTACAGAATAAAGTTGTATCCACTTTTCCTCTGATGAAATTTTTCTTCAGAAGGAAATTGCTCAACCTCTCATACCAAGCTCTGGGAGCTTGTTTTAATCCATAAAGAGATTTCTTTAATTTGAAAACATGATCTGGAAAGTTTTCACTTTCAAAACCAGGAGGTTGGTGGACATATACTTCTTCTTCTGTAATACCATTAAGAAAAGCACTTTTAACATCCATCTGATACAGAGTGATGTTATTTTGTGCAGCAAATGAAATAAGAAGACGAATAGATTCTAACCTTGCCACTGGAGCATATGTCTCAGTGTAATCAATACCTTCTTATTGATTGTATCCTTGAGCAACCAGCCTTGCCTTATTCCTTTCTACTTCTCCCTTTTCATTAAGCTTATTCCCGAAGACCCATTTTGTTCCAATAACATTGAATCCTTTAGGTCTAGGAACCAGATCCCAAACTTCATTTCTGGTGAATTGATTCAGCTCTTCTTGCATAGCTATAATCCATTCATTATCTTCCAGAGCCTCATCTACAGATGTTGGTTCTAACATTGACACTAAGCCAAATAAAGAAGATTCAAAAGTTCTGAGAAATGATCTTGTCCTTATTGGATCATCTTTCTTTCCAATTATCATATCTTCTGGATGAGAAGCTTTGATTCTGGAAGAAGATCCTCTGACAGTTGGTCTTTCAGAAATATGCAAGTTGTTTAGTTGGGAGGTCAAAGGTGTAGCATCTTGGGTTGCTTCAGATTCTTTGTTTATTGCCTTTTCTGCCTCTGAGCCTTCAGAGTCTGTGAGAATCACTTCTCTATCTGCAGAACTTTCAAACTGCTTTGGCTTTTCAGAGCCAAGCTTATCATCAAATCTAACATGAATAGATTCTTCCACAATCTGTGTTTCAGTATTGAATACTCTGTAGCCTTTAGAGCGTTCAGAATAACCAAGCATGAAACACTTCTGTGCTTTGGAATCAAACTTGTTCAGATTATCTTTAGTATTAAGCATATAACAAATACATCCAAAAGGATGAAAATAAGCAATGTTAGGCTTTCTGTTTCTCCACAATTCATAGGGAGTCTTTTCCAGAAGAGGTCTTACAGACACTCTGTTCTGAATATAACAAGTTGTGTTAATTGCTTCTGCCCAGAAATATTTTGCCAGATTCGTCTCATTGATCATGGTTCTGGCCATTTCTTGCAATGTTCTATTTTTCCTCTCTACAACTCCATTTTGTTGTGGAGTTCTAGGGCAGGAGAAATCATGTGCAATGCCTTTTTCAGAAAAATATTTTTCAAAATGTTTATTTTCAAATTCTCCACCATGATCACTTCTGACTTTAATAATTTTACAATCTTTTTCAGTCTGGACTTGATTACAGAAGTCAAAGAACACAGAATGAGACTCATCCTTGTGTTTTAGAAACTTTACCCATGTCCATCTGCTGTAGTCATCTACAATGACTAACCCATACTTCTTGCCTCTGATGGATGCAGTTTTCACTGGTCCAAACAGATCAATGTGAAGTAATTCCAATGGTCTGGAGGTAGACACAACATTTTTTGATTTAAAATGAGATTTTGAAAATTTACCTCTTTGACATGCTTCACACAGAGCATCTGAGTTGAACTTCAACTTAGGAAGTCCTCTGACCAGATTGAGTTTATTAATTTGAGATATACGTCTCATATTAATATGCCCCAATCTTCTATGCCAGACCCATTGCTCGTCATTCACAGATAAGAAGCATTTTACATTTTGAACTTTAAGTTCTGAAAGGTTAATTTTATAAATGTTGTGTTTCCTCTTTCCATTGAATAGGATAAAACCATCCTTTTGACATACAGCTTTGCAACATTTTTGATTAAATATTATATCATAACCATTGTCACTTAATTGACTTATGGACAATAGATTATGTTTCAATCCTTCAACTAACAGAACATTAGAAATAGAGGGTAGGTTGCCATTACCTATTGTTCCAGAGCCAATGATCTTGCCCTTCTGGTTCCCTCCAAATTTCACGTCCCCTCCAAATCTAAGTTCCAGGCTTTGGAACATAGACCTTTCTCCTGTCATGTGTCGTGAGCATCCAGAGTCCAGGTACCATGATTGGTGTCCTGACTTTGCTGCTAAGGACATCTGCAACAGGGATTATTTTGTCTTTAGGTACCCAGATCTTCTTGGATCCTTTGGGGTTAGTTGGTTTGTAGGTTTTCCTAAACTTCTGTTTTACAACATAATGTTTATTCTGGCTTGCCTTGGGTTTAAACACATAAGTATTCTTCTCAGAGCTTGTGTATTTAATGTCATTCAAGTGGCCAAATTTGAATTGAGAATACAGAGGTGTCTTCCTGATGAAAAAGTTTGTCAACAGGTTTTGGATTGCTTCCAGATGAAGACTCATATCCAATGCCTCTTCTGTTGTTTCCACTAACACCATAGATCATGGAAGCCATCTTGCTTCTGTCTATGCTCTTAGTGAGAAATTTCTGAAAACTAGAGTCATATTTTTCTAAAATATTTTCACATGACTTAGTCTCAGATTCAGATTCTTGTTGAGTTCTATCAAAGTCATTTTTGATTTTTAAATTTATTTCTTTCTGCTCAACAAGTTCTGTTTTCAGAAGATCAATCTCAGATTCAAGATTGCTTTTCAGCTTCTTGTATTTGAGTTTGATGTTGTTATAACTTTTAAGAACTTCTGTTAAAACTTTAATGAGTTCTTCTTTGGTAAGTTTAGCCATTACCTCTTCTGATTCATATCCTGAGGTACCTTCCTCTTGATCCTCTGTCCTGGCCATCAGTGCAACGTTTGTACATTCTTCTTCTGATTCAGAAGATGATTCACACTCATCTGAGTCATCCCATGTTGCCATCAGAACCTTCTTCTTTTTGTTAAACTTTCTCTTGGGTTTCTCCTTGAGAAGTTTGGGGCAGTCATTTTTGTAATGCCCGGGTTCCTTGCATTCATAGCATGTGACCTCTTTCTTTCCAGATCTTCTGTGTCCAGAAGATTCCTTCCTGTGGTCAGCTTTTCTGAAGTTGTTAAACTTCTTTCCCTTGTGCTTCCAGAGCTTGTTGATTCTTCTGGAAAGCATGGACAGTTCATCTTCTTCTTCAGAAGAAGATTCTTTAGAACTTTCTTCTTTTACCTGCAAAGCTTTAACAGATTTGTTAGATTTTAAAGCTATGGATTTACCTTTATCTTTCTTCTGGGGTTCATCTTCCTCCAGCTCAATTTCATGGCTTCTCAACGAACTGATAAGTTCTTCTAAAGAGATATTGTTCAGATCTTTTTCCATCTTCAATGCGGTCACCATTGGTCTCCATCTGGTGGGAAGACTTCTGATGATCTTCTTGACATGATCTGACGTTGAGTAGCCCTTGTCCAGAACTTTCAGACCAGCTGTAAGAATCTGAAATCTAGAAAACATAGTTTCTACATTTTCAGACTCTTCCATTTTAAATGCCTCATACTTCTGTATGAGCGCCAGAGCCTTGGTCTCTTTAACCTGAGAGTTTCCTTCATGAGTCATTTTGAGTGACTCAAACATGTCATGAGCAATATCTCTGTTAGTAATCTTCTCATACTCAGTATGAGAGATTGCATTAAGCAATATAGTTCTGGCTTTGTGGTGATTCTTGAAATCTCTTTTCTGTACTTCAGTCATTGATTTTCTATCAATCTTTTTGCCATCCTCACCAGTAGGATGTTCATATCCATCAATGATCATATCCCAAAGATCAGCATCATACCCAAGGAAAAAAATTTCTATTCTATCTTTCCAATAGTCAAATTTTTCCCCATCAAACATGGGTGGCTTAGTACTGATCCTATCTCCTTCATATTTGTTGTTGTAAGTTGATGTAGAAGTATTATCCATATTGACAACCAAATAAATATCAAAGTATCTTTCTCACTGGATCTTTAACTGTCATGGTTAAGTGGAGCACACGCAGAACCGGAGCTCTGATGCCAACTGAAGGTGAGAAAATTACTTAGAAGGGGGGGGGGGGTTGAATAAGTAAGACTAAAAATCAAAGATAAAACACAGATATTTTTATCCTGGTTCGTTGAAAACAACTACTCCAGTCCACCCTCTCAAGAGTGATTTGCCTTTCTCTGTCAAGGACTTAATCCACTATTTAATCAAAACAGATTACAATAGCAACACCTAAGAACAACTGTTCTTAGTCTTCTCAAGAGCAACTGATCCCAACTGGATCCTCTTAAGGAAAACCTTTTACAAACAATGTAAAACTTTTACAAGAGTATGAATGCTTCTAATAAGCTGTTATCACAACTGTGATATTTCTCTTAAGTTAAGAACAATGTTATAGCAAATTAAAATACTAAGAGCTTTGAGAGTTTTGCTATGGTGAGAGATTTTGCTAGAAGTTCGATACTGAAGAAGATGGAGTGGACTTCTTTATATAGGCACTTAGATCCATGAAGTCTTGTTACGTTGAAGGCTGTGCAGAAAAGCCTGAAGCCTTTTGTCTTTACATTGGAGGCTGTGCTGAAACAAGCCTGATGCCTTTTGTCTTCACTTTGCAGAAACTTTCCTTAGAATGGAATGCACAGATAAAACCTTTTTATCTGTGTCCTTGTGTCTAGCACAAAATAGGAAAGAGCTGTTGAGATAAGCCAACGTACATATTTAAATCTTCTTCAAAGTAAGTTCAGCTTTCAACATTAGAATCTGAATCTTTAGAGTCTCCAGAATAGAGATCTTCTGGATCTTCAGAGTCTTGGATGTTCTTCAGATTGAGCTGAATCAGAGTATGTGCAGCTTGTGTGCTTGAGCGTGTAAATCTATCAGAGCATAGTCTTCTATGCTTTAGAGGCTCCTGCTTCAGAATCTTCAAGAGACAGTAATCAGATTCTTCTGGGAGCAGCGTTCAGATCTTCACTAAGATGCTCTTGAACTTGTGAAGCCCTTCATAATAACATTGTTCAGATCCAAATTTGCTTTCTTAAGAGAATTTTCTTTAGTACCTGTAGCAAACAGTCTAGAACACGTTTAGAGTATATAATTCTTGAATACAAAATTCATAAGTGTTATCATCAAAACATAGAGATATAATTAAGACACAATCTGTGTTCTTACAACTGTTGTCACTCATGTGGTAATTTCTCCTCATGTTGTTACTTTTTCTCCCATTGTTGTTGAAGCGCCGATTGAGACTGTTGTTTAACCTATTATCAACCTACCAAGTGCTTAATCTAGTTTGAATAGGATGTCTGTCGCTTTCTCGTGGGGAATGCCTCTAAATTTCACTCCTTAGATTGCCAGTGGTAGTGCCTTTGTTCTGTATCAACCTTTTGTTGCATCCATGACCAATTGTAATTATGTTGCTTACCCTCGAGGCATGCCTACTCCGCTTCCACCTTCTGTGGCGAGTCATAATAATCACGAGATTCCCCAGGCGCAGATTCGCCAGACTCCTGTGCCGACTGATGTTGAAACTCCTGAGGAAGACGAGCATGTATATAGGGGTCCTCCTATTCATGTTCCACTTTTGTCTCAACCTGCTCAAACTGGTGTTCAGAATGTTCATGTTGTAATGTTCTATCCTGGGACATCCTCTACTGTTGCGGTACTTCCTACCGGTTATTCATATGGTTTTCAGATGAGTCAGAATGCTGGTTAGGTGATAAATTCTGGGTTGGTGTATCCATCTTAGTTTACTTCTCCTCAGATACTTTTTCCGGGTGCATGTAACTTCCAAATCCACAGACTCTTATCAGACCTGCTGGTCATAATAGACCCGCTGACTATAAATTGTTGGATGAAAAAATCTGAGTGATTGAAGGTTATTCTGCTTTTGGCATGGAAGCCAGAGACTTGTGTTTGGTTCCTAATGTTGTGCTGTCGCAGAAATTCAATATTCCAGAATTGCCAAAGTATAAAGGGTTGAGTTGTCCTCGCAGTCATGTGACCATGCACTGTAAGAAGATGGAATCCTACATTGACAATGATGAATTATTGGTTCATTGCTTCCAAGATAGCTTTCCTGGAGCTTCTTTGGATTGATATATGGGTTTAGAGCGTAGCAAGATTCGCTCGTGGAGAGACTTGCCAGAAGCATTCTTGAAGCAATACAAATATAATCTCAATTTGGCTCCTACCAAATTGCAATTGCAGAATCAGGCTCAGCGTACAACCGAGACTTTCAAGAAATATGCACAAAGATGGTGTGAATTGGCCTCTCGTGTGCGACCTTCTCTTTTTGACACTGAGTTGGTTGATATCTTTATGGGCACTTTGCAAGGGCTGTACTATGAGAAAATGGCGGGTAGTTCTTCGTCAAACTTTGCTGATATCGTGACTATTGGTGAAAGAATTGAGAACGGGCTAAAAATTGGTAGGATTGCTGGTACCGCTGGTCAACAACCAACCAAGAAACCTTAGAGCAATCATTAGAAAAAGAAAGAAGGTGAAGTGAATGTTGTGATGGCAAATACCTCTCCTCAGTATCAGATTCCTATGGTTCTTATGTCGTATTATCCTTATCCTTATGTTGTTGCTGCCCAGTATCAACAATTGCCATATCAGTATCATCTGTAATAACAAGTTTAAAACTCTCAGAATCAATGACAACCGCAATGTTAATAGCCTCAACAAAATAACAAAAATTAGCAATATCAGAACAAACAGAACAACAATAATCAAAACAACTACAAGTGTAAGAATTTTGATAAAATCCTTGTGCATTATACGGAGTTGTTTCCTTATCTGGTTCACCAAGGGGCAATTGTTCCCAATGAGATCGTGCCTGAAATTCCTCCTTTTGGTATGAAGCATAATCTGAATGCATCATGTGCTTACTATTCTGGGTACATAAGACATGATATCAAAGACTACATTGTTCTCAAGGCCAAGGTTCAATACCTTATTGACAAGAAAATCCTGACATTTTTTGAAGATGCTTCTGACTTGCTTCAGATGCTTCTGGAGCTTCTGCTTCAGATTCTTCTGGAGGCTACGCTCAGAATCTTCTGTTGGTAGCAATCAGAATCTTCTGTTGGTAGCAATCAGAATCTTCTAATGAGTGCATCTAACGCTTCAGAGTCTAGTCAATTTCTTGCATTCAATTCTGATTTTCTCCTGGAGTATTAATTTCTTTACTATTTGCAGTAAAAACTCTCAAGCAAATTTTAGAGTATATAATTCTTAAATACAAAATTTCCTAATAGTTATCATCAAAACATAGAGATATTATTAAGAACCAATATGTGTTCTAACAAATACTTCCTCAAAAATTCAGCACAAAATAAATCCCAAGTTATATCCTCGTCATCTACTTTAAGCACTGGTCTCATACCGATCCACCAGTCATCGGCTTCTTCCCGTAACATGTGAGATCCAAGTCTCACCTTATTGCCTTCAGCACAGTTCATAACTTTAAAGATCCTCTCGATCTCTTTCAACCAAATATGGGCACCTTCCGAGTCAAACCTTCCTTTGAATACCGGCGGCTGGTTCTTTCTAAACTCATCATTAGCGTTCACATTCGGCGCACCCTGCACCGCTCTAGCCATCGCCTCCAATGCCGCAGCCATAACATTGTCATTACGACCTACCATATTCTGATTACTCGCAAAATAACAACAAGGTTAAACAACCGTTAACCAATCAAAACAATGAGACAGACACAACTGACTCAACACTGGCTCTGATACCACTTAATGTAACACCCCCTTTCTATACCCCCAAATAATACAATTAATCATTTAGGCACAAATTCAAATTTTCATTAGAGTAAGTTTATAAAACGGTATAAAAGGGACATGCCACATTATCCGAAAATCACACATATAAAACACCTGCTCATATATAATGATATGCAACAACAGGGTAACACCCACGAGAAAATATCTAGAACAAAGGCGGAACATCCAAATATTTCATAATTCTCTAACACATGTATTCATATGTACAAATCATCAACCAACATGGTTACATAACTTTCATCAGCAGATACATATACACATGCATCACAAAAGAAACAAAACAACTCCTAGCTACCCGGTGCTACATATCAGAGCCGACCAACTAAAGGATGAAGCCACACCTCACAAAAGATCTCCAGCAATCTAATCTGCAATGCCTCATAGAGCATTATAAAACAACAGAAGGGTGAGAAACAATATCATAACAAATAATGCATAAAGGCATATATATATATATATATATATATATATATATATATATATATATATATATATATATATATATATATATATATATATATATATATATATATATATATATATATATATATATATATATATATATATATATATATATATATATATCATATCCATAATCATGCATCTTACGCTTTCTCACCACGACTCACATCGTACATCGCAATGTATCCACTAAAGTCTATTTACAAATAGAATATCAAGCATAAACAATATGCATCATTAAGGTTTATATCCATTCAGGAACATTCATACATGTTACACACATATACATATATACATATATTCATTCATATGTATATATATATATATATATATATATATATATATATATATATATATATATATATATATATATATATATATATATATATATATATATATATATATATATATATATATATATATATATATATATATATATATATATATATATATATATATATATATATCTTCAAGCATTTCATTATGTCATTCACACCTTTCACATTATTCTAATAAACATACACAACATGCTTATTTCGCCATACATCATGCACAAATGTCAACACGCAAACCATAGAGGCCAACTCGCTACTCTACGCAAATGCAACACATTATCGACTTAATCGTCCGTCAGATTCTCCTAAGAATCAATTCACTCCCACCCCTCATGGGTATCCTATAACTCATCAGATCTTCCTAGAAATCACATCACTCATCAGACTCTCCTAGGAATCACACCATTCATCAGATTCTCCGAGGAATCACACCATTCATCAGATTCTCCAAGGAATCACACCGTTCATCAGATTCTCCGAGGAATCACACCGTTCATCAGATTCTCCGAGGAATCAAGTCATTTAGCAGATTCTCCGAGGAATCATATCTTTCATCAGATTCTCCGAGGAATCAATTCGTTCATCAGATTCTCCTAGGAATCACTTCATTCATCAGACTCTCCTAGGAATCACACCATTCATCAGATTCTTCGAGGAATCACACCATTCATCAGATTCTCCAAGGAATCACACCGTTCATCAGATTCTCCGAGGAATCACACTGTTCATCAGATTCTCCGAGGAATCACACCGTTCATCAGATTCTCCGAGGAGTTAAGTCATTTAGCAGATTCTCCGAGGAATCACATCTTTCATCAGATTCTCTGAGGAATCAATTCGTTCATCAGATTCTCCTAGGAATCACTTCATTCATCAGACTCTCCTAAGAGTCAACAGCACAAGAATGTACTTCATACACTTCTTGAAATGCAACCACGTTTGAGAACATGCTCATGCATTCTTCACATTCATTGCATATATTCATTATGCATCCACTATATATACATATCACAATACATACATACATTCATCATATAATCTCATCATGCATTTCTATTACATTCAAGTAATGCACCAAAATGCCAAATGGCCACATTCCACACTTCACAATTCATAAACTAGGATTCACGCCATACGGCTACCCATAACACATCATAACTAGCATACAAGCTACTCAAATCAAGAAGAGGTCGATCGCAACCGAAACCCCAAGCCAAAACAGCACAAAGCAACAGGGAAGGCTCATCCTGCTACGTTCGCTACACGCTCGCCTAGCGAGCTGCTAGTAAGCGTTCGCTACCTGCTCGCCTAGCGAACTGCTAGCGAGCACAAACAGAAGCTCCAGACTTCGTTCGCTACCTCGTTCGCCACAGCGAACCATCAGCGAGTCATTCGCCACTCCCTTCGCCTCCAGCGAAGAATGCCAAAACCTTACTGTCCCAAGTCTGGGACCATTCGCTACGCACTCGCGGCCTGCTCACCTAGCGAGCTGCTAGCGAGTCGCCTGCAAACAACAACATTTAGTTCTGTCCTAGCACTTCCAAACTCACCAAAATCACCCGATTAAATCTAATGTCGTTCCAGTAGCCTTAGTCTAACATATATCGACTAATCTACATCATCTAAACACGATTCTAACCGTTAAACAACGATTTCTATCGATTAATCCAATTTCGACCTAAAAAGGGAAAGTGTAGAAACTACCAAACAAATCCAAATCTAGTACATATATGATCTTATACATTATTAAGATGATAGAACTTCTCACCCTTACCTGATTAATCGCAAGCTTTGGTTGATCTTGAAGAATCTAGGTTTTCTCTTCTTTCTCTTCTCTTTCACCTCTTCTTCTTTCTTTTTCCTTTTCTTTCCTTTCTATTTCCTCTTTTATATCTTTCTCATTATTTTCCAAAACATCAACTAATTCCATATCTCATAAAATATCTCACTTAACATTAAATAGGAAATGCCCAAAATACCCTCCAAACTATTTTCTCCGAAAACTCCCAAAATCAATTAAAATAGAATAATATGCAAACTTAACATATTTTCACACAAATTCCACATTCAAATAATATTCGCCCAATTAAACCAAAAAGGACTCAACGAAAAAGGAATAGTCGAAATCGGGGTGTTACAACTCTCCCCCACTTAGGAATTTTCGTCCTCGAAAATATCACCTGGTTCAAACCATACCGGACACGACTTTCATGCCCTCTCTCCATTTTCCAAGTTACACATGATCTCTTACATGCATACTTCCATACCACAATCATAGTCATACCACATGACTCAAATAAGATCGTCAATCCACGTCAATCTCCATTGGAGGTTACAGGCACACCGCATACCCTCCACCAGGAACAACATCACGGTTGTTCTACCCCGACGATCTCTTCACTAGGAACGACACATAGTCATTCTACCCTAGAGAACACAACCCTAACACTTATACCTCATCAGGAATGACATACTAGTCATTCTACCCCAATGAGCTTGAATCTCGGATACAAACTTTCATCCAACATCATCATCTTAAAGTCTTCATTCTCATTCACCATCAAATCAACAGAATTCAATCCAACTCCTCTCTTCGGCGGTACATCCTCAACACCTTCCGGAAATACTTTTGGAAAGTCACGCACCACTGGAAACACGTCCAGTTCAACCTTACCCTCTGCTGACACTGATGCAGCCAAATTAAACACTCGAGTCCCGTCCACTAGAAGTTTCTCCAACTCTTCCATGGGCAAGAAACTCTCATCCTCTCCAACGAGGGATAACAATCTACTCTAGTTCCATAACGAAGTCCTTACCATACATAGTCAAGAGACAACTTAATCATACCGAAGACGTAGTTACCGACCCCAAAGCGGGCGTCTCAATAACCATATTACCATCACAAGTAAATATACAAAAATCTCAAACACTTAACGTACTCAAAGAATATTGTCAATAAAGCATGTACCTCAAATCAACGATTCGCTTTGGTAGTGTCTGACTTTGCCAATGCAAATACTTTCCCATTTACTGAAGCTGTTTAGGACACTTAGCACTGATGTGACCTACTTCTCCACAATTGTAGCATTTCACTACATCCATTCTACAATCCTTAGCATCATGCCCAAGAACTCCACAGTTAGAGCACTTGATCTTGGGTTTTCCACACATGAAAGACTTATGACCCATCTCGCCACACTTGTAGCATTTAATGGATCCAGAACTCTCTCTTCCAGATCTCTTAACAAAGTTTTCCCTGTGCTTTCCCTTATCAGCTGGCGTCACATAAGGTTCACTCCTTACTTGTTGCTTTTCTTTCTCCTCCTTCAAACTCTTGTAGTGAGTAGAACGAGCTTTACGATCTTCTTCAAAAATTCGACAACATTCGGTCAAGTCCGAAAATCTTCTAATCCTCTGGTAGCCCACCGCTTGCTTGATCTCAGGACGCAAGCCGTTCTCGTACTTAACACACTTAGAAAATTCCGCCGTCACCGCGTCATAGTGAGGATGAAATTTTACTAACTCCATAAACTTAGCCGTGTAATCCACCACAGACATATTGCCTTGTTTCAACTCAAGGAATTCCATTTCTTTCCTTCCCTTCACACTCTCAGGATAATATTGAAGGTGGGATAATACTTAGAAGGGGGGTTGAATAAGTATAAAAGATTAAAACTTAGAATTGAAACACAAGTATTTTTATCCTGGTTCGTTGAACTCAACTACTCCAGTCCACCCTTCCTAGAGTGATTTGCCTTTCTCAATCAAGGACTTAATCCACTATTTAATCAAACAGATTACAATAGTAACACCTAAGAACAACTGTTCTTAGTCTTCTCAAGAGCTACTGATTCCAACTGAATCCTCTTAAGGAAATCCTTTACAATCAATGTAAATCTAATACAAGAGTAAGAATGCTTCTAAAAAGCTTTTATCACAACTGTGATATTTCTCTTAAGTTTAAGTACAATGAAATTAATTCTAAGAATGAATATGAAAGTATGAGAGCTTGACTGTTTTAATTTCTTTTCAGCAAAATGTCTAGCTGAAGAATTTGGTGGAGTCTTGCTTTTATAGGCAGCTGATCTAAGGTGAGCTGCACGTTGAGAAGAGTGTCCCAAAAGGTCCGAGCCTTTTTGTCTTCACATCAAGTGACCTTTCCTAGAAGAAGAAAGCACCGAAAAATCCTTTTTGTCTGTGTTCTTGTGTCTAGCATAAATGAGGAAAGAGACGTTTGATTTACTCCAACGGATATAATCTTTGAATATTTCTTCTTCAGTTTTCAGCAAGTTCATCAGAGTTTAATTGGATCAGAGTCTTCTAATGATGATCAGAGCTTGCTGGATCAGAGTCTTCTGCAGCAGGTGTGCTTTCAGTGTATTAGATATCAGAGCATATTTGAGACAGAACTTTAGTACTGGCAGCTTTAGTACTTTCAGAATCTTCTGTAGAAACTATGCTTTGAAAAACTCTTCATACAAAAATTCTTCTTTGCTTCAGATGCTTCTGACTTGCTTCAGATGCTTCTGACTTACTTCAGATGCTTCTGACTTGCTTCAGATGCTTCTGACTTGCTTCAGATGCTTCTGGAGCTTCTGCTTCAGATTCTTCTGGAGGCTACGCTCAGAATCTTCTGTTGGTAGCAATCAGAATCTTCTAATGAGTGCATCTGGCACTTCAGAGTCTAGTCAATTTCTTGCATTCAATTCTGATTTGCTTCTGGAGTATTAATTTCTTTACTATCTGCAGTAAAAACTCTCAAGCAAATTTTAGAGTATATAATTCTTAAATACAAAATTTCCTAATAGTTATCATCAAAACATAGAGATATTATTAAGAACCAATCTGTGTTCTAACAATCTCCCCTTTTTGATGATGACAAAAACATCAGAAATTTTGTTTAATTGAAGATATTAAAATTATAACTCCCCCTGCGATGATGAATCTCCCCCCGAGTTAAATACAAATAAGGAATAGAAACTTCCCTTTTGTCTTGAGTAATCTTCAGAGTTAGATCTTGTTTGTTCTTTTAACATTTGAAGGTCAGAATGTCTTGCAGATTTCAGATTCAGAGTTTGATAATAGTCAAATGATCTGAGAGACTCAGAGTTTCTTTTATAGAGTGTACTTATCAAATGTTCTGAAATACTCAGATTAAATGCTAGATAGAATAAATATGTCTGAAGTTTCATTCTGGTGAAGTTATATTAAACAGTTCAGATCTATATTTTCTCCCCCTTTTTTGTCATAAGCAAAAAGTAAAACTTTAAAAAGACAAATGAAAGGAACAGTAAATAAGATAATGCAGTGGAGAAAAAACTTTGATTCATTCAATAAGCTCAGATCAAAAGTACATGCATCAGAAGACATATAAAAAAATACATAGCAAACATCAGATGCAAAAACAATCAGAATGAAAAAAATGAAAATCTAAGAGTGTTTGGACAAAAGCATATTCAATAGATTTGTAATCTCAGGGGAGGACTGCTCTTGCTTGGACATCCACTTAGCCATTGTTTCATTCTTTTTATCCTGCTTATACATCTATTATGTCATGTCCTCAGACTTCTTATCCTGTTTTGCCATCCAGGACTTGATCTCAGATTGACCAGCTTCCAAAGCAGCAATCTTATCTTCAAAATCTGGATGTTCTTTCTTTATCTCAGATGAAGAAGTATGATCAGGTTCTGGAGCTTGAACAGAGTCAATTTCTATGGGTTCTGTAGAGTCTGGAGCATTGGAGCTAGAAGGAGGGTCTACCAGAGTCATAGCCAAATGATTTTCTTCAGATGCAATTTCAGTAGTTTCTTCTGAAGATGGAGGAGCATCTGTAAGGAGCAGAGGTTCAGATTTCTTGACTGTCCAGAATAGAGTTCTTGCAGCCTCAACAAATCTGAGCTTCGCATCATCAGAACATATGTTCTTCAGATTTGAGGCCACAGAGTTGAATCTGTTGATGAATCCATTCCAGATGATATCAGATTCTTGGGCATCCATTGTTGCTGAACATTTCTTCTGAACAATACCTAAATACAACTGGATTTCTTGCAAAAATGATTGAAATAAATGATTAACATTAAGTCTGGGCTTAGGATGTAACAGAGTTTCCAGAGTTACAGGTTTTGGTTGGGGAGTTGGTGGAAAAAGAGATTTCTGAATAGAGATCAGAGGAGGAGGATAATATGGAATGAAAGGAATTTCAGGAGCTTTTTCTTTTGATCTGTTTAAGGCATTTAAAAGATGAGGTTTTGCTCTGGTGTGAAGGGTAACCACATCAAAAGGTTTATTTGAGTAGGTTTGGAAGGCAGATTTGAGAGGTTCATCAGAAGCAACATTGTTATCAGAAGAAATTGGTATAGCTGAAGCAACAGCTTTATCAGATTTAGCAGAACAAGATATAGTTGCTAATGAACCTACATCTGACATAGATTGAATGTATGTGAAAATCACATATGGAAGGGTCATTATGAGTTTGGGTTTCAGAGGGGCGATAGGATCAGATGGTTCAACTCTGTCATAAAAGTCTTTGAGTTTGAAACCATAAGCCAGATTATGAAATAGTGATGAAACTTGGGCACAAGAAATAGATGATCTTGGGTTGGAATTTGGAATCAGTATTTCAGATGATGGTGTAGGTGTGGGAATAGGATCTGGAATGGGAGCTTTAGAAGGTATAATGGGTTCTGGTTGGTTTACCTCAGAGTCTCTGTGAGAGGGAGAGACGAGAAAGTTTGGATGGATGTCAGATTCTGAGGAGTTTGAAGAGGTGGTTGGTGTGCAGGAAGTAAAAGATACTTGAAACACAGTTTTTAAGGGTGTGACATCAAGAACTTCTGTCTCAGGAATGTTGGGTTCAGAAGTGTTGATAGGTTCTAAAGGAATTTCAGAGGGTTTTGATGGTTGTTCTGAGATGGGTGAATCAGATGGAATTGTGATTGGTTCAGATGAGACTGGAACATATGTTATTTTTGTAGGTTCAGATGTAGTGGGTTCAGATGATTTTGATGGTGGATTATTTGATGGTGGTTGATTTTCAGAGGCTTTTTCTAGTAGAGGTTCTTGGGGTTTTTCAGGTTATTTTTCTTGTGGGTTCTTTTGTTGTTCAGATGACTGTTGTTTAAGTGGTTCAGAGGATTTTTGTTGTACAGAAGGTTGTGGTTGTTGTTCTGTGGGTTGTTGTTCTGAAGGTTGTTTCTGTGAAGATTGTTTTTGTGGAACAAACTGTTTGATTTGGATTTTTGGTTGAGATGATTGTGGTACAAATACTTTTGGTGTTTAAATTGTTGTTGTTGTTGTAGGTTTTGGAACATATGCTTATTTTTGTGGTGATTTAGAAATTGGTACAGTAACAGAAATATTTTGTGTAGAGGGTGGTTTAGGAATAGACTTAATATTAGAATCATTTAAAACAACAGTATTTGCAGAAGATACAGAAGATTTAGTACCTTTTATCTTGATTATCTTGGCTGGTACAAAAGGAGTGTCTCCAGAATCTTTCCTCTTCAAGAGCTTCTATGGCTTCTCAGCAATCTTTATTTTCTTCTGAGCAGGTGTGTCGCAACCGTTGTCTGGGTTCAGGAGTCGGTTACGCAAGGGGAAGGTATTAGCACCCCTCACGTCCGTCGTACTCGACGGGATCCACGCTTGTTGTGTTTAATGGACGAGTTGGTTTTATCTATCTACCTATCAAGGCTGGCTTAAAAAGAAAATAAAACTGACTCGGCAAAGCGTCGCGCTTTATGCCTACGTATTCTCATCAGAGAATGAGAAATCAGAGTCAATGTAGTTCGACCTACTACGGGTTACGAGGGAAGGTGGCTCGCCAATACATCAGTATTGTGCCTACATACTCTCAACAGGTATGAGAGATCATAGCTTACGTAGTTCGGGATAATACGGATTACGGGGATTTAGATTCATCTGTTTTACCAAGTAGGGTTAAACATCAGTTCCAGCAGTTAGGGACAAAGCCTGTTTGCGTTGGCGCTGAAGTTTAACGACACTCTTTTCTTCAGAAAAACTTCCTTTGAATTATGGGCCCATGGGGCAAAAAGGTTTGAAGTTTGTTTTCTGTCTTTTACGGAAGAAGTGTTTTTTATAGTGTTTGCAATTTCAATCGCACTAAAGACTATGACCTGAGAGTGAATGCGTCGCATGTCATACAAAGGGTGCCATACTAAACATCCCGACTGTTGAAAAGAAGCTCTCCAACAATCCTTTCTCAGATAGCTTAAGGCTCGTAACGTACGAAAGAAATCATTCATGATTACTGTATCTTAAGCTGTTTTGAGATGAGAAGAGAAGGGGCTTAACTACGGGGAGACTATCAAGTCCTAATGTTGTCATGCCAAGGATTCATCCTATAGTTGAAGTTTGAAACATGAAACTCCTAGATGTTATCATGCATAGGTTTCAACCTAAAATTCTATCATCACTTCCTTATCAAAGGAAGTGAGATTCCTAAAGGATCATGTCAATGATACAGAAACAGATAAAGCATCAGCTTAAACAGTAAACAGATAAACAGTAAACGACTGTAAGATGCATGTAATGCAAGTGAGGGAGGAAATGTGTGTGGGGCAGCAGCCTCCACAAGCTCATCTCAACCTCAAACCAGATATGAATAACTGTAATCATACAGGAAAAATAACATGCTATCAAGCAAAATAGAATAACAACTGCAATCATACAAAAGAAATAAAATGCTATCAAGCAAACACAAACCACATGGGCAAGGGAGCTGGGCTCTACCGAATACCCGCAAGCAAAGCCATACAGTAAAAATACAAGCAGAGGGAGCAACTCAACCTCTAGTGCAATCATGCTCCTAGCTTAAAGTCAGTCTAGATATGAACTTATTCTAATGCATCAAGCAAGTCAAACAAGGCACATCATCACAGAAAAGAAAACAGACAAGAAAGAAAGCAGGTCAACCCCTTTTCAATTCCAAGCCTCAGCTCTTCTGACAGCAATCCAGTCTTCAGACTTCAACCACCCTTCAAGGCTATCATCTTCCATGACAAGTATCAACTTGTTTCTCCAGGGTTTCAATCCATCAAACCCAAGTATCCACTTGTTCTCTCTTCTTCAAGCCTCAGCTCTTCAGTCAATTCCACCCTCAGGCTTCACTCATAACTACAAGTGTCAACTTGATTCCTTCAGGCTCTCAATGCATCAATGTAAGTGTCAACTTATCCTTTATTCCTCAAGCCTCAGCTCTACACTCAATCTTAATTGAATCCTCTTCATAAGTATCAACTTAGTCTTCAAGCTTCAGCTCTCTTTGCTTTACCAGTATCAACCTGGTCTTCTTCTCCTACAAGCTTCAGCTTCTCAGAGTAGTCTTCAATCACATGGAAGTGTCAACTTCATCCTTCAATCCTTTAAGCCTCAGCTCTTCACTCAATCTCCATTGGGTCTTCAAGTATCAACTTGCTCTTCTTGCTCTTCAAGCTTCAGCTACAATGGCAATGCTCAAGGAATCATCCCCTTCCACACTCTTCAATGAAGTCCTCATCTTCAAACTCAAGTCCAACATCTTTCAGGAGACTCAAACCAGAAGACAATTGATTTAACAGGATAAAAGGATATGATAAACAACTTAGTGACAACCAAAGGAAGCCTGTAAGGGTTCATCATTATGAGAGACTGGTTCCCTCAAAGTTCTACTTCCCAGATAAAGCCACTCATCCCTCCAAAGGAGGGATGTGAATATCTGAGAAGGACTTTTAGTCATTGGGAGGAATGGAAGCACAAGATGCTTTCCATATTTGTGAAAGAAATCATTCTAGTTCTAAGGCTCTCCCTATGTCTCCTATCTCCTAAATCTTCATCAGACACCTTCAGGCACAATCAATTCCAAGCTCCAAGCAACTTCAAGCATCCTCACCTTGTCTTCAACTTGTCTTCAATCTCAACCAAAGGCACACAAAGCAAAACCCTAATCTGAGGGGGCTAAAGAAGTTAAACTAGTTGAATTAGTAAGTTAGGATCACCTAAAACCTAGTACTAAAGTTAGTCCTAACTAAAATACCAAAACCAATTGTAAAATCCTACAAAAATATCTATGGGAACCTAGGTCAATCATGCCTCTACCATATTAATTCCAGAGATCAACTCATCAAATAATACCTAGAAATAAATTCTACATTATGAGGTACTAAACCTAAACCCTAAAAGGAAGCATCTAAATCTCAATCTAGAAAGCACACCTATTTTCATCACAAAAATGTGAGAAAAATTCTATGGGAGCATACATGTCTAACCTAATCACACACAAAAAATTAGGATCAAAATCATCACCATATGATCATACAAAATTCCACAAAATTAGGTATCAAACATAATCATTTTAATATCAATTAAAATATAAAATTCCCATAAAATCAGAAACTACATTAAATGAAAATATTTTTTATCTAAAAAAAACTAGACTCAATCATGAGTAAAATGCAAAAAGAATGGGATTAATTGGATTAATTTTCAATTTTATATGATTTTTTCAAGAACCATGAATAAAATGAAAAAATAATGAAAATCAAACAAAAATAGACAAGCACACGGTGCAGATAGCAATGATACACAGTACAAATAATGGATTGGGCCTTCAGGGGGGTGGGGATAACAATCTTTCCACTAAGCCCAGAACCACTGATTAAATGAAACGGTGCGTTTCATAATCAGAACTCCTTCACAAATTGAAATCAAAACGTGGCCGTTGGATCACTCACTCAGTCAAAGTCCAACCCCCATCCAATGGCTCTAGGGTCATCTTCTACCTTTTGAATCTCTGAACTTCGCGCCCAGCTCCGGCCACCACCGGTGGTGCTCCGGTCACCATTCCATAACCCTAGTTCATCATAGAGTCCACCATAGGCCACGATCCCTTAATGAAACATGTCCCAAATTCCCTCACGAATTCATTCATGCCTTTAATTCTCTCTGAAACCTCAAGATTCACCATATCCAATTCTCAACCCGAAAATGGTAATACACCTATTTTGTCACTAATTCTCAAATTAATGGTCTGAAATCAATCCTACACCGTTCTACAATGCATCTAACACCCTAATTCATCTTGATTCTACCTAATTCATGCTAGAGGAAGAAAGTTACTAACTTGAAAATATTGGATGAACAGATGCACTAAACCTTCAATTCAAGCTCTCCAACCTTCCAGACACGATCAATGGATCCTCTCCTTGCTTCTGTATGCAAAAGAACTGGTTGAAAGCTCCTGAATCTTGAAATCCGATGGTGAGTTGCAGGTGGAAAAATTCAACTGCTCCTACACGATTCAGCCACGAATTCTCTTGGATTATGATCTGGAATCACTCCTTAGCATCCATGGAAGAAGTTGCTATCAAGAAAATGGATGGAAAGTGAAGAATTTGGTGAAACCGAATCCAATTGCAAGCCAAGAAATCTCAATCTCAATCTATGCTCTCTCCTTCAATCATCACCAACCTTTGCATTGGATCACCTCTACTCAATATATAGATGATATATGAATGATCTAGAACCCTCTAGACCCTTCTAATGAGAGTTTCAACTTCTCATGTCATGAGATTTTCAATCACATGCCATGCTATGCATAATGCTGCAAACTGCTTGAAACCAATCTCATTCTCTTTCAATTTCTCCCCTAGTGACATTTTGAAGGTGTTTAGCTTGCAAAGGGCCTTGCTCATGCCTTGATTCTATGTTTTGCACATGTTACTTATGATGTAAGTAATCACTTTTCAAAGCAAGTCCACAAATTAGACCTCAACTCAAAAAAGTGGCTAAACCAATGTTCTTAAAATATTTTCTAGAGTCAAAATGATATATTACATGCCATGGTTTGGATGTGTAGGTTGAAAATATCAATTTCCAACTTTGATTCATTTAACTTATACCCTTATTTTAGGTCATTTTTGCAACTTTGAGCTACAAGCATTTCCATCATCTCATGACCTCCTTACTAACCTTAAAACATCATTTTGAACAAGTTTGATGTTGAACATTTTTCCATTTGAAGCTTTGAAATAGGAGTTATGGCCTTATGATTGAAATGACCTGTAATCTCCAAATGACCAAAATGCCCTTGACTTGTCAAAGCCATAACTTGAGTTCTACAAACCCTATCAAGGACTTATAGTACTCTATAGAAATCTAATAGGATAAGGAACAACATTCATGTTTACCAAAAGTTCATAGGAACCATCCTCCTTGGGCAAAAGTTTGATGCAAGTTGGGTAACTTTCAAGCCTCCAGATTCACATACCTTAGATGACCTGTAACTTGTCAAAGTCATAACTTGAGTTCTACAAATCCTATCAAGGACTTCTAGTACTAAAATTAAAGCTAAGAACAAGCTCTACAACATTCATGTTGGGGGAAAGATGAGATGACAATCACATCTTGGGCTAAACTGCCTTGGAGATAGGGGTCAAACTAGGGGATTTTACACTGTCAAGCCTTAGAAACCCTAGCTTGAAACTTCTCAAAATCTTCAATCATGATGAGTTGACCTTGGAATCATCCTTATAACATCTCAATGTATCAATCCATGATCACATGGCTCTTGGATTAGGTCTCAACTTTCTCCAAATCATCAGTTGACCTAGGGTTGACCAAGTCAAACCCTAATTACACCACTCATGGCTGAGGCTTCTTAATCTTACACAATGACCTGTCTAGGCTTCATGATGGCTTTCAAGACATCTCATAAGCTCTCTCAAGGCTTCAAGTCCACACTCCTGGCTTCAGAATCATCTGAGGTCTTCCCACAATTCTCAAGTTAGGAGACACACCCTCTTGGTTTCAACCACTCTCTCTGAGGATCTTCTGACTTCTCTGACAAAGATATCTACCCTTGAACACTTGAATAACCTTCTTGGCTAGCTTCATAGTCTTGTATATCTCTTGATTGGTAATCATACCTCTTGATCTCATGCATACATGTCAATGAAATGCAAATGATACACAAGCTAGGTAAAGAAATGTTGGTAAAATTTTGGGGTGCAACAACTGCCCCTATTCAAACGGCTTGAACCTGACTGGGTGAGACGCGAACGACTCTCAACCAATCAAGGTGCGAGACGTTTGAATACCGACAAACCCGGAAATTTGCCAACTGCACAAGTACACGGTACTCTGATGGGAACAAATCTTCGAAAACTGAAATACTAGCTGCACGACAACTAGCTGGGGAATTGGTCACACGGTAACCGGTGATACATGGTCGATCATGCCGTCAGGAATCAAGATTCTTCGGGACTTATCAGATCAGCAATCAAGTTAACCACGCCATCGGGCTTTCAAAGAAATTTTCAGGCATCAGCCGGACTTTGTCGGTAAGTTGGGAATAGCATTCTCGGTCAATCATGAACCGATTGGGGATATCCAACTTCTACCATCAGGCACTTCGCATCAGCTGAGAGAACTGCTTCGTTAATACGGTTGGACTTCAATCATCAAGTCTTCAAGGGAAGTTTCAACTTCGCTGTTCGGAAACCTGCTGGGGATGACGCATCTCCGTCGGGGATTCTGGAGAACTATCAAGTCACTCTGCTTCGGGGTCCAGGAATCATTCTGGGTGAGTCAACTCTGCTGAGGACTTCAAGAATTATCTTGGAAAAATAACTCCGTGGGGACTTCAAGAATCATCCTGGACTAATAACTCTGCTGGAGATTTCAGGAATCATCCTGAGCAATCACTCTGCCGGTGATTTCAAGCATCAACTTGAGCAACCAACTCTAGCGACTTCACTGGGGATTTTAAGAATCATCTTGAGCAAACGACTTTGCTGGGGAGAATTCGAGAATCATCTTGATCGAACTATTCTGCGGAGGAACACCTGCAAAACAAGAACGGTAACAACCTAACTCATGTTTCATATGCACATGCTTTGACAATGGCGCAATGCTCCACCCGGTGGAAATGCTACGCATTTATGATAAATGCTATGCAATCATGCAAAATGCTGCAATCCCGTCAGCAAAATAAATGCTGGAGGGAGAATCTTCCTGTCAAGGAGAAATAACCACTCTGGTGGGGGAAGGAATCATCCTGCTTGCCGGGGAGAATACAACTTTGTGGGGAATCCCAATTCTGCTGAAGACTTCAGTCTGGAACTATCAATTTCTGCACACTTCAGTGACTCAGCTGGGGAGATGACATTCCTTCAGGATGTATCTGATTGGGGAGAGAATCTTCTCTGCCTGGGGAAAACATATCAATGCTTACGATTTCACGTTCAGACTTTGCAGGGAGAGCCTGCTGAACTTTGCTGGAGAAGAAGGAATCATCCTGCTTGGGGACGCATACGGCGTACTGCCTGCTACACCTGTAACAACACAAACAAACAAACAAGATACCCTTCTCAAAGGGGCCTATCAAGGTTATCATCTTGTGACAATGTTCAAGTAATTCATTGTTTCAACAACCAGTGGCCTAGGCCAGTAAGTTTATGCATGCGCATTTTAACAAAAACATCGGCGTTCTTTTTCGCAAACAAAACAGATAGATGCTAAACAGACAGATAGAATTGCTGAATAGTATACATTTTATTGATAACGAACCCCTGAATGGGTAGAAATGTTTTACAACAGATGCAAGCTCCTGGAATAAGGAAGCCGCGCAAAAATAAAACATAAATATAAATTAGTATATACAAATGTCGGCAACGAGGCGTAGACGAACACCATGAGTTGATCCCTCTATGACCCACTCGACTTCGATACTTCTCCGAGGCTTCAGCTTCAGAATAGATTGATTCAGATGAACGGCCCTCAGGTCTTCTAAACCACTAAACAATGAAAGTCCACACGCGGAACGCAGTCATTTGCTTTTTCAAATCCCTAACTTTTGCCTGAATCGCCCTTCCGGGTTTTCGATTCACCGGGATACCTTTTTTTGCCAAAGTCGCCCTTCCGGGTTTTCGACTTTGCAGGTGTACATTCTTTTCTTTATATCCCTAATTTTTTCCCGAACCTTTTTCCTTTTTTGTGGTTCGCCGGGATGCCCCATTTTTGCCTGGATGCTCTTTTTCTTTCCAGCGGGTCATTCTTTAAGCAAAGTATTTTTTAACTGCGTCCGCGTTCGCCGGGGATGCAAAATCTTCACCATACATCGTGGATAACAACAAAGCTCCTCCCGAGAAGACCTTGCTGACGATGTACGGACCTTCGTAATTGGGAGTCCACTTGCCCCGGTGATCGGAGTGTGGAGGAAGAATCTTCTTCAGGACGAGATCACCCGTCTAAAAGCTTCTAGGACGCACCTTCTTATCATAAGCTTTCTTCATTCGACTTTGGTACAGACGACCATGCGCAATCGATGCCAACCTCTTCTCGTCCATCAGGCTGAGTTGGTTTAGTCGGTTCTTAATACATTCTGCCTCGTCGAGTTTCACGTCAACCAAAACTCGCAAAGAAGGGATCTCCACTTCTAACGGTAGGACAACTTCCATACCGTACACCAAGGAGAAAGGAGTTGCCCCGGTTGACGTACGCACCGTTGTACGATAACCGTGCAATGCGAATGACAACATCTCGTGCCAATCCTTGTAGGTCACAACCATCTTCTGCACAATCTTTTTAATGTTCTTATTGGCCGCTTCAACGGCGCCATTCATCTTCGGCTGGTAAGGAGATGAGTTGTGGTGTTCGATCTTGAAACTCTGGCACAGCTTCTTCATCATCTTGTTATTCAAATTCGAACCATTATCAGTAATGATCCGCTCGGGAATTCCGTAACGATAGATGATGTCCCTCTTTATGAATTTAGCCACCACCTGCTTGGTCACATTAGCGTATGAGGCTGCCTCCACCCACTTGGTGAAGTAGTCGATAGCTACTAGAATGAAGCGGTGACCGTTGGATGCAGTGGGCTCGATCTTGCCTATCATGTCGATGCCCCACATGGAGAACGGCCACGAGGAGGACATGACATTTAACGGGCACGGCGGCACATGAACTTTATCAGCATAAATCTGGCATTTATGACATCTCTTCGCGAATTTAAAGCAATCCGATTCCATCGTCAGCCAGTAATATCCTGCTCTCAGGATCTTTCTCGTCATAGCGTGCCCGCCGGCGTGCGTACCAAATGTGCCTTCATGGACTTCTTCCATGAGCATACTCGCCTCTTTCTCATCTACACATCTGAGTAGCACGAGATCATGGTTTCTTTTATACAAAACTCCATCAGGATTGAGATAAAAATTTCCCGACAGCCTCCTCAGAGTCTTCTTATCCTGGGTTGACGCTCCCGCAGGATACTCCTTAGTCATAAGGAAAGTCTGGATATCATGGAACCATGGCTTGCCGTCGGAGGCTTCCTCGATTGCAAAAACGAACGCAGGTCTATCAAGACGAGAAAGACAATCCTTGGAGCTTCATTCTAAAAATTGACTTTATACATCGAAGCCAACGTGGCTAAGGCATCAACTATCTGGTTTTCAGCCCTGGGCACATGATGGAGTTCCACTCGATCAAAGAACGGAAGTAGCCTTCTGGCATAGTTCATGTATGGCACCAAATTCGATTGACGAGTCTCCCACTCCCCTTTAATCTGGTTAATCACAAGTGCCGAGTCACCATATACATCTAGGTTCTTGATTCTCAAATCAATTGCTTCTTCTAGACCCATGATGCATGCTTTGTACTCCGCTTCGTTATTGGTGACCGGAAACGTCAGTCTCGCAGTAAACGGGATGTGGGATCCGTGGAAAGTCGTGATGATCACCCCAATGCCACTTCCGTAGGAATTAACCGCCCCGTCAAATATCAATTTCCACTGGGATTTCCTATCTGGACCCTCGTCGAGCAACGGTTCATCGCAATCCTTCGCTTTGAGAAACATGATATCCTCATCAGGGAATTCAAATTTCATCGGCTGATAATCCTTGATCGGCTGTTCGGCCAGGTATTCAGACAATACGCTGCCCTTAATGGCCTTCTGGGACACGTACTGAATGTCATATTCTGTCAACACCATTTGCCATCTGGCAATCCTGCCCGAAAGCGCTCGCTTCTCGAAGACGTACTTGATCGGATCCATCTTCGAAATTAGCATGGTGGTGTGGTTGAGCATGTACTGTCGTAAACGTTTGGCAGCCCAGGCTAGTGCACAACACATTTTCTCCAGCATCGAGTAACGAGATTCACAGTCTGTGAATTTTTTACTCAAGTAGTAAATGGCATGCTCCTTTCTGCCTGTCTCGTCGTGCTGACCGAGAACACACCCCATACTATTCTCAAGAACTGTCAAGTACATGATTAGAGGCCGTCCAGCCACTGGGGGTATCAAGATCGGAGGTTCCTGCAGATACTGTTTTATCTTGTCAAATGCCTTCTGGCAATCCTCGTTCCAGATAATCGCCTGATCTTTCTTTAGCAGCTTGAACATTGGTTCACACGTGGCCGTGAGCTGAGAAATAAACCTTGCAATGTAGTTTATTCTGCCCAGGAAACCACGAACTTCTTTTTCTGTTCTTGGCACTGGCATTTCTTGTATCACTTTAATCTTCGCAGGATCAACCTCGATGCCTCTTTCACTCACGGTAAACCCCAGTAACTTTCCGGACCGTACTCCGAAAGTACACTTGTTAGGATTCAGCCTCAACCTGAACTTCCTAAGCCTCTCAAAAAGCTTCAGCAAATTGACCAGATGTCCCTCCTCCGTTTGGGACTTCGCAATCATGTCATCAACATAGACTTCAATCTCATGATGAATCATGTCATGAAACAAAGTAACCATTGCTCGTTGGTAAGTGGCCCCTGCGTTCTTCAGACAGAAAGGCATTATCTTGTAGCAAAATGTTCCCCAAGAAGTGATAAACGTCGTTTTCTCCATGTCCTCCGGCGCCATCTTGATCTGATTGTAGCCGGAGAAGCCATCCATGAACGAAAACACGGAGAACTGAGTTGTATTGTCAACCAACACATCAATATGAGGCAGCGGGAAATCATCTTTAGGGCTCGCCCTATTCAAATCCCGATAATCGACGCACATTCGTACCTTACCGTCCTTCTTCGGTACAAGCACTATGTTGGTGACCCACGGAGGGTAAGTAGTGACCGCTAAAAAGCCAACATCAAGCTGTTTCTGCACTTCTTCTTTGATCTTAACGGCCATATCTGGTCGCGTCCTCCTAAGCTTCTGCTTAACGGGAGGACAATCTTCTCGCAGCGACAAGTGGTGGACCACGATGTCAGTATCAAGTCCGGGCATATCTTCGTATGACCAAGCAAAGACGTCACTATACTCTCTTAGCATCTCGACCAATCTCTGCTTGACATCACTCTGTAATGCAGCCCCTATCTTGACGTTCCTGACAAGTTCTTCAGAGCCTAGATTCACAATCTCGATCTCCTCTTCATGAGGCAGAATAACTTTCTCTTCTTGTTTCAACAAGCGGGCCAACTCTTCAGGAAGGTCTTCATCTTCATCAATCTCTTCTTCGGCTTGATAGATCGGGCAATCGAAGTCGAAGTGAGTCGTAGAAGGTCCAGAGTCGATGTCATCTGCTATGTGGATCCTGCAATAACAAGGGTTAAGCTTAAAACAAGGATAGGCAGGTTAGCAAAAACCCCATTGCCATTTTATTGTTTTTCAAAACAAATATAAAACAGGAATAACAGAGATCGCAATATTTGAATACGAAGAAAAACGCCTTTTGATTTATTGATAAAATGCATGTACATAATCAAACAAGGTCCTGACAATAAACCACTATGCCCCGGGTAGGACATAGGGTTGTACAATGATTGGAAAAAGTAAATCATTACTCTTCGCTTGTCATCTGGATGATATCCTTGACGGACCAATTGTTGAGGCTCTCGCCTGGCTTGCTTGGCTGGATCCAAGAGTCTAGGTCATAGTCGCTATCTCCGCTGTCTTCAGACACCGCGTTGACGCTTTCAAATATCACCCCGCCGCTAGTAAACTGGATCGGCCCTTTACCTCGCGACGCATTGCTAGAAGAGGAGGCTTCAGCTCCAGGAGAATATCCCAACCCAAACTTGTCTTGCTTGTTAGGTATCTCCAAAATCCCCCCCCAGCCTGGGGTAGATCCGGCTTGAACAACGGCCCGGGCTTCCTTAAAGGAAGAGAGAGTCATCTCTGGCTTTTCAGTGATTGCAGGCGCTATGTCCTTGACTTTAACAGCTTCGAACGCTTGGCATAGGGTTTCGTGGATTTCCCCATCCATCTCAACATACTTGAAGGACGACAAATGGCTCACCATTATGTCTTCCTCGCCACATACAGTCACAATGCTGCCTCCGACAGCATACTTGAGTTTCTGGTGCAACGTGGAGGTCACGGCTCCAGCAGCATGGATCCACGGCCGGCCCAAGAGACAGCTGTAGGCAGGCATGATGTTCATAATGTAAAAGATCGCGTCGAATGTTTCCGACCCGACTTGGATTGGCAACGTCACCTCCCCAAAAACATGGCGTTTGGTTCCATCGAATGCCTTCACAACCAGATCACTGGGTGTGCAAATCACTCAGCGAGTATCTAACTTCATTAATGCCTTCTTCGGAAGAACATTGAGCGATGACCCTGTGTCCACCAACACGTGAGACATAATCGTTCCCCTACACTCTATCGAGATGTGCAGGGCGCTATTGTGATTCCTCCCTTTCGGCGTCAGCTCTAGGTCAGTGAACCCTAACCCATTTCCAGCATTCACGTGGGCTACGACCTCTTCCAACTGGTTTACCGATATTTCCTGCGGTACATACGCGACATTTAACACCTTCAGCAGCGCGTTGCGGTGTGCCTCATAACACATCAACAAATTCAGGATGGAAATCTTCGAGGGTGTCTGATGGAGATGATCCACGATCTTGTAGTCACTCTTTTTAATCAACCTCATAAATTCCTCGGCGTCTTTAACGAGTAAGTCTTTTTCTGCCCCACGCGGGATCTCTTCAACGACCTTACTTTTACCTTTATCAGCTGCATCAGCTCTGTCCGCTTTGTCCGCCACGACCTCAGGTGGTGCAAACACTCTTTCGCTGCGAGTGATTCCGCTGATTCCCGCAAGGTTATCCACAGACGCCCCAAACGGTTCTAGCTCCAATTTCTGTCCATTGCAGTAGACTTCAGCCCCATAATGCCATGGGACAACGTTAGTGCTTTCGAAAGGTATCAGCCCAGCTTTGGTGATGGTAATCATGGGCGGCCTGGGTGCAGAAATAGTTATCGTCTGGCGAGGGATGGTGATGGTGGCAACCTCATCATCTTGCTTCAGCATTACCTCTCCCGATCCACTTTCGGCCCTCCGGCTAAACTGTAAGATCCCTTCAGTCATCAGACTTTGAATTCCCTCTATCAACTGTTCACATCCATCAGGACTAGTCGCACAGCCCATGCACAATTCTCCACAACCTGGAAAGAAACCTCTTTTCATCAACTTAGCTTTAACGAAGCTAAGCGGCGTCTTCAGATCTCTGACGTCAGTCAACACATCCAAGTTCTCGTCTTCAATAATGGCGTTTACTCCACCTCCCCTATGGTTCGACATAGGGTTCTTCGTGACATTTGGCACATTATCTGAGAAGTTGATGATCTTGGCATCCACCATGTCCTGCACCTTGTGCTTGAAGGCTTTGCAATTTTCTATTGTGTGGCCTAGTGCCCCTGAGTGAAACTCGCAAGTCGCATTCACGTCATAACCTGGAGGGGGTGCCCCTGTCAAGGGAGCCAAGGTTCTCTTCTGGATCAACTGTAGCTGGAGCAAAGTCTGCAATAGTTGAGTGTAAGACATGGGCGGCGTCTCGAGGTGACGGCTTGACAGAGGTGCCCGATTCTGGTACTTTCTGTACCCTTGTTGATTCGGCTGCTGCTGCTGTGGCTGTGGGACTGCCGGGATAGTTATGCTGGCCACCTGTTGGTGAGGGCCTTTACCCTTCCTTCGAGCGTTGGTCACGGTGCTCGTTTCTCCTTCCCGTCTTTTGCCACCATAAGGTTTCTTTCCGCCTCCTCCAGCTGAGGATGACTCACCTTGAATTTTCCCTTGTTTGATCCCATTTTCAATGTGCTCACCCGTGATAATGAGATATGAGAAGGTTCCAGACATACCGCTGACCAATTTCTCATAGTAAACCCCTGGGAGGGTGGCTACAAACATCTGCACAAGCTCACGTTCAACCATCGGCGGCTGAACCCTGGCAGCCAACTCACGCCACCGCTGGGCGTATTCCTTGAACCCTTCGTTGTTCCTTTGCGACAGATTTTGCAGTTGGACTCGGTTCGGAGCCAAGTCACTGTTGTATTGGTAGTGGTGCACAAATGCTTCAGCAAGGTCCTTCCACGTGCGCACACTGGTAGGCTCCAGACTCATGTACCATTCGAGGGAGGGTCCGGACAGACTGTCCTGAAAGAAGTGCATCAACAACTTCTCGTCCTCAGAATGAGCTGACATTTTTCTGTAATATGATCGTAGGTGGACGCGAGGGCAAGTGGTGCCCTTGTACTTTTCAAAGTCAGGTACCTTGAACTTGGGAGGCACCTTGAAATCAGCAATCAGTCCCAACTTGGACATATCAACGCCCAGGGTGTTCTGGTTCTCGATGTTCCTCATCTTATCCTCGAGTGCCTTGAACCTTAGACGTGCTTCAGCAGTCAGTTCCCCTTCAGCACCTCTCTGAGAGAACACATCGTCTTGACGGTCTTCTAACCACGGCTGAGGCCCGAACAGATTCCCGACACCTGCATTGCCGTTGCCTAGCCCAACATTGACGTTAGCTTTAAGACTCCCATTACCGACGCCTGTCGTATTGCCGTTGAGTCCCATGTTAGCTATCACATTGCCATTGGCACTGCCATTCCCCCCGGTCACGGGGACGCCATTCTGAGGAGTTTCAACAGGTGGAGGGGTAGGCACAGTCCCACCATGGAGTACGCCATTGCTATCAACCCTTGAAATCAGAGGCTGAACCAAGGTTCTGAGCTGATCCTGGCCATTGGCGACCGCTTGCATGAGCTCCATGAAGCGGTCCATTCTTTCGTGGAGTTCTTGAACATCAGTTTGCACTTGCTCCATGATTTTGGTTTGATTTGCTCTGGTCGGATAGCGGTGGATAGGTCTCTGATCAATCCTGGAACAACCTGAAACAACCTGAAAACACAAAAGGGTTAGGAAAAAACGACAAAGTGCTCGTTATGCGAATGCTTCATGCAATATGCAAACGTGTGTCTGTGCGTTAGAGAGGTATCCCCCGATCCTAGTGCCTGAGTGCCAGTGCTGATAATAAGAAGTCCGAGTCCAGTCATGGAAATAACATCTCATATATAAAGAAAGCCTATCAAGGCAGTACACAACATCAATGAGTACAAGCATAATCAATAGCATGACCTCGACCAACAAGCCTGGTGATGGTCAGCATACAACGATGATTAAACAAAAGGAATACAAATAGTCAAGTACGGCCACGGGCGCGAAACTCTTCTAACAACCCCTTCGTTTCTGGACGATCAGGCCGAGTGAGCAACCCTTCGACGAGTAACTCCCTCTGCATAATGGTGTATTGAAGACCTTCGACCGAATCTTCCCATGCTCCTTCGCCGAAACAATCTTCTAACTTCCACTTTTTGGATTCAAATGTCAGTTTGCGCTCCTTCAGGTTAGCAAGAGCCCTGTTGAGCTGGCCTTCAACGGCGTATCTGCGAGCGGTTTCTTCCTCAAACCTCTTCTCACTAGCCTTCACCTGTGCTTTCAGCTTGGAGATCTGTTGCATCAGCTTATCCTCCCGCTCTTTCCTGTTGGCTAGGGAGGCCTTCCAGTGCGGGTTAAACTTGGATATCCTCCGATACACTTCATCCAAGTGCTGCTTCTTAGTGGCCAGTACATCGTTGACAGCTTTGAAGTCTCGACCCATGTGCTCACGCTCAGCTATCTGCTTAGTCAGATCTGTACCTAGCTGGTTCATCAGCTCTGTCTGTCTCTTGAAGGAATGAACGACTTCGTTTCTCTCGCTTCTGAGCTGAGCCAATTCTTTCTCCAGTTCTTCGTTTGCCTTCTTCAGTTCATCTCTCTCAGCTAACACCTGATTATGTTGCTGAATGGGCACGGTAGTAGGCTCTCCAATCACTGGAGGGCTTTCTGGCTTGGCAGGAAGAAACGGCATCCCTATAGCATCTGCTCTGGCTCTGATCCATGCCACGTACGGAGGGTAGGCTTGACTATTGCTTTTTCCCAGCGATGGTTTTCCCCTCTTATTGATACCATTCCAAGCGCACTGAAGCTTAGATAACAGATCCCCCTCTAGAAGACCAGTGAGGTACAGAGATTCCTGCACCTCTTCATCCTTCGGCGGAGCTCTCAAAGCATATGCGAACTGTCGGACCAGCAGAGACGGATTATAGTTTATGCAGCCCTTCCTGCCTATCAGAGGCACGTTCGGAAACCCGCTGCAGCTAAAGATAATCTCGGTACCCAACCTATCTCTGTCAAACCAGTCAATATCCTCCGCTGATAGACTCATCAAATGCTCGGACCACTCAGCTGTGGCTGCAGACGAAACAAAGGGACCCCTCTTGGGTAGATGACTATCAAGCCATTTATAAAGCAGGGGCACACAACACGAGACATTCTTACCCCTCCTGTTCTCGTTTTTGTAGTGGATGGAATGGTAGACATCTCCTATCAAGGTAGGGACTGGATTCCCTGAAGCAAAGATGTGAAATGCGTCGAAGTCTACAAAGTCCGGCATATTGGGGAACAGAAGGATGCCATATATGCACAGAGCGAGAATGGCGTTGAATACGACCCAACATCCGTCTTTGGCGCACTGCTGAGCCTTTCCCACTAAGAACTGCAAGGAGAACCCGGGAACCTTGTTCCAACTAGACAACACCAACTCGGAGGCATCCAGATGAAGTGAAGGAGCTAGACTAGCCAGATTAGGCTCTGCATCCATATGAACAAAATGCATCTGCCTCTTGATAGGCACACCTAACAAGTCAGCATATTCCTCTAGCGTGGGTGCGAGAACAAAATCCTGGAAAGTGAAGCATCTCAACGGAGGATCGTAGAACTGCAGCAGAGCGTGCAACCCATTCAACTCAAACGCAGAAGGTTTACGAACCAAACTGAGCAATTTGCCGTAAGATTTTCTGAACTCGTCTCTCACAGAATCATCTGCTAAAGTAATCAAACCAGTCAGATGAACCACATCAGGGGCAGGGAGCCTGTAAGCCACGGTCTTCCTCAGAGAACCCATAACAATACAATAGGAGGCAAGAAATCCTAAATCGGGGGGAAACGATACCTGCAACACAGACACACGTTAATGAAATGCAAATGAGTATGCAAAGCAATGTAAAATGCAATCATGCAGCAGGAGACCAAGGCAACTGTGTTGTGGAGATTCTGTATCAACAAAACCATAATCCTGCTCTATCAAGAACAACCACTATCTCTGGTAAGAAGAAAACCCCGGTATCGGACCACAAATCTGCTCTGTCAAGAACACACACACATAGGACCATAAATCTGCTCTGTCAAGAACAAACATCTGATAATAAGGACCTCTGATATAGGACCATAAATCTGCTCTGTCAAGAACACACATCTGATAATAAGGACCTCTGATATAGGACCATAAATCTGCTCTGTCAAGAACAAACATACATCTGATAATAAGGACCTCTGATATAGGACCATAAATCTGCTCTATCAAGAACACACATCTGATAATAAGGACCTCTGATATAGGACCATAAATCTGCTCTGTCAAGAACACACATCTGATAATAAGGACCTCTGATACAGGACCATAAATCTGCTCTGTCAAGAACAACCATACATCTGCTGATGAGACCCTCTGATCCCAATCATAAACCTGCTATATCAAGAACAAATACATATCTCTGAATATAAGGTCCTCTGATACAGGACCAAAAACTCTGCTATGTCAAGAACAAACATACATCTGCTGATGAGACCCTCCGGTACCAACAAAACTGATTCACTATCAAGAAAACTAGGTAGTCTGAAGATTAAAGTTTCCTGCAACAAACCCAACCCTGCTCACAGGTATGGACCTAAACTGACACAAGTTCGGCATCCTATGCGGTCATCAGCATCACAGACATTCAAGAGGGGTGATACGATACCCAGAAGGTGTGGCATCACCAGCTCATGAAGCGGCCTCACTCGGCTGAATCCCAAATGATCGGTCCTCAGAGTCGACAATCCTCCAAACCAACAACCCCCCTCAACCCAAAGGGTTGAAAAAGAAGTCAACCGGGAGAACCTCGTCTGAGCGTGGATTTCATGAGACACTAGTGCCTGCCAAGCAAGCACGCGCCCACTAATTTCCACAACTAATGCTATGTTCACTCAAGCCTGGGTCTGGCTTCTCACTCATCAGAATGCCCCTCCCACAACAGCATAGATAATCATATCATACTGAAAATAAAGTGCGGGAAATGAAATGCGATAAATAAACACAACCCAACAAGTAATCATACAAGCGCTAGGATTGACTCTCGCAGGGGACGTCGGATCCCCAAACTGACTCGCATACGGGACGTTGGATCCCATAAAACTATCAAGTCCCCAGCAGAGTCGCCAACTGTCGCTTCCGCGAAAATAAGGTGCCGGCAAAACAGAAGAGTCGCCACCTTTCGTTATTTATCCCTCAGAGCGGGAAAGGAAACGATCGGAAAAACCTGACGAATAGGTATAAGACAAGGTCATCACAACCGTTGTCTGGGTTCGGGAGTCGGTTACGCAAGGGGAAGGTATTAGCACCCCTCACGTCTGTCGTACTCGACGGGATCCACGCTTGTTGTGTTTACTAGACGAGTTGGTTTTATCTATCTACCTATCAAGGCTGGCTTTAAAAGAAAAGAAAAATGACTCGGCAAAGCGTCGCGCTTTATGCCTACGTATTCTCATCAGAGAATGAGAAATCAGAGTCAACGTAGTTCGACCTACTACGGGATACGGGGGAAGGTGGCTCTCCAATACATCAGTATTGTGCCTACGTACTCTCAACAGGTATGAGAGATCAGAGCTTACGTAGTTCGGGATAATACGGATTACGAGGATTCAGATTCATCTGTTTTATCGAGTAGGGTTAAACATCAGTTCCAGTAGTTAGGGACAAAGCCTATTTGCGTTGGCGCTGAAGTTTAACGAGACTCTTTTCTTCAGAAAAACTTCCTTTGAATTATGGGCCCACGGGGCAAAAAGGTTTGAAGTTTGTTTTTTGTCTTTTACGGAAGAAGTGTTTTTTATAGTGTTTGCAATTTCAATCGCACTAAAGACTATGACCTGAGAGTGAATGCGTCGCATGTCATCCAAAGGGTGCCATACTAAACATCCCGACTGTTGAAAAGAAGCTCTCCAACAATCCTTTCTCAGATAGCTTAAGGCTCGTAACGTACGAAAGAAATCATTCATGATTACTGTATCTTAAGCTGTTTTGAGATGAGAAGAGAAGGGGCTCAACTACGGGGAGACTATCAAGTCCTAATGTTGTCATGCCAAGGATTCATCCTATAGTTGAAGTTTGAAACAGGGAACTCCTAGATGTTATCATGCATAGGTTTCAACCTAAAATTCTATCATCACTTCCTTATCAAAGGAAGTGAGATTCCTAAAGGATCATGTCAATGATACAGAAACAGATAAAGCATCAGCTTAAACAGTAAACAGATAAACAATAAACGACTGTAAGATGCATGCAATGCAAGTGAGGGAGGAAATGTGTGTGGGGCAGCAGCCTCCACAAGCTCATCTCAACCTCAAACCAGATATGAATAACTGTAATCATACAGGAAAAATAACATGCTATCAACCAAAATAGAATAACAACTGCAATCATACAGAAGAAATAAAATGCTATCAAGCAAACACAAACCACATGGGCAAGGGAGCTGGGCTCTACCGAATACCCGCAAGCAAAGCCATACAGTAAAAATACAAGCAGAGGGAGCAACTCAACCTCTAGTGCAATCATGCTCCTAGCTTAAAGTCAGTCTAGATATGAACTTATTCTAATGCATCAAGCAAGTCAAACAAGGCACATCATCACATAAAAGAAAACAGACAAGAAAGAAAGCAGGTCAACCCCTCTTTCAATTCCAAGCCTCAGCTCTTCTGACAGCAATCCAGTCTTCAGACTTCAACCACCCTTCAAGGCTATCATCTTCCATGACAAGTATCAACTTGTTTCTCCAGGGTTTCAATCCATCAAACCCAAGTATCCACTTGTTCTCTCTTCTTCAAGCCTCAGCTCTTCAGTCAATTCCACCCTCAGGCTTCACTCATAACTACAAGTGTCAACTTGATTCCTTCAGGCTCTCAATGCATCAATGTAAGTGTCAACTTATCCTTTATTCCTCAAGCCTCAGCTCTACACTCAATCTTAATTGAATCCTCTTCATAAGTATCAACTTAGTCTTCAAGCTTCAGCTCTCTTTGCTTTACCAGTATCAACCTGGTCTTCTTCTCCTACAAGCTTCAGCTTCTCAGAGTAGTCTTCAATCACATGGAAGTGTCAACTTCATCCTTCAATCCTTTAAGCCTCAGCTCTTCACTCAATCTCCATTGGGTCTTCAAGTATCAACTTGTTTTTCTTGCTCTTCAAGCTTCAGCTACAATGGCAATGCTCAAGGAATCATCCCCTTCCACACTCTTCAATGAAGTCCTCATCTTCAAACTCAAGTCCAACATCTTTCAGGAGACTCAAACCAGAAGACAATTGATTTAACAGGATAAGAGGATATGATAAACAGCTTAGTGACAACCAAAGGAAGCCTGTAAGGGTTCATCATTATGAGAGACTGCTTCCCTCAAAGTTCTACTTCCCAGATAAAGCCACTCATCCCTCCAAAGGAGGGATGTGAATATCTGAGAAGGACTTTTAGTCATTGGGAGGAATGGAAGCACAAGATGCTTTCCATATTTGTGAAAGAAATCATTCTAGTTCTAAGGCTCTCCCTATGTCTCCTATCTCCTAAATCTTCATCAGACACCTTCAGGCACAATCAATTCCAAGCTCCAAGCAACTTCAAGCATCCTCACCTTGTCTTCAACTTGTCTTCAATCTCAACCAAAGGCACACAAAGCAAAACCCTAATCTGAGGGGGCTAAAGAAGTTAAACTAGTTGAATTAGTAAGTTAGGATCACCTAAAACCTAGTACTAAAGTTAGTCCTAACTAAAATACCAAAACCAATTGTAAAATCCTACAAAAATATCTATGGGAACCTAGGTCAATCATGCCTCTACCATATTAATTCCAGAGATCAACTCATCAAATAAGACCTAGAAATAAATTCTACATTATGAGGTACTAAACCTAAACCCTAAAAGGAAGCATCTAAATCTCAATCTAGAAAGCACACCTATTTTCATCACAAAAATGTTAGAAAAATGCTATGGGAGCATACATGTCTAACCTAATCACACACAAAAAATTAGTATCAAAATCATCACCATATGATCATACAAAATTCCACAAAATTAGGTATCAAACATAATCATTTTAATATCAATTAAAATATAAAATTCCTATAAAATTAGAAAATACATGAAATGAAAATATTTTTTATCTAAAAAAAACTAGACTCAATCTTGAGTAAAATTCAAAAAGAATGGGATTAATTGGATTAATTTTCAATTTTATATAATTTTTTCAAGAACCATGAATAAAATGAAAAAATAATGAAAATCAAACAAAAATAGACAAGCACACGGTGCAGATAGCAATGATACACAGTACAAATAATGGATTGGGCCTTCAGGGGGGTGGGGATAACAATCTTTCCACTAAGCCCAGAACCACTGATTAAATGAAACGGTGCGTTTCATAATCAGAACTCCTTCACAAATTGAAATCAAAACGTGGCCGTTGGATCACTCACTCAGTCAAAGTCCAACCCCCATCCAATGGCTCTAGGGTCATCTTCTACCTTTTGAACCTCTGAACTTCGCGCCCAGCTCTGGCCACCACCGGTGGTGCTCCGGTCACCATTCCACAACCCTAGTTCATCATAGAGTCCACCATAGGCCACGATCCCTTAATGAAACATGTCCCAAATTCCCTAACGAATTCTTTCATGCCTTTAATTCTCTCTGAAACCTCAAGATTCACCATATCCAATTCTCAACTGAAAATGGTAATACACCTATTTTTTCACTAATTCTCAAATTAATGGTTTGAAATCAATCCTACACCGTTCTACAATGCATCTAACACCCTAATTCATCTTGATTCTACCTAATTCATGCTAGAGGAAGAAAGTTACTAACTTGAAAATCTTGGATGAACAGATGCACTAAACCTTCAATTCAAGCTCTCCAACCTTCCAGACACGATCAATGGATCCTCTCCTTGCTTCTGTATGCAAAAGAACTGGTTGAAAGCTCCTGAATCTTGAAATCCGATGGTGAGTTGCAGGTGGAAAAATTCAACTGCTCCTACACGATTCAGCCACGAATTCTCTTGGATTATGATCTGGAATCACTCCTTAGCATCCATGGAAGAAGTTGCTATCAAGAAAATGGATGGAAGGTGAAGAATTTGGTGAAACCGAATCCAATTGCAAGCCAAGAAATCTCAATCTCAATCTATGCTCTCTCCTTCAATCACATGCCATGAGATTTTCAATCACATGCCATGCTATGCATAATGCTGCAAACAACTTGAAACCAATCTCATTCTCTTTCAATTTCTCCCCTAGTGACATTTTGAAGGTGTTTAGCTTGCAAAGGGCCTTGCTCATGCCTTGATTCTATGTTTTGCACATGTTACTTATGATGTAAGTAATCACTTTTCAAAGCAAGTCCAAAAATTAGACCTCAACTCAAAAATGTGGCTAAACCAATGTTCTTAAAATGTTTTCTAGAGTCAAAATGATATATTACATGCCATGGTTTGGATGTGTAGGTTGAAAATATCAATTTCCAACTTTGATTCATTTAACTTATACCCTTATTTTAGGTCATTTTTGCAACTTTGAGCTACAAGCATTTCCATCATCTCATGACCTCCTTACTAGCCTTAAAACATCATTTTGAACAAGTTTGATGTTGAACATTTTTCCATTTGAAGCTTGGAAATAGGAGTTATGACCTTATGATTGAAATGACCTGTAATCTCCAAATGACCAAAATGCCCTTGACTTGTCAAAGCCATAACTTGAGTTCTACAAACCCTATCAATGACTTCTAGTACTCTATAGAAATCTAAGAGGATAAGGAACACCATTCATGTTGACCAAAAGTTCATAGGAACCATCCTCCTTGGGCAAAAGTTTGATGCAAGTTGGGTAACTTTCAAGCCCCCAGATTCACATACCTCAGATGACCTGTAACTTGTCAAAGTCATAACTTGAGTTCTACAAATCCTATCAAGGACTTCTAGTACTCAAATTAAATCTAAGAACAAGCTCTACAACATTCATGTTGGGGGCAAGATGAGATGACAATCACATCTTGGGCTAAACTGCCTTGGAGATAGGGGTCAAACTAGGGGATTTTACATTGTCAAGCCTTAGAAACCCTACCTTGAAACTTCTCAAACTCTTCAATCATGATGATTTGACCTTGGAATCATCCTTATAACATCTCAATGTATCAATCGATGATCACATGGCTCTTGGATTAGGTCTCAACTTTCTCCAAATCATCAGTTGACCTAGGGTTGACCCAGTCAAACCCTAATTACACCACTCATGGCTGAGGCTTCTTAATCTTGCACAATGACCTGTCTAGGCTTCATGATGGCTTTCAAGACATCTCATAAGCTCTCTCAAGGCTTCAAGTCCACACTCCTGGCTTCAGAATCATCTGAGGTCTTCCCACAATTCTCAAGTTAGGAGACACACCCTCTTGGTTTCAACCACTCTCTCTGAGGATCTTCTGACTTCTCTGACAAAGATATCTACCCTTGAACACTTGAATAACCTTCTTGGCTAGCTTTGTAGTCTTGTATAGCTCTTGATTTGTAATCATACCTCTTGATCTCCTGCATACATGTCAATGAAATGCAAATGATAATGCTAATGTGAATGAAATGAAACACAAGCTAGGTAAAGAAATGTTGGTCAAATTTTGGGGTGCAACAAGGTGCAACTTCTGCTTCTGGCTGAGTCCTCTTTCTTTGGAGTTGTTCTTCTTCTTCTTCTGCTTCAGGTAGTGGTTGTCTTGCTAGCTGTATTATGTTTGCAGGAACAGGCTTTCCTTCTTTCTTACACTCATCAATGTACATCACAACAATGTGCCTTGGTTCTTCAGCAAAGAACAGTGGAAAATCATCTACAGGAATCCTCTTCTTACTCAGCTCAGACACATTCAGCTTCTTGGGAGCTGTTGTGAGTTCATCCACTATTTTAAGTCTCTGAAGACTTTTGGCATTCAGAGGCTTTCCCATTATGAATTCCAATTCCTCTGTAACTCCGGCAGCGTACAGAGCAGTGACCAATCCGTTCTCAGTTAGAAGATCTGAGATCAACCTTCCAAAAGGGATCAAGGTTCTGATCTTCTGCCCTTTTTCTTTCACATACTCTCTAGAGGCATTTATATGGTTCCACAGATGCATAAAGAGAATATATGGAAGATCTACCTTGGTGCTCTGACTGAGGCAATACATGAAATAGAGTTGTTCATTATTGACATAGTATGGAGAGTTTGTTGACTTCCTATGATGGATGCATCCCATGAAGATCTTAGCCCAGATCTTGTAGTCAGGCTTCAGATCCTTGAACTTGTTAGAAGCTTGACCAGCAGTCATCACTTCTTCATACACTTCATCCATGTCCACACGCCCAGCTGGCAAGTGTGAAACACCATCTGTTTCTTCATATCCAATTAGCTTTCTGATCAGATCTTTTGTTATAATGATTTCTTTTCCCAATACAGAAGATAGGATGAACTTAGGGTAAACTGAAGCATGGATCCAGAACTCTTTCACAAGGAGGGGGTAAACTGGTCCAAAGAGTCTATCAAAGTACTTTACCCATCCTTGAGCACCTATAATAGAACGAAACTCAAAGCCATTTTCTGCAAGTGAATCAAATTCTACCATTGATTCACACAAAACCTCCAACTTTTCAACAGGGGTTAATAGAGTTCTTTTAGGAGGAGAATAAGGAGCAACACCCATGTTGGCAGATGTAACTGCAGCCATTGAAGATTGGAATTGAGCAGTTGTTGATGATGAAGTTTCCATTGAAGATTGTTTTGTCACACGCTTAGGGTTTTTATGCAGAGAGAAGAGAAAATGAAAATGCATAAAATTTTCTGAGATTGTGAAAAGTGTGAAAGTGAAGATAGGTCAAGTATTTATACTAAAACAATTAGGCATACCATCAGTCAGATTTTGCACGTTTGAACAAGCATTAAATGAAAAGAATAATAATCATTTCAAACATTTATTGCTTCTGACAAATTGGGGGGAAAATCAAGATTTTCACTATTCAAACTTCACCTCAAACGTCTCTTCAGTAATGTACACGCCACCTTTGCAGATTTGGGTGACACGTGTTTGCTTGCATGTGTTCTGAATTCTCTTAAATGAAACGTTAACCAACATTCAGATCCTCTAAGGATTGTTAGTTCAGAGTTTCACAAAAAGAATATTAAGCAGAATAAGTAAGCAATTAGAAGAAATACTTCAGAGCATTAGGCATTTTTGCATCTGTAAAAATTTGCTTCTGACAAATATCATTCTGGACAAAAATCCATACCAATATTCTTCAGAATAAATTTGAATCTATCTTCAACAAGGGGTTTTGTAAAAATATCTGCCCATTGATGATCTGTATCAACAAAGGCTAAATTTATGATTCCCTTCTGAACATAGTCTCTGATGAAATGATGCTTAATTTCTATATGTTTTGCCTTAGAGTGTAAAATAGGGTTTTTAGACAAACATATAGCAGAAGTATTATCACAAAAGATAGAAATGTTACTTTCAAAAATTTGATAATCTTCTAGCTGACTTTTCATCCAGAGCATCTGCGTGATACATCCAGCAGCAGCAATATATTCTGCCTCTGTGGTTGAAAGTGCAATTGTGGGTTGCTTCTTGCTGTACCAGGAGATTAGATTTCTTCCTAGAAATTGACAACTTCCAGAAGTACTTTTTCTTTCCACTCTGTCTCCAGCGTAGTCAGCATCACAGAATCCAACTAATTTGAAATCATCAGATTTTCTGTAACACAAACCCACATTAGAAGTACCTTTCAGATACTTTAGAATTCTCTTGACAGCTGTCAAGTGTGATTCTCTAGGATCTGATTGGAATCTAGCACACAAGCATACATTGAATAATATGTCAGGTCTAGAAGCAGTTAGATAAAGAAGAGAGCCAATCATACCTCTGTAGAGCTTCTGGTCTACTTTCTTACTTACCTCTTCCTTGCCAAGTGAGCTAGTTGGATGCATGGGAGTCTTTGCCAGCTTACTATCAGTCAAGTTAAATTTCTTCAGAAGTTCTTTAACATATTTGGTCTGATGTATGTAAGTGCACTCTGGAGTTTGATTGACTTGGATTCCTAGAAAGAATCTGAATTCTCCCATCATGCTCATTTCAAATTTTGCCTGCATACATGTAGCAAACTCCTTTCCCAGCATAGTATTGGTAGATCCAAATATTATATCATCCACATAAATTTGACAAATTAGAAGATCTTTCTTAATTGATTTACAAAAGAGTGTTGTATCCACTTTGCCTCTGATGAAGTTTTTCTTCAGGAGAAAATTGCTCAATCTCTCATACCAAGCTCTGGGAGCTTGTTTTAAACCATATAGAGATTTCTTTAGTTTGAAAACATGATCTGGAAATTTTTCATTTTCAAAACCAGGAGGTTGGTGGACATAAACTTCTTCTTCTATAATACCATTAAGAAAGGCACTTTTAACATCCATCTGATACAGAGTGATGTTATTTTGTGCAGCAAATGAAATAAGAAGGCGTATAGATTCTAACCTTGCCACTGAAGCATAAGTTTCAGTGTAATCAATACCTTCTTATTGACTGTACCCTTGAGCAACCAGCCTTGCCTTATTTCTTTCAACTTCTCCTTTCTCATTCAGCTTATTTCTGAAGACCCATTTTGTACCAATTATATTGAATCCATGTGGTCTTTGAACTAGATCCCATACATCATTTCTGGTGAATTGATTTAGCTCTTCTTGCATGGCAATAATCCAATCATTGTCTTGCAGAGCTTCATCTACAGAAGATGGTTCAATTTCTGACACCAGTCCAAATAGTGATGCTTCAGATGATCTTAGAAAGGATCTTGTTCTGATGGGATCATCTTTCTTTCCAATAATGACATTCTATGGATGAGAAGCTTTAATTCTGGATGATGATCCTCTAACAGTTGATTCTTCAGAAATGTTTAGATTGTTCATCTGAGAAGTTAAAGGAATAGCATCTGGCGTTGCTTCTGGTTCCTTCACTTGAATTTTGTCTGCTTCTGGGACTTCAGAGTCAATGAAGACTACTTCTCTATCTACAGAGTTTTCAGACTGCTTTGGCTTTTCAGAGCCAAGCTTATCATCAAATCTGACATGAATGGATTCTTCCACAATCCGTGTCTCAGTGTTGTATACTCTGTAGCCTTTAGAGCATTCAGAATATCCAAGCATGAAACACTTCTGTGCTTTGGAATCAAACTTGTTCAGATTTTCCTTAGTATTTAACATATAGCAAATACATCCAAAAGGATGAAAATATGAAATGTTGGGCTTTCTGTTCTTCCACAGTTCATATGGAGTCTTTTTCAGAAGAGGTCTTACAGACACTCTGTTCTGAATGTAACAGGCTGTGTTGATTGCTTCTGCCCAAAAGTGTTTTTCCAGATTTGTCTCATTGATCATGGTTCTGGCCATTTCTTGCAAAGTTCTGTTTTTCCTCTCTACAACCCCATTTTGTTGTGGAGTTCTAGGACAGGAAAAATCATGAGCAATGCCATTTTCAGAAAAATATTTTTCAAAATATTTATTTTCAAATTCACCACCATGATCACTTTTGACTTTTATAATTTTGAAATCTTTTTCATTCTGGACTTGCTTGCAGAAGTCAAAGAACACAGAATGTGACTCATCCTTGTGTTTTAAGAACTTTACCCATGTCCATCTACTATAATCATCAACAATGACTAATCCATACTTCTTGCCTCTGATGGATGCAGTTTTCACTGGTCCAAACAGATCAATATGAAGTAGTTCTAGTGGTTTGGAAGTAGAAACAACATTTTTTGATTTAAAAGATGATTTTGAAAACTTCCCTTTTTGGCATGCTTCACAAAGAGCATCTGAAGTGAACTTCAGATTAGGGAGTCCTCTGACAAGATTAAGTTTATTAATCTGAGATATACGTCTCATATTAATATGGCCCAATCTTCTGTGCCATACCCATTGCTCTTCATTAACAGACAAGAGGCATTTAACATTTTGAACTTTAAGTTCTGAAAGATTTATTTTATAAATGTTGTTTTTCCTCTTACCACTAAATAGGATAGAGCCATCCTTTTGACTAATAGCTTTACAACATTTTTGATTAAAGGTAATATCATAACCATTGTCACTTAATTGACTTATGGACAATAAGTTATGCTTTAACCCTTCAACAAGTAAAACATTAGTAATAGAGGGAAGTTTACCATTTCCAATGGTGCCAGATCCAATGATCTTGCCCTTCTGGTTCCCTTCAAACTTCACATCACCTCCATATCTAAGTTCCAGGCTTTGGAACATAGACTTTTCTCCTGTCATGTGTCGTGAGCATCCAGAGTCCAGGTACCATGATTGGTGTCCTGACCTTGCTGCTAAGAACATCTGCAACAGGAATTATTTTATTTTTAGGTACCCAGATCTTCTTGGGTCCTTTAGGGTTAGTTGGTTTGTAGGTTTGTCTAAACTTCTGTTTTTCAACATAATGTTTATTCTGACTTGCCTTGGGTTTAAACACATAAGTATTCTTTTCAGAGCTTGTGTGTTTAATGTCATTTAAGTGACCAAACTTAAATTGAGAGTACAAAGGTGTCTTCTTGATGAAGAGTTTATCAACAAATTTTGGATTACTTCCAGAGGAAGATTCATATCCAATACCTCTTCTGTTGTTCCCACTAACACCATAGATCATAGAAGCCATCTTGCTTCTGTCTATGCTCTTAGTAAGGAATCTCTGAAAACTAGAGTCATATTTTTCTAAGATGTTTTCACATGACTTAGTCTCAGATTCAGATTCTTGTTGAGTTGTTTCAAAGTCATTTTTGATTTTCAGATTAATTTCTTTTTGCTCAACAAGTTCTGTCTTCAGAAGATCAATCTCAGATTCAAGACTGCTTTTCAGCTTCTTGTATTTGAGTTTGATATTGTTATAACTTTTCATAACTTCTGATAAAACTTTTATAAGTTCTTCTTTAGTAAGTTTAGCCATTACCTCTTCAGCGTCATCGTCAGATTCAGAATCTGATTCATATCCTGAGGTTCCTTCCTCCTGATCTTCTGTGCTGGCCATCAGTGCAACATTGGCACATTCTTCTTCTGATTCAGAAGATGATTCAGATTCATCTGAGTCATCCCATGTTGCCATCAGAACCTTCTTCTTTTTGTTAAACTTCTTCTTGGGTTTTTCTTTTTGAAGTTTGGGGCAATCGTTCTTGTAATGCCCAGGTTCTTTGCACTCATAGCACATAACTTCTTTCTTGCCAGATCTTCTGTGCCCAGAAGATTCCTTTCTATGATCAGATTTTCTGAAGTTGTTGAACTTCTTTCCCTTGTGCTTCCAAAGTCTGTTGATCCTTCTGGACAACATGGATAATTCATCTTCTTCTTCAGAAGATGATTCTTCAGAGCTTTCTTCAATAACCTGCAAAGCTTTAGCAGATTTATTAGTTTTTAAAGCAACAGATTTACCTTTTTCTTTCTTCTGAGGTTCATCTTCCTCAAGCTGAATTTCATGGCTCCTTAGTGAGCTGATGAGTTCTTCTAAAGAAATCTTGTTCAGATCTTTAGCCATCTTCAAGGCAGTCACCATTGGTCTCCATCTGGTAGGTAGACTTCTGATGATTTTCTTTACATGATCTGATATGGAGTATCCCTTGTCCAGAACCTTTAGCCCAGCTGTGAGGATCTGAAATCTGGAGAACATAGCTTCAATAGATTCAGAGTCTTCCATCTTGAAGGCCTCATACTTCTGGATCAGAGCCAGAGCCTTTGTTTCCTTGACTTGAGAGTTTCCATCATGAGTCATCTTTAAGGATTCAAACATATCAAATGCAGTTTCCCTGTTTGTAATTTTTTCATACTCAGTATGAGATATTGCATTCAATAATATTGTTCTGGCCTTGTGATGATTTCTAAAATCTTTCTTCTGAGCATCTGTCATAGATTTTCTGTCTATCTTCTTGCCATTCCCATATGTGGGATGAACATATCCATCTATGACTAGATCCCATAAATCAGCATCATATCCAAGGAAAAAACTTTCAATTCTGTCTTTCCAGTAATCAAATTTCTCCCCATCAAACATAGGGGGTTTGGTGCTGATTCTGTCCCTTTCTTCATATTTATTGTTAATGTTGGATATTGTATTATCAGCCATTGTAACAACTAAATATATATCAAAGTATTTCTCTCTGGATCTTTACTGTCACTGTTAAGTGGTAGCACACACAGAACCGGAGCTCTGATGCCAACTGAAGGTGAGATAATACTTAGAAGGGGGGGTTGAATAAGTATAAAAGATTAAAACTTAGAATTGAAACACAAGTATTTTTATCCTGGTTCGTTGAACTCAACTACTCCAGTCCACCCTTCCTAGAGTGATTTGCCTTTCTCAATCAAGGACTTAATCCACTATTTAATCAAACAGATTACAATAGTAACACCTAAGAACAACTTTTCTTAGTCTTCTCAAGAGCTACTGATTCCAACTGAATCCTCTTAAGGAAATCCTTTACAATCAATGTAAATCTAATACAAGAGTAAGAATGCTTCTAAAAAGCTTTTATCACAACTGTGATATTTCTCTTAAGTTTAAGTACAATGAAATTAATTCTAAGAATGAATATGAAAGTATGAGAGCTTGACTGTTTTAATTTCTTTTCAACAAAATGTCTAGCTGAAGAATTTGGTGGAGTCTTGCTTTTATAGGCAGCTGATCCAAGGTGAGCTGCACGTTGAGAAGAGTGTCCCAAAAGGTCTGAGCCTTTTTGTCTTCACATCAAGTGACCTTTCCTAGAAGAAGAAAGCACAGAAAAATCCTTTTTGTCTGTGTTTTTGTGTCTAGCATAAATGAGGAAAGAGACGTTTGATTTACTCCAACGGATATAATCTTTGAATATTTCTTCTTCAATTTTCAGCAAGTTCATCAGAGTCTAATTGGATCAGAGTCTTCTAATGATGATCAGAGCTTGCTGGATCAGAGTCTTCTGCAGCAGGTGTGCTTTCAGCGTGTTAGATATCAGAGCATATTTGAGACAGAACTTCAGTACTGGCAGCTTTAGTACTTTCAGAATCTTCTGTAGAAACTATGCTTTGAAAAACTCTTTATACAAAAATTCTTCTTTGCTTCAGATGCTTCTGACTTGCTTCAGATGCTTATGACTTGCTTCAGATGCTTCTGACTTGCTTCAGATGCTTCTGGAGCTTCTGCTTCAGATTCTTCTGGAGGCTACGCTCAGAATCTTCTGTTGGTAGCAATCAGAATCTTCTAATGAGTGCATCTGGCGCTTCAGAGTCTAGTCAATTTCTTGCATTCAATTCTGACTTGCTTCTGGAGTATTAATTTCTTTACTATCTGCAGTAAAAACTCTCAAGCAAATTTTAGAGTATATAATTCTTAAATACAAAATTTCCTAATAGTTATCATCAAAACATAGAGATATTATTAAGAACCAATCTGTGTTCTAACAAATACTTCCTCAAAAATTCAGCACGAAATAAATCCCAAGTTATATCCTCGTCATATACTTCAAGCACTTGTCTCACACCGATCCACCAGTCATCAACTTCTTCCCGTAACATGTGAGATCCAAGTCTCACCTTATTGCCTTCAGCACAGTTCATAACTCTAAGAGATCCTCTCGATCTCTTTCAACCAAATCTGGGCACCGTCCGGGTCAAACCTTCCTTTGAATACCGGCGGCTGGTTCTTTCTAAACTCATCATTAGCGTTCACATTCGGCGCACCCTGCACCGCTCTAGCCATCGCCTCCAATGCCGCAACCATAACATTGTCATTACGACCTGCCATATTCTGATTACTCACAAAATAACAACAAGTTTAAACAACCGTTAACCAATCAAAACAATGAGACAGACACAACTGACTCAACACTGGCTCTGATACCACTTAATGTAACACCCCCTTTCTATACCCCCAAATAATACAATTAATCATTTAGGCACAAATTCAAAATTTCATCAGAGTAAGTTTATAAAACGGTATAAAAGGGACATGCCACATTATCCGAAAATCACACATATAAAACACCTGCTCATATATAATGATATGCAACAACGGGGTAACACCCACGAGAAAATATCTAGAACAAAGGTGGAACATCCAAATATTTCATAATTCTCTAACACATGTATTCATATGTACAAATCATCAACCAACATGGTTACATAACTTTCATCAGCAGATACATATACACATGCATCACAAAAGAAACAAAACAACTCCTAGCTACCCAGTGCTACATATCAGAGCCGACCAACTAAAGGATGAAGCCACGCCTCACAAAAGATCTCAAGCAATCTAATCTGCAATGCCTCATAGAGCATTATAAAACAGCAGAAGGGTGAGAAACAATATCATAACAAATAATGCATAAAGGCATATATATATATATATACATATATATATATATATATATATATATATATATATATATATATATATATATATATATATATATATATATATATATATACATCATATCCACAATCATGCATCTTACGCTTTCTCACCACGACTCACATCGTACATCGCAATGTATCCACTAAAGTTTATTTACAAATAGAACATCAAGCATAAACAATATGCATCATTAAGGTTTATATCCATTCAGGAACATTCATACATGTTACACACATATACATATATACATATATTCATTCATACATATATATATATATATATATATATATATATATATATATATATATATATATATATATATATATATATATATATATATATATATATATATATATATATATATATATATATATATATATATATATATATATATATATATATATATATATATCTTCAAGCATTTCATTATGTCATTCACACCTTTCACATTATTCTAATAAACATACACAACATGCTTATTTCGCCATACATCATGCACAGATGTCAACACGCAAACCATAGAGGCCAACTCGCTACTCTACGCAAATGCAACACATTATCGACTTAATCGTCCGTCAGATTCTCCTAAGAATCAATTCACTCCCACCCCTCATGGGTATCCTATAACTCATCAGATCTTCCTAACATTAAATAGGAAATGTCCAAAATACCCTCCAAACTATTTTCTCCGAAAACTCCCAAAATCGGTTAAAATAGAATAATATGCAAACTTAACATATTTCCATACAAATTCCACATTCAAATAATATTCGCCCAATTAAACCAAAAAGGACTCAACGAAAAAGGAATAGTCGAAATCGGGGCGTTACAAAGTCATTTGCTTAATTTGATTGCAATTGTTTGCTTAATTCGATTGTTTTTCATAGGATATAATTGATTAAATTCAATTGTATGCATGTTCCTAAATTTAATTGTGTGTTATCATTAACTTAACTCTTTAACTCGTCACATTGTTAACTGTTTGTTTAATTCGGTAAACAAGAACATAATTCATTTGATTTTGATAAGCGCTTGTCTAATTTATATCACAATCGAATAGGATCAAAGCCGCTTAGGGATTGGTGTTATAATGACCGATGATAAGTCGGAATCCGAATCAGTAGGATTAGCCATTTTAGCCTAATTGATAATCACTTATTTTAATCACTTTTTATCTTGTTTTATAAATATAAACTTAAAACCCCCATAAACTTTTACTGCAATTGGTTAATTCATTACAAGAATCCTTGTGAGAATAATACTCGAGTTGTCGTTACGGTTACTACTATTTTTCAAAATACTCGTTTTTGATCCGTGCGCAACAGGGGATCAAATTGGCGCTGTTGATAATTTTTAGATTTTATTTTATTCGCTTTTGTATTTTTTCTTTCTTTTTCTTATTATGGACATTGTTGATATTTTTCAAATTGTTGTTGCAGTGCTGAAATAGTTTTGTGATTTCTAACTCTTTGTTAGTTTTTTTCCCTTTTCATAACATGGCTGAACAAAGAACATTAAGAGAGCTTGTTGCTCTTGATTTTTATTATAATGGTTTAAATATTGAATATATTGATGTTGATGTTCCTTTCAAATTGAAATCTGATTTAATACACTTATTACTAAGGTTTAATGGATTTGCAGGTGAGGATCCAAATAAGCATATGAAGGAATTCCAAATTGTATGCTCTACACCTTCCAAACCCTCATTAGAGGACCTTGTAAAGCAAATGACTATAAATGATCTTCAGTTTCAGCAACGGACAGATTCTAGTATTCAGGCTTTGCAGACACAGATTGGACAACTTGCCACTGTAGTGAATGTCATACACCAAGCTCAACAATCAAACCAACTAATTGCCCAAACTGTAGTAAATCTAAAAGAGTTATTGTCTTATTTAGTTGATGATACTTATCTTGAGTTGTTATTTGATTTTCCATCTTTATTAGATTATGATGATACTTACTCTTGCAATTTATGTATTGACACTAATGTTTCCTCTGTTTGTGTTGAGATTAATGTTGTCTTGCAGGGTGATGCTTTTCATGATATCGTTTATACATCTGAAGCTCTTAATATCTCTACTGCCCCGATCATACCATCCATTGAACAACCTTCTTCCTTAGAGATTAAACCATTTTTTGATAATCTAAAATATGCTTTTTAGAGAGGGATGAAAAAATTCCAATTATAATTTCTTCTAACCTTGATTTTGATCAAGAAAATAAGATTTTGCAGGTTTTGAAGAAACATAAGAAGGGAATTGGATGGACCTCAATGGAAGGTGGAAGAAAATTAGTGAGACAGCCTCTTAATTCTTTGATTCTTGATGTTGTGAAAAAAGAGATCACATTCACGTACTCATTCAACACTTTTATTTATCGAAGATTCTTTTCTGATTCTAGAATAAAAGGCAAAGGCACTAATAAATATTTCAAGGTCATTAGATGCTACCCAAAGTCATTTTATAACACCCCCACTTTAGGAGAGGAGCCTGTATAAGATCTCTCTTTGGGAAAGGCTACTTATGTGATCACCTATCTGCCTTGACTCCTAGGGTGTGTTATTTCTTTTCTCTCACTCTTATTTTATATTTATGCTCTTTCATTGAGATGTTATAGATGCGGTGAAGAAGGACACCATGCTCCTGAGTGCAAAAGTGTGGAGCAGAAATGTTTCAAGGGTGGCAAGCCAGGCCACAAAGCCCTAGAGTGCAGAAGTGGTGCAAATGTGACTTGCTACAACTGTGGTGAGCAAGGGCACATTAGTACCAAGTGTGACAAGCCAAAGAAGACTCAAGGGAATGGGAAAGTGTTTGCTCTATCAGGATCGGAGACTTCTAGTGAAGATCGATTGATCTGAGATACGTGCTTCATTAATGGTATACCTTTGATCGCTATAATTGATACATGAGCTACACATTCTTTTATTTCTTTGGATTGTGTTAAGAGATTAAATCTTGAGTTGTCTATTATGAGTGGTAGTATGGTTATTGATACTTCTGCTATGGGTTCGGTAACTACCCTGTATGTGTGTTTGAATTGTCCGTTGAGTATTTTTGGTAAAGACTTTGGGGTTGATTTAGTGTATCTTCACTTAGATCAACTTGATGTTATTCTTGGGATGAATTGGTTGGAATTCAATCTTGTCTATATTAACTGTTTTGACAAAACGGTTATTTTTCCTGAACCTGATGATGAAAGAGATTTATTTATGACAGCTAAGCAAGTGAAGGAATCGGTGCAAGATGGTGCGAAGGTATTCCTGTTGATGGAAACTTTGAACATTGGTGAAAATGGAGCAATAGATGCTTTACCAATTATCCGTGACTTTCCGGAAGTTTTTCCTGATGAGATAAAGGATTTATCGCCGGAACGAGAAATGGAGTTTGTGATCGATTTAATTCCCGGAACTAGTCCGATATCGATGGCTCCATATCGTATGTCTGCATCGGAATTGAAAGAGTTGAAGAGTCAACTTGAAGATCTACTTGAGAAAAGGTTTATTCGTCCGAGTCTGTCACTGTGGGGTGCACCAGTGTTGTTGGTTAAGAAGAAAGAAGGTTCTGTGAGACTCTGTATGGACTACAGACAATTGAACAAGGTGACTATCAAGAATAAGTATCCACTTCCGAGGATTGATGATTTGATGGATCAGTTGGTTGGTGCAAGTGTGTTCAGTAAGATAGATTTGAGATCTGGGTATCTTCAGATTCGTGTGAAGGCTGAGGATATTCAGAAGACTGCTTTTAGAACGAGGTATGGACATTATGAGTATTCTGTGATGCCATTTAGTGTGACTAATGCACCAGGTGTATTTATGGAATACATGAATAGGATTTTCCATCCTTATTTGGATAAGTTTGTGGTGGTGTTAATTGATGATATTTTGATTTATTCGAAGAGTGAAGAAGAACATGTCGAACATCTGAGGATTGTGTTATCCGTGCTGAAAGAGAAGCAGTTGTATGCTAAACTTTATAAGTGTGAATTTTGGTTGAAGGAAGTGAGTTTCCTTGGTCCCGTGATTTCGAGTAGAGGTATTGCAGTTGATCCGTCGAAGGTTGAAGCGGTATCGCAATGGGAGACTCCGAAATTAGTTTTTGAGATTAGAAGTTTTCTTGGTTTGGCAGGTTATTATCGGAAATTCATTGAAGGATTTTCCAAGTTATCTTTACCGTTGACGCAGTTGACTAGGAAAAGTCAAGCTTTTGTTTGGAATGCAAAATGTGAAGGAATTTTCCAAGAGCTTAAGAGAAGATTGACGACAACTCCTATTTTGATTTTGCCAAATCCGGCAGAACCGTTTGTTGTGTACTATGATGCTTCTTTAATGGGTTTGGGAGGTGTGTTGATGCAAAATAAACAAGTTGTAGCTTATGCTTCGAGGCAACTCAAAGTGCATGAGAAGAATTATCCGACACATGACCTAGAGTTGGATGCCGTTGTATTTGTGCTGAAGCTTTGGAGGCATTATTTGTTTGGTTCGAGATTTGAGGTATTTAGTGATCATAAGAGTTTGAAGTATCTCTTTGATCAGAAAGAATTGAATGCAAGGCAGAGGAGATGGTTAGAATTTCTGAAGGATTATGATTTTGGTTTGAATTACCATCAGGGTAAAGCAAATGTGGTAGCTGATGCATTGAGTAGGAAATCGTTGCATATGTCGATGATGATGGTAAAAGAGTTGGAATTGATTGAACAATTTCACGATTTGAGCTTAGTGTGTGAGAAGACTTCCTACGGAGTTTAGCTTGGTATGTTAAAGCTTACTAGTGGTATTCTGGACGAGATTCGAGAAGGACAGAAATCTGATTTGAGTTTAGTTGATCGGTTGACTTTGATCAATCAAGGTCAAGGTGGTGATTTTCGGATTGATGAAAATGGTATCATGAGGTGTCGTGATAGAGTTTGTGTTCCTGATGATATTGAGCTGAAGAAGAGTATTCTTGAAGAAGGGCATCGTAGTGGATTGAGTATTCATCTGGGTGCTACTAAGATGTATCAAAATTTGAGGAAAGTATTTTGGTGGCCTCGTATGAAGAAGGATATTGTCGAGTTTGTGTATTCTTGTTTGACTTGTCAGAAGTCAAAGATTGAGCATCAAAAACCGTCGGGTTTGATGCAACCGTTGTTTGTTCCTGAGTGGAAATGGGATAGTATTTCTATTGATTTTGTGTCTGGTTTACCTAGAACGCCGAGTAATTTTGAAGCTATTTGGGTTACTGTGGATATATTGACCAAATCTACTCACTTTATTCCTATGCGAATGGATTACCCGTTAGAGAGATTGGCAAAGCTGTACATTGAAAGGATTATTAGTTTGCATGGTATTCCATCTAGCATTGTGTCAGATAGAGATATGAGGTTTACTTCGAGATTTTGGGAGAGTTTGCAAAGTGCTTTGGGTACGAAGTTGCATTTGAGTTCAGCTTATCATTCGTAGACCGATGGTCAGACTGAGAGAACGATTCAATCACTTGAGGATCTTTTGAGAGCTTGTGCGTTGGAGAAGGGAGGAGCTTGGGATAGCTACTTACCTTTGATTGAATTTACTTACAACAACAACTTTCATTCGAGTATTGGTATGGCACCGTTTGAGGCATTATATGGTAGACGGTGTAGGACGCCATTGTGTTGGTATGAATCTGGAGAGAGTTCTGTGGTTGGACCCGAGATAGTCCAGCAGACTACCGATAACATTAAGATGATCCAAGAGAAGATGAGGATTTCTCAGAGTCGTCAAAAGAGTTATCATGACAAGAGGAGGAAAACACTTGAATTTCAGGAGGGAGATCATGTGTTTCTTCGGGTCACTCCGATGACTGGTGTTGGTAGGGCATTAAAGTCGCGTAAGTTGACACCGTGCTTCATTGGTCCTTATCAGATTTTGCAGAAGATAGGAGAGGTAGCATATAGTGTTGCTTTACCGTCGTCGCTTGCTAATCTCCATGACGTGTTCCATGTATCTCATTTGAGGAAATATATTGCGGATACGTCTCATGTAGTCCAAGTAGATGATGTGCAAGTGAGAGATAACCTGACTGTGGAAACATCACCTATGCGGATAGAGGATCGGGAGTTGAAGAAACTTCGAGGCAAAGAGATTGCTTTGGTGATGGTCGCTTGGGGAGGACCGGCTGGTGGAAATATGACTTGGGAACTTGAGAGTCTGATGAGGGAGTCTTATCCAGAGTTATTTGAATCAGGTAACATTTTCGAGGACGAAAATTCCTAAAGTGAAGGAGGGTTGTAACAACCCAATTTATATTAATTAATTATTTATATTAATTAATTGATTTATTGAGATTGTTTTAATTATTGGAATTATTGATGGATGTTTTGAGAGAGGAAATATGATGGGAGGAAATAGAAGAGAAAGACATATAAGGAAAAGTGGAAAGAAAAGAGAAGAATAGAAACATAAGGGAAAGAAGAGAGAAAGAAGAGAAAGAAGAGAAAAGAGAAGGAAAAGGAGGAAAACTTGGATTCATCAAGATCAACTCTCAAGAACCGATTTAATCAAGGTAAGGGCGTGAAATGTTGTTATTCTATCAATGTTTATGATTATGTATGATTGGTTTGAGTTGTTGGGTGTTTTTCTACATTTTCCATTTTTAGGGCATAAATGAGTTTAATCGGTAAGAATCGAGATTTGAACGGTTAGAATCTGGAATAAGTAGTGTAAATTAGTCGAGGATTGTTAGACTAAGAGTACTGAAACTCGTTGGAATTTAATCGGGTGATTTTGGACAGTTGGGATTTTGAACATCGCAGACGTTCGCTAGCACCTTCGCTAGGCGAGCAGGTCGCGAGTGTTCACTGTAGCGAGCTTGTAGTGAATGGTCCCAGACTTAGACAAAATGTAATTGACCCTCTTCGCTGGTAGCGAGGGGTTTGCTAGGCGAAGCTCCAACGAGTAGGTAGCGAAGCCTTACAGTAGCTTCTGTTTGCCTTCGCGAGCTTGTTCGCTAGGCGAACAGGTAGCGAGTGTTCGCTTGGGACTCGCTAGGCGAGCAAGCTAGCGAGTGTGACAGCATTTTCATTTATTTTTTATTCCATCCAATGTTGATTGTTTGGTTCGATTGTGTTCAATCTTGATCTGAATTGAGTAACTGTGTGCCGTTATATATGTGTTGTGGGTAGCCGTATGGCGTGAATCCTAGATTGTGCAATATTGTGAAATATGGCCTTTTGGCATATATAATGCATGAGAACATATTGTGAATATGTGTGCATTGCTTGAAAATGTGGTAGTGGTATTGAATTGTGAATGCATAATAATTGTATGCGATTGTATGTGAAGAATGCATGAGAACATATTGTGAATATGTGTGCATTGCTTGATAAATATAATGATGTTGAAAGTATAAATGCTTTGATATGATGAGTGAGTGTGCAATCATGTTATAATTCTTGAGTGATGAATTATTTGATAATGCATGGGATTAAGATGCGAGAACGGTCTTAAGTACATTTGGTTGTTGATTGCATACACATTATTTAGTCAAGAGATAATGCTTGCTAGTTTCGTGGAGACTAGTGACTTGTCCCAAACCTAGAAGGGTGAGTTTGAAAGCTTAGAGGACGGGCTTTTGTTGTTATCGGTCTAGGGGACGGACCCGGTTTAATGTAAAAACCGAAAAATGATAACAAGTGTTGGTACCACATGGCATGAGTTGCATTGAGTTACATCGAGTTACATGGCATAAATATCATTGTTATATGAATGTATGCTCGTGTATGTGTTGTTGAATTGAGGATCATGGATATGTGCATTATGATACATGTTTGGTGATTATCCATAATTGTTTATCCATATATTGTGATGTATGTAATGATGATAATGAATTATGGTGAGAAATGTGGAATATGTGTATTCTATGCTTGTATATATATATATATATATATATATATATATATGTGTGTGTGTGTGTGTGTGTGTGTGTGTGTGTGTGTGTGTGTGTGTGTGTGTGATTATATGCATTGATTATTATGATAATATTTCTCACCTTTCCGCTGTTTTATAATGCTCTATGAGGCATTGCAGATTAGCTTTGATGGAAGTCTTTTGTGAAGTATAGCTTCATTCTTTTGGTCGGTTAAGCTCTGATATGTAGCACCGGGTAGTTAGGATTGTATAACATTCTTTTGAGATACATTTGTATATGTATCTGATGATAAATGTTTATGTAAGCATGAATGATGTGGTGAATCAAACTGAATGATATGTATTTATATGATTAACATGTTTAAAGTGATCCAATGTTTAGATTTTCCACTTTTAATTCTAAATACTGAAATATGGGTGTAGGGACTAAGTTCCTCTGTTGAAACTACCCCACTGTTGCATGTCTTTTATCGAGCAGGCGTTGTATGTTAATTTCGTGATGATGTGACATACCTCTTTTATATCATGTTTTATTTATACTCTTATGAAATTTAATACGTGTTAAATGATTTATTTGTTTATTTATGGGTATAGAAAGGGGGTGTTACATTCAACACTTAGTTCTTCAGAGGACTCACTCTATAGAGACGCTTGTTAGCTTCCAGATCAGATGCACTTCTCATAATAGAATCCACAGGAGCATTGCAATTGCAATATCCAACATCCTTGGATCTTTCTGATCGTGATCAGATACAAATGCATACTTGTTTCTTTAATATACTTTGTTTGCTTTCAGATCAGATGCACTACTTCAAAGCAGAATCCACAGGAGCATTGCAACTGCAATATCCAGCGTCCTTGGATCTCTCTAATAGTGATCAGATGCATAAGCAAACTAGCTTCTCCCACAAGCGCTTTATGATACGTCACACATAGTAATTTTTGTATTAGCTGCACACGCTGATGTTGTTTGTTTAATCTTATATATTTAATTATCATGATCTGCACATAACAAACACTAGAACATAAAATGGTTCTTTCACAAATACTTAATTGTTATCATCAAAACATAAAGATAATCCTATAGAGACAAATCTTGCTCTTACAATCTCCCCCTTTTTGATGATGACAAAAACATGTATTTTGATAGAAAATTTTATACAGGGTAATCACCAAGCATTAACATATTCAGAGTTTCAAGCAACAGCTCCCCCTGAATGTGTTAACCTTAAAAAAATTTTTTATGCTTGTTCAGAGACTTTCTCTGATCCCAAGACTCACAAAATAGAAGTATTTAATAAAACAAAATGAATATAAGAGAAGGAATACTTCACTATGACATCAAAGAGCATAAGTCTTCAGCATTTGGACTAGTTCAGCAGAACTTCCATCTTCAGATCTTTAGAACTTGTTTTCTCTAAACATCGTATCAGAGCCATATAACTTCAGAGCCTTCTGAAACATTTGCTACTGTTCATCAGAACATCTGTAGCATAGCAACTTAACAATTCTTTTCTGAAGCAGAACTTAGTCTTTCAGATGAGAAACTCCCCCTGAGTTTCAGACTGGGTGAATATCAAATATTCTGACTTGTGAACCTTTCTGAGAGAACTCCCCTTGGCTACAATAGGTCAGATATTTAGATCTTCAGAACGTGATACAGTCTTGATCCTTGCTCTCTTGAAGCTAATTGATTCTGAGTCCGATACCAATTAGTTTGATACTGAGTCTGATACTAATTCTTGCTTCTATGAACAATCAGTTCATTTGAACTTAGAGTTCATTCATTTGACCTGTCTTTAGAATGCCTAGTGAACTTGTTCAGAGTTCCTCGGTAAAACATCAAACATATAGTTAGTGACAAACGCAGTTTATATCAGAGTTGATGTTTTGCATTCTCCTTACGTATTCTATTTCTCTAGGTTATATCAAAATCATATTCTTTTTCTCCCCTTTTTGACATCATCAAAAAGGTGAGTTTTCATTAAAAACCAGATTTAAAATATATTCTAATTCTCCCTCTTTTATAAACAATAAAGTTAAGAGAGTCAAGAAATAAAACCTGAGTGCCTAATTCTTATAGGTTGACATCTTTTCCAGAATTTGTTGACGCATGCACAAAAGAGAGTTGTTGACAAGTTTCTGCTTAGCAACACTTTCACTTAAAACTTGTTGTTCTTTCTTCATAGCTTGTTGATCTTCTTGAATCTCACTAACGTCACATTCTCAACGTACAAGAGTAGTTTCATAAGAAGAACCAACTATAGCAACTTGCTTAGCCTTCTCAGCATCTTCAGCTTCTTGTGTCAATCTGACAGTTTCTTTTCTGGAATCTTTCTATGCTACACTTCTCTCTTCTTCAGCAACTCTTTCTTCAGCTTCTTTTTTCTTCTAAGAAGTTTGAAGTTTCTTATCCTTTCTAACTTGTCTTCTCTTTCCTTAACCCATTTATTTTCAACTTCTAGTGACAATTGAAGGTGTGAATGGTGAAGTGATGAGAGGACTTCATCAGAGTTGGTTTCTTGAGGAAAACCAATTGAAGGAGATGTAGGAATTGTTGACATCATATTCTCTTTTAACGGAGCAGATGCAGATGGAGAGAGCTTTCGGAATTGAGACTTTCACTTTTCAAAAAGGCTCATATATCTTTGAGATCTTCAGAGTTATTATTTCTCCGAGTGCTTTTCATTCTGACTTTTATCTTTCTTCATCTTGTTTCTTTAACATCAAAACACTATACTTCAGAAGTATCAAAGTTTAATTTGACAGAATTCTAATTGAATCTTTTATCTAGATCTCCAGATAATCCAAATCTTTAGATGATCTACGACTTCAGATTTACTCAGGACTTTAGAAGAGCACCTTTGACACTAATAAAGGTAATGTGCGAAAAATGCGTTCTGATTCTTCAGTCTTATGCATATGATTGTTCTTCAGCTGATTCTTCATTCAGAGCATCTGATACTTCAACAAGCAGCAACAACATATTCTTCTTCTGCAGTAGAGAGTTCTATATTGAGTTGCTTCTTGCTGTAACAAGGATCAGATTGTCTAACAGCTTCTAGATGTGCTCTTGCATTTAACTTTGTCTTCAGCATCATAGAAACCTACTAAATTATATTTAGCTAATTTTCTGTAACACAGAGCCATGTTAGTAGTACCTTTCAGATACCTCAGAAATCTCTTAACAACTGTTAAGTGAGATTCTCTAGGATCTGATTGGAATCAAGCACATAAATATATACTGGAAAGAATGTCAGGTCTAGAAGTAGTAAAATACAGAAGAGAGCAATTCATACCTCTGTACAGCTTTACATCTACCTTTTTACTAACCTCTTCTTTCCCCAGAGTGTATGTTGAATGTATGAGAGTCTTAGCTGGCTACTCTCTGACAGATTAATGTTCTTTCTGCTACATTCTTCTTTTGAATCATAATGACTTCTTCAGCTTCCTTTCTTTTGAATAAACACATATCTCCTCTGATGTTTGTATCATCTTTGAACAAAAGTTATGAATTCCAGATTCTTCCTTTGGTCTTCATCTTCTGATCATCCATCTTCTTATACCAATGATCACGCCTCTTTCTCTTCTTCTAGACAACTTGTCTTTTGATGAACGCTAGTTTCTCAGAATAAGCATAAGCTTCAAGAAAGGTTATGAGCTGAGGAAACTTGCTGACTTCTTGTATCATAAGAACTTATCCTTTGAATAGACGTAGTTAATCATCACAAACTATCATCAAACCAATATGTATTTCTAGCATCTGTTTGAATTACAATCTTGCTCTTTATCCACCAGCATCAGATCATCTGATGGTGACTTCTTCTGCTAACCCATCTTTGTTTCTGATTCCAAGCTTATTATCAAATTCAATCAAGACTTGAATCTTAGTAACAGTGCTTCAATTGAGTTCTTGATACCAATTTGGACTTCCAGAAACAATATGCATCATGATAGATATTAATTGCATTCGGTTCTGAGTAATCATTCTGACTACTGTATAGAATGCTTTCATTCTTCATGATTACATACATTTCTTTTGAAGTTTGTTCTCTCTTTAATATCTGTACTTGATTTTGAAGAACTAGAGCTTTATATACTTCTGCTTTATCTTCTTAGACATTCATTCTTTGCCCAGAAGATCTTCATCAACATATAATAGCTCAATCAATGACATCAAGCCAATAAGTGTTTCTTCAGATGGTTTGATACTGATATGGTTCAGATACTAGATTTCATTGATTTCCACAATAGATTCTTCAGGCTGTGAAGTTGCAATTCTACTTATCTGATTAACATCTATTGAGAGAACAATCATGGAAATGTTTCCTTGCATCAGATCCCCTGATGAAGTTCCAAAGAAGCTTTAAATCTATGCAGCTTAGCTCTAGTGAATGTTTCAGCAAACAGTTCATCCAGATGTAAGCTTTGTTGCTAACGTTTCAGAGCCATGCGTAATCAGATTCTCATAGCCTCTGCAGTTGCATCATTTAAGATAAGTGCTCTCAGAATCTTCTGAAACATTGCTTTATACTCTTTGCTCAGAGTTTTCTGAAACGCTGCTTTCAACCAACCACTCAGAGTCTTTTGTAGAGTTTCTTCTCAACAAACGATCAGAATCTTCTATAGCTTTGCTTCCTCAGAGTCCTTTGTAGCTTCTGTAGCTTGCCTCTGTAGCTTCGCTTCTGAGGCTTCACTTATGTAGCCTTGCTTCTGAGTCTTCTGAAGTTTCTGAATCTTTACATTCTTAGCTCAGAGTCATCAACTTAAGACCAAGTTCAGCAGATGGGGTTTCTTTGACTTCTTTTCCCAAAGTGCTTATTTCAGCTTCTGCCTGCATACACTTAGCAAACTCCTTTCCAAGCATAATATTTGTTTCCAAAGAAAAATATCATCAACATAAATCTGACAGATTAAAATAGCTTTCTTAATTGATTTATGAAAAAGAGTGTTATCAATCTTTCCTCTTATAAAATTATTTTCCAGAAGGAAATTACTCAGCCTTTCCCACCAAGCTCTTAGAGCTTGTTTTAGGCTCTAGAATGATTTCTTTTGTTTATAAAATGAGTTCTGGAAATCTTTCATTTTCAAAAAACATAAGATTGATTGGAAACATACTTCTTTTTCATTTAAACCATTTAAAAAGTATTTTCAATATTCATCTGATTTAGATTGATGTTATTCTGAGCAACATAGGAAACAAGAGTATGAATTCTAACCTTGTCACATAAGCATATGTCTTCTGTGTAGTCAAAACCTTCTTGCTGACTAGCCTTGAAGATATAAGGAAGGATCTTGTTCTTGTGAGAGGAGCCAGTAACAACATCTGAAGTAGGATCTTCTGAATTTCTTTTCTGAGTTGATCACAAATCCTTTGGTTGCGTTCTGCAACATCTTCATCAACATATCATCCATCTGATTTCTGAGAGACATCTTCAGAGCACAGATAATCTGATCTTCATGATTTAAGAGCGTCTAACTTCTGAAGGAGGATGTCTACTGACTTATTCATTCTGAATAACACCAGAGATTTAAATCCCTTTTAAAAACATATTGAATGACTTCAGTCAATGTATCTTTCTGAGCAACTTGACTTTAGGATCCAATCATTATGAACTCTGATAAAGAATGCCTGTCGATATCTGACCAATTACAGTTTGTTCAACTGAGATAAAATCTCAAGTTAACTGAACTTAATTGTCCATGCTACTACTAATAAAATCTCAGAGTTCATCTTACATCATATCCATGATGAGTTAGCGAACTTCTTTACACAAAGCATCTACATATTTATTTGAAGCTTCTCAAGAACAACAACATTCTGATGCCTTGAATCAGGAGGATCATTGCTTCAAAATTTGAACTATCTCTGTTCCATCCCTTTTCTGCAGACTTTTATTCTGAAGTTCCTATGAGTCAAATTCATTAGCCAACAATATTTCTTTACTTACTAAAGATAATTCCCAATGAGATTTTCATGAGAAAGTCAAGAGTGGACTAATCTGTTTCTTGAAAACATCTCATACTCACATAGAAATAATCTTCAGCAAACAATATTTCTTGCTTTCTGATGATTTGATCTTTTTGAGCAAATACGTTGTATATCCAAACGTATTACCAGATAAGCATTCAACAGAAAACTTCTTTTGATGAATCTCTCTTGTCAGCTGATTCTTCAATTTTCTTCCAAGCTCTAGTGGAGAGGATTTTGTTGTTGAAAAATTCAAAACTTCAAACTTCAACTAATCACTAACTTGCTCAAGTTAACCCATTTGATTATAATTTTAGTACTCATCTTCATCAAAAACTGATATGAGACTGAAATTATAAGAGAGGTGAAAAATCCCCAAGAGTATTTCTTCACACAGCTTATGGATCTTTATCTGACACTGTTAGGTGTTTGATATCCATCAATAACAGAACCGGAGCTCTGATACCAACTGAAGGTATGGAAAATACACAAGAAAGAGGGGGGGGGGGGGGGGGTTGAATTGGGTATTTACTCCATTAATACTTTTTTCTCTTTTCTTCACTTCTTGCTTTCTATAGAGTTCTTTATGATGTATTGCGGAAGCATATATAATAAAGCATAACACAAGTAAAGAACACATGATATATCCTGGTTCACTTGAGAAACTCTCAAGCTAATCCAGTCCACCCTTCCAAGGTGATTTCGCCTCACTCAAGCAAGGAATTAATCCACTACAACCAAACTGATTACAGTTGCACAAGCTAACTGCAGGTGACTAACAAATAGGTAATGGCACGTTCAGGAATCCCTTAGGATATAACATTCATTGACACCTAATAGAACCCGATCAATTAAGATCTCCTATTAGTTACCACAAATGACAACTGTCACTTGTCATCTCAAGTATTCTGATCTTCACAAGATCACTTGAGGAGCCACTAATTCTAAAATGAATTTGTGTTATCGGAGATTACATGAGTGCTTCTTGTCAAGCAGATTACTCCTAATTAAGTACAAGGCAAGTATTAAGAAACAACTCCTTGCTTCCTAATACAGAAACTAATCTAAAGATAAATCTTTATGAGATTATAAGAACATTAGTTTCCATATTGCTTAAAAGCTTTCCTTGTTAATCAACTATGTTGCTAACTTCACTCATCAGCATCATTACTTCGTAACAAGCTGGCTTGCTTTGTAACGAGCTTTCTTACTTTGTAATTAGCTAACATTTGAATGAATCAAATGTTATTCCTTTATAGTGCAGCTTTGTGAGGGTAGAAGTGTCATCTCTAATTCCAACGGTTATATCCCAACGGATAGAATAAGCTCACGTGTTGGAACAATGACCTTTGCTTGTATTGGAAACCACACTTATGAATAGTACCAACGTCTTTGTCATAGTGAAAAGTTTGCGTGCATTATACTGTAGTCTTCTTGACTTGGTTCTTCTGATGATTCATCTGATGAGTAGTTCAGCAACTACTTTGGTATGAAAGCTTCAGCATCAGAGTTGTTTAAGCACATGTTTATCAGATTTAATAGCAGCAGCTTATCTGATGAGTAATACGCCTCTGTCTGGGTGAATCTTCTTCTGACACAATCTTCAACTTCAGAATACAGTCTTCAGCATTCCAAGATCTAAGTTTCCTCTGAAATAGTCTTGAGAATCTTCGTGACTAATTCTTCAGAAATCATGTCTTCAGAATCTTTAGAGTCTTGATCTTCAGAACACGTCTTTAGAGTCTTTCTGCACTTGGTCTTCAGAACCTTCAGCCTTCAGAACTTCAAGTCATCAGAGTCTTCAGCACTTAGTTCTTCAGAGGACTCACTCTATAGAGATGCTTGTTAGCTTCCAGATCAGATGCACTTCTTAGAACAGAATCCACAGGAGCATTGCAACTGCAATATCCAGCATCCTTGGATCTTTCTGATCGTGATCAGATACAGATGCATACTTGCTTCTTCAATATGCTTTGTTTGTTTTCAGATCAGATGCACTACTTCAAAGCAGAATCCACAGGAGCATTGCAACTGCAATATCCAGCGTCCTTGGATCTCTTTGATAGTGATCAGATGCATAAGCAAACTAGCTTCTCCCACAAGCGGTTTATGATACGCCACACATAACAACTTTTTATTAGCTGCACACGTTGATGTTGTTTGTTTGATCTTATATATTTAATTATCATGATCTGCACATAAAAAACATTAGAACATAAAATGGTTCTTTCACAAATACTTAATTGTTATCATCAAAACATAGAGATAATCCTGTAGGGACAAATCTTGCTCTTACAATAATTGCCAAATACAGAGCTGAAGATGATCATCTGGACCATCTGAAGAAGTTGTTTGACAGACTATGAAAGTTCAAATTACGGTTGAATCCTACAAAGTGCATCTTTGGATTCGATCTGGTAAACTGTTGGGCTTTATTGTGAGTCAGAAGGGCATTGAAGTTGATCCTGATAAGGTTCGAGCAATTCAGAACATGTCACCTCCCAAAACAGAAAAAGAATTCCGTGGCTTTCTGGGCCAACTAAATTACATATCCAGATTCATTTCTCATTTGATGACTACCTGTGAACCCATATTCAAATTACTAAGAAAAAATCAATCGGTTGAATAAAGCAATGATTGTCAAGAAGCTTTTAACAAAATAAAAAAATATTTGAAAAAACCACCGGTCTTAGTACCTCCGATTCTTGGTAGGCCTTTAATCATGTATCTCACTGTTCTCGATAAATATATAGGATGTGTGTTGGGTCAGCATGACGACCCTGGTAGAAAAGAACATGCAATTTACTATATGAACAAGAAGTTCAATGATTATGAAACTAGATACTCACTATTGGAGAAAACTTGTTATGCTCTGACTTGGGCTCCTCGACGTCTTATACAATAAATGATTTGTCATACTACTTTATTGATATCCAAAATGGATTCGATAAAGTACATTTTTGAAAATCCTGTTGTCTTTGGATGAATTGCTCGGTGGCAAATGTTTTTAACTGAGTATGACATCCAACATGTTACCTAGAAAGCAATAAAAGGGAGCATCTTGTCTGACTACCTTGCCCATCTACCTGTGGAGGATTACCAACAAATGAAGTTTGACTTTCCTGATGAGGACATTTTGTTCATCAGAGGTTATGAGACTCCAGACCCTAAGATAGGACCCGAACCAGGGGCGCGATGGACGTTCGTGTTCAATGGTGCCACCAATGCCAAAGGTTTTGGAATTGGTGCTATCCTCATTTCTCCGACAGGTTTTCATCTTCCATTCACTTCAAGATTATGCTTTGAATTCACCAACAATATGGCTGAACAGGAAGCATGCATCTACGATATTGAAGCGATAATTAACATGAGAGTCAAGATTCTTGAGGTCTACGGAGATTCTGCTCTGGTGATTGACCAAGTTAGAGGAAACTTTATGACTCGGGATTCCAAGTTGGTTTTGTACCAAAATCACGTCACGAAATAGATGCCCTATTTTGATGAAATCTCTTTTCATCAAATTCCTAGGGAAGAAAATCAACTAGCTGATGCTCTTGCTGTAACACCCATTTTAATTATTTAGTCTTTTTGGTGTGTCCTTGTGTAGGAAGTGTGTCTGAGCGTGTTGGTGGGTGTCCTTAATTGATAAAGATTACTTTAATAAGCCATAGAGTTAATATTAATATAATATAATGAATAATGATAATAATTTAATAAATAATAGTAATATTGTATTTGTATTATTATTATTGTTATTATTATTATTATTATTATTATTATTATTATTATTATTATTATTATTGGAATAAGTAATAAAAGGGGATTTTGGGGAGAAGGGGAAGAAAACACGATAAACCAATTTGGGAGAGAGATTGAAGAGAAAGAACAAGGAGGAAGAACAAGGGAAGAGAAGAAGGCTAGGGCTGTCAGATTCTTGGAGATTCTTCCACAATCGAAGCAATTAATCGAGGTAAGGGGGAGAAACTGATTGGGATTGGTAATTGCATGAATTTTTGGTAGAGGGGATTCCTTAACCCCATAGGGATTTGATGAATATGATTAGTATGTTGTTGTGTTTCTGATCATTGTTGTCAAGGTGAACTTCTTGCATGTGGTTGTATAGGGATTGTTTGGATAGTTTGGGTGTTTTATGAAGGTTACCATTTTTGGTCGAAAATGAATTGATCGGTATAATTGATGTTTTATCGGGTAAAATCTGGAATAAGTCATGTAGTTTAGTCGTAGAATGTTAGGCTAAGACTACAGGGACTGGTTTGGTGAGAACTGGATGGGTTTTGAGCTTCTGATGAATTTCTGGACAGTGAGGGTTTTGTGAAATCGCAGACGTTCGCCAACACCTTCACTAAGCAAGCTAGTAAAGAGCATTCGCTAGGAATTTGCTAGGCGAGTTGGGTAGCGAATACTTCCAGTAGCCACTGTCTGCCTTCGTTAGCAGGTTCGCTAGGCGAGGGAGGCAGTGAGCATTCGCTGAGGCCTCGCTAGGCGAGTGGTCCAACGAGCATGACAACAACTTGTTTTATTTTTGTGGTTCCATCCAATGTTGAGGTTTTGTAGGATCCCTTTTGGCCATGTTGAGTATAGGAGTGGTGTGAATGGTGAGGAATGTATACTTGGTGTTAGAATGTGAATTTCCTAATATTTAATGTAATTAATATAATTGATTGGTGTGTATATATATATGAGGCATGGTGATATGATCAGGAGGATCGTGTGCACTTAGTGTGCTTGAGTTTGTGTGTTGTGCATTTGGTGTTGTGCATATCATGGTGTTTCGTGGGGTTGAATCATGTCTCAGGAGGAGCGTACGTGATTCACCCGTATTCCCTTGTGGAGAATGGTGGGGTTGAATCATGTCTCAGGAGGAGCGTAAGTGATTCACCCGTACTCCCTTGTGGAGAATGGTGGGGATAGATTATGTCTCAGGAGGAGCGTGAGTGATCTATCTGGGGTTCGATTGAATTAACTAATGAGTCGGTACCGTATGCATGGTGTTGAGTTGCATTCTTGCATTATTGTATGTTGCGTTGATGATTGGACAGTAGGTCGTGTTTGATGTTAGTGGAGTAATGATTTGGTTATTTACTGCCTTTTATTCATGTATCTTATTACTGATAATTTTGATCATGTTTTCTCACCCCTTTGCTGTTGTTGTGGTCTGTGCTTCTTCGGAAGTATAGATAATCCAGGTACATAGCTAGCTTGGATAGTGGTGTGCGAGTCGAGTCTTAGGATGCTCTGATACGTAGCACGGGATTTGGGAGTTTATTTGTTTTATGATAAATTTATTTATTCCTGTGACGTATCATGTTTGGTGAACTTGTTAATGAATACTTTTGTGTATTTTGGCGGATGGCCGTGAACGATGGATAATGATAATTTTCCGCTACTTGTTTTGAAAATCATATAATGAAGAGTTATATTGAACTATTTGAATATGATATCCCACTGTTGAAGGGAAACTCTGATGTTATTTTGAAATAATTGTATTTTATTTAAGAATTGGGAAAGTGGGGTGTTACAATTGGTATCAGAGCAGGTCGGTCGGTCCGGCCAGTGTAGTGGTTGAGTCTGTCCTTAGGATAGAGATTGTGTACCTTTTAACTTGGTGTTGTTATTGTTGAGGAGTATGGCAGGAAGGAATGATGCAGCTTTGGTTGCCGCTATGCAAGCAATGGCGCAAGTGGTTGCTAATCAGAACCAAGCGCCGGGTGCACAATTTGGAGATTTGGCACAGTTTTGGAGTAATAAGCCGCCGACGTTTGAAAGAGAAATTTTGGATCCTGAAGCTGCACAGAAGTGGCTGAAGGAGATTGAGAGAATTTTCAGGACAATGGGTTGTAGTGACGAGCAAAAAGTGAGGTTTGGTACTCACATACTGGAAGGAGAAGCTGAGGCTTGGTGGGACAACAGTCGCTAGAGACTGGAGACTGTAGGAGTGGGATTGAAATAAGTGGGGGAGAAGGTTGTGCTTCTCCAAGATGCTTCAAGTGTGGAGTGATGGCTCAGTGTGTTGTTAGACGCTATTATAGTTTGACGAGATCATGTTGGAGGGAATAAGTGTGTCTTGCGAGCTTAGATGGCATGTAAAGTGAATTGTTTGGAGTTAAGCCTAATGCTTAAGAGTTGTTGAGTCGGTGCAGGACAATGTTGAGATGTTTAATTTTGAGGGGAATTTTGAGTGTTGATGAAAGTAGATAAGTTGGCGGGTTGCCGATTAAGTGTGGTTGTCTGAAAGTTATCCTGACAAGACAGTGATATACAGTCAGGACGTGAAGTGGAGTTGTGATCAACTTAGTTGCGGAAACTAGCCCGGTATTGAGAACTCCATATTGTATGTCTGTTTGGGTGGTCAAGGAATTAATTTGAGTGAGTAGTTTTGAGACTCGTGTCTGGTGGATGTGCTACGATAACAGATTGTGAGGTCGAGTATGTAAAGGGTGGATAGTGACTCTTGGTGAATATTAAAGAAAGTAAGAATGTGGAATACGATATTGATATAATTAGACCTTTAAACATTTCAAGAGTTGAAGGTGTGTTGAATGGCCTCTCAAGTGTGAAAATGTTGTTGTCGTATTTTTGACGTCACGGGAGAACCGTAACTCGGATTGATGCACGGTGTTGCACCCTAAAATTTGACCAACCGGGTTCCCATATTTGGTTTGTGGTTCGACGCATTTCGCATTCGCATTCGCATACTGCATACAGTGCATTTTCTCATTCAGATTGATTTTATCGGGATTACAACCCTATTTTCACATTTCGGGTATTTCAGACCGGTTCGGATAATCGGAGGTTATTTTGAGAAGTCACGCGCTTCCTGGGTGTTTTCAGCTTACGCAGTGATTTTGGAGGTTCTTGGTGTCGGGGTTTACTGATTGCTTCGATCTGGTCTCGCGCTCTCGTTTATTGTTGGTTGTTTGCCTTTATTTGCATTTTTAGGATTTAATAGCCTTTTGTAGATATTAAATAGGTTTTATGTTTTTTGGAATTTAAATAAATGATTCCTAGAGTTTTTTTTGAGATAATAGATTTTTCTTAGATTTAATTGTTTTTCTAGAATTTTAAATAGATATTAAATAGATTTGTAATGAATTTTAAATAGTTTTAATAGGTTTAATAGATTTTTTTTTCTATTTTTTAATAGGATTAATTCATTAGTAGATTTAATTCTTTTTTTTAGAGTATAATAGGTTTTTTAGAAGTTTAATAGATATTTAGAATATTAATTGGTAGAGCTCATTAGGGTTATTTTAGATTTAATTTCTAGTTTGTATTAGGTTAATTAGGGTTAATTGTTTAGTCTTAATTAGAAGTAATTTTTTAGGTGTTAATTAGTTAATTCAGATTTTAATTCATATTAATTGAGGCTTAATTGTCAATTTAGTCCACTAACTGGGTCATTAATATCCGTTCAGATCAATCCATATCAGTCCATTATCATTTCCATTTAGTTTTGTCCATGGCATTTTCGTTGGGCCCATTGTCTTGGAGGCCCAGCTCAATCTAAGTCCATGATCCGTGCCACATGTCACTATAAAGAGCACGCCACGCGTGCAATCTCAGAGAGAGCCACCTCATTCCCCAACTCACTCAGAATTCACCACGTGTGGCTCCACTCACTCCCTCTCTGACCACGCGTCTTCCATGCACCTTCCCTCCAGCCACCTGTCTTCACCCTAGCCCCCGTCGGATGCATGGCCGCCGGCCATGCAACCACCACCTCCACCAAACTCCGGCCACCGTAACCGCCCTCCGACCGCCGTAACAACCTCACCGGAGACACAAAATTTCCAGAATTCATCTCTTTCCTCCATTCTCCATCGTTTCAACAGATTATCCTCCGATCTTCACCAACAATAGCAATAATCAACAAAATCCAGAAATGTTAATCTCCAATCTTCATCCAATTCGTCATCCGCAACAATAATCATCATCACCAGATCCTGTGTTCAAAGAACCATCGTCGGAATCTTCATCTGCTTGCTCTGTTCCTCATAAATTTTTCCAGGAATTCAACCAACGCCTTTCATCTTCACCCTGTTTCCAGAAGAACATCACTAAATCGCCACCAGATATTCATATGCAATCCAGAGATCTTCATCAATATTCATAAGACTCGTCGTGGAGTTTCTAGATTTGCATCGTCGTTCTTCATCATTTCATCAAGAAATCATCAAAACAACATCAGGTTCCTTTTTATCTTTCCGTCAAGAACATCGTTCGTCAAAGATCTTCATGAACAGCTTCGAGAAATCTTCATCGCCCAAATCTTCAAGAACCTCGTCATCAAATGTTCACCAGTTTTTTCAGATCGTTGAACTTTAAAGGCCTTCCTCAAGAATCCTCAACAAGCAGAAACTTCGTCCCTCAGATCGTCATCCATCCGAACGTCCAAGAACCTCAAGAATCAACGGATGGATGTATATTTCTGGAGATTCGTGTTTTGTTGTTTATTTGTTATACCAGTTTCGAAGTAATGTTGACGGAGGCGAAGATTGAATGGGATTTGAGGAGGTGAAGTTTGAGAATCTGAAGAGAGAAGAGAATTTGGGGAGGGATGAAGGAGATTTGTTTGAACGGAGAGGAAAAGTTTGAGAGGAGACGAGAGAATCCGAGAGAGAGTGGAGCGGCGTGAAGTTCAGGGTTCATGAACAGTGCGTTGAGAAGTTAGGGTTAGGTTTTTGCTGAAGGGGATGGATCAAGTGGCTGGGTTAGGAACGGGCCTCTAAGGCCCATTCTGTTTCGCACCTTCCGTTTCGCATTCACCCCCCCCCCCCCCCCCCCCCCCCCGTTGGTGTGTGTTTGGCTAATGGGTTGGGCCCTGTCCGTTTTGCTGCAACACCCCTGGTTTGCTTTTCACCCCCTGGCCCCTGTTTTTGTTTTTCTAAATTGCTTAGTGGGCTGGGCCCCAATTCTGTTTGGTTACTGCATTGCTTGTATACCCCTGGCTGAACCAAAGCACCCCCTGGCAGAATTTTATTTTATTTTCTCTTTTTAGAGTTTAATTTTTGCAATATTTTCATTTAATATTTTAGATGTTTTCTTAGATTTTCTTGGATAGAAAAATAATAAGGGAAAATAATAAAAAATATAAAGAAATATTATAATAGCTTATAGATTGTATATTGTTTAGGATATATTTTCTTTTAGGAGTTCATTTTACACCTTTTTAGAGGTAGAATTAAAAGTCCACTTGTTAGGGGACTATTTTTCATTAGAATTTCCATGATAGTTGGATAAGATTTTTAGGAGTTTAGTCCTATTTCTCAATCATTGTAACCTTCCGAATATTAATAAAATGAGATTTGTGATGTGGTCCCCGTTTTAGCTGTAGCCTGAACTACAACTGCTCTGATTTCTCGTGCTGAGCGAGAATATGTAGGCATAGGATGCGATATCCTAGCGAGCACACTAACAACTGACCTTTCTGCTCTCTCGCTGCTGTGCGATCGAGACTTTCCCGATAACGACTGACGTTATCCTTTTCTCTTGCCCCTTGCGCATTTGAGACCAGACCGTAGTTTCAGTTCCCGTAGGTTCCCGTACCTTTCAAGCAAATTTAATCTCTCACTCCTGTGTGATCGAGAACGCCCTGTCTAGCCGTAGTTAGCCTGAACTACGTAAGCTCTGATCTTCCATGCTGTGTGGAAGTACGTAGGCACAAGACGCGAAGTCTTGGCGAGCCAATTCCCTGTAGTTTCCCGAACTACGATGACTCTGACTTTCTCTCTTGAGAATACGTATGCATAGAGTGTGACGCTCTATCGAGTCAGTTTCTTCCCGTTTAGATTTAGCCGTCGTAGATAGATTGTTTTGCATCCTTTAGACAAACCAAGCAAGCGTGGATCCCGTCGAGTACGACGAACGTGAGGGGTGCTAATACCTTCCCCTTGTGTAACCGACTCCCGAATCCAGGATTTGGTTGCGATGACCATTCTTTTCCCGTCTTTGCGGTAGGTTTACTTCGAGCGTTTCATTTCCCTCCGTTGGGATAAATAACGCACGGTGGCGACTCTTCTGTTCAGCCGGCGCCGATTTTTGCAGTAGCGACAGCTGGCGACTCTGCTGGGGACTGCGATGGTTCCCTATGCATTTAGGATCCAACGTCCCTTAAGAGAGTCAATCCTAGCTCTTGTTTGCTTGTCTTTGGATGTTTACCTTTTGCGTGTTGTATTTTACTGTATTTACAATTTCCGCACTTTGTTATTATCTGTTGCTGTTGTGCTGTTGAATGGTTGTTCCTTTGAGAGAGAAGCCAAAACCCAGGCTTGAGTACAAACATAGATTTAGAGAGAGAGTAGTGGTTAGCCTGCTTATTTAGCTCGCACCAGCTAGCCGCGAAATCTCACTCAGACGAGATTCTCTTTGATGCTTCTTGCCTGGCCCTTAGGGCTTGACAAGTTGTCTGACCCGAGGATTGTCGACTCTGGGAACCGATCAATTGGGAATTCAACTAAGTGAAGCTGCTTCAAGGGATGATGATGCCACACCTTCTGGGTATCGTATCATCGCTCTTGAAAGTCTGTGACGTTGATACCCACATAGGATGCCGTACCTTGTCAGATTAGGTCCATACCCGTGAGTGGGAGGGTTTTGCAGGAAACTTGACTTCCAGCCTACCCGTTATTTTGGTCTTCTCTTCAGAGCGAACGTACTCCGTCAGCAGCGCAGCAGTATTCAGAGATTGTGTGGGGGCTGTGATCCCGTGTTTGCTGCATATTGTATTGCATTTGCCTAAACGTGTTGCATCATATTGCATATCATACTCCAGCTAGCCAGAGCTCTTATCCAGCCGTTGTTTTGATTCTGAAGGTGATTACCCAGTGTTTGGCCTGAGCAACTGTTGATTGTTAGAAGACGACCAAGGGGTTGAGTAGATTTGAGCAAAGATCGAGCAGCGAAATCAGTTGAAGGTTATCGGTAGCTATGTCTGAGAGCAATTTCCAGTCTCCTAACACCTTGGCAGGGTTCACTATGACGACCAACCCTCTGTATGGTTCTACTTCCGAGGCAGAATTTCCGCAAGTGAACAACCTTACTACAGACCAGTTTGTGCAAACTCCTGTTATGGACCGAGATCGACATGAGCAGTTTGTTGTCCGCAATGAACGACCTCCTCTTATCAACAGTCAAGGTGTTGTTTTCCCTGTGCCAAGTATCCGAAGAGAGATCCCAGTAGTCAGGACAGTAGACCCAAGAGCTCTTGAATGTGATAGAAGGCTCCAAGTGTTGGAAGAACAAGTTAAAGCCCTGAAGGTCAAAGATGCTGATAACCTGAATGCTGCAGGCATGTGTTTGGTTCCTGGCCTAGTGTTGCCTTATAAGTTCAAAGCACCGAGATTCGAGAAGTACAGAGGAGATAGCTGTCCGAAGCAACATTTGGTGATGTTCTACCGAAGAATGACTTCGTTTGTGCAAAATGACAAGTTGATGATCCATTGCTTTCAGGATAGTCTGACTGGGGCATCTTTGCGTTGTTATATGCAGTTAGAGAGTAATCAGATTCGATCATGGGTGGATTTAGCCAGAGCTTTTCTGAAGCAGTATGATTATAACCTAGACATAGCTCCTCATCGCATGCAGTTGCAAGAATTGTCTCAAGAGGACAATGAACCCATCAGGAAGTATGCGCAGAGATGGAGAGAATTTGCTGCCAGGGTACAACCACCGCTTTTAGACCGAGAGCTAACGAGCATGTTTGTAGACTCACTGCAGGATCTGTACCACGAAAGACTGCTTGGGCTTCCGTTAAGTTTCTCTGATTTGGTAGTACTGGGAGAACGCCTTGAGCATGCCATCAAAATCGGGAAAATTCAGATTATTGCAAACGGTCAGGTTAGTGAAGCTGAATCTCTTTATGATTATCAGAATGAAGAAGGAGTTGTGATCAATGCAATCATGTCAGATGTTGAATATCCTCGAAATGAGTCGTTGAAACTTGTTGGTTCTTCATCTTCTCAGAGATCAGTACCTCCTGTGTCTTGTTATGCTGGACAGACAACTGTGCCTGGGGCACTCTATCAGGAACGTAATGTCACTCCTCATGCTAATCAGTGAACTCGTGGCCGAGGTTATCAGAATCAGCGCCAGAATCAGAATCAACCTCGTAACAACTTGGAACGAAGGAATGCTCCTTTCCACCCAGTGCCTATGCCGTATAGCCAGCTGCTGCCATCTTTGGTCCAGAGTTCTTTAGTGGAACCAAAAGCTCTTAAGCCTGTTCCAGAGCCTTACCCTCCTGGGTACAATCCCCACGTTCAGTGTGGTTACCATGGCGGATCCCCAGGGCATTCAACTGAAGATTGTAAAGCTTTTCAGGCAAAAGTACAACAGTTGATCGACCAAGATTGCATTTCCTTTCGAGAAGGATTTCTGTTTGTTCATACCAACTTCTCAGCCGTCTAAGCTCGTAGATTCAGAGTTTGTTTTTAAGAAGCCAGTGTTCCAGGCAGGCGGGCGTCCTCAGCATTGGCAGTCCTCAGACTTTTATATCATTTGCATTTGTAGTTTCTTTTCTGTTAGTTACTACTTGCTGTTAAACATTGTTTGTTTCGAATGGTAATATTGATAAAGTGACTATGCAGTTTTCTGAATTAATCATGTCGCTGTCGCTCATTTATTGCATTGCACTGACACTTGCATTTTATTTACTCCACCTTATCACTGTGATTAGCAAAGATTGGAGGGAGGATGACGAAACTGAATACTCATAACCGATGGTCGTATGCGTTTAGATAAAACCTTGCCGATGACGTACAAGGCATTGTTTCAAATCCCCCAAACACTGGAGATATAAGGAGTTATTCCCTTGTTAACCACTTCGAGCCAGGAAGTAGAAATTTTTTCGGACTTTTTAAACCCTCACATCTTAAATCGGGGCAGGGTAGTTGTCAGTTAGCTTGACCGAGCGTTCAAATCCTACAGAGGAATGTTGCCTTTCGAGGACCAATTACAGTTTATGCCTCTCAAGAGGTCGCATCTCGCCAACCACAGTGGTTAAACCTCACCAACCAGGAGTTAGACAGCCACAACTTTTCGGAGCAATCAAGACAACCAGTGTTACACGACTTTGTTCCAAAAGAAAAAGAAAGAAAAAAGAAAGCCCGCTAAGTAAAAAGGAAGAAATAGCCAGAAAGCTAATACTTAGGCAAAAATTAGGGGCATCCCGCTGGACTAAAAAGAAAAATCGAAAAGAACTCAAAGGGAGTCAGTCCAGGCAAAAATTAGGGAATCAAAAGAATGAAAAAGAAAGGATATAGATAGAAAAAAATCCCAGTGAAGTCACACAGTCGTGTATACAGACACCGAAAACGAAAGGAGTAACTGTTACTCCGAAAAACCTTGTGAGTTTCCTTAACTATGGTCCTTACCATTCAACATACCTCTCGAAGCGGCGAGCGCTCGGGCCAAGTTAACTGCACTTTAGGATCGGAGATCATCACGTAGAAAGGGTGGGTACAAATCATAATTTGAGCCAAATATCCTTTGTTTCACGAACCGTGAACCCGACCACGATACAACCCTTAAAAGACCTAATTGAGGTAGGGTTTATTCTGAAAGCGCATTACGATAAGGTTGAGTAACCTGACTCCTTCTTGATTTGCTAATCATATCCTTGTTGTATTTTTCACTGATCAAATCAGCACTACGTTTGAACTCTGGTTCATTCGTCACTCACAATCATGACACATAAATGAGTGACAGCACAAAAATTTTCAAAAATCTGCATGAACACTGCACTAAAATTA